>JARHVA010002816.1:765000-1280000 GCA_037957365.1 Torreya grandis | reverse complement strand
ACATAATCATGGAATTGTAAGCATTTAATATTTTTAGTATATGTTCTTTTTATTTATTTTTGTTGTCTTTTGCTTGTTTGAGTATGTAATATTCAAAATATTCCACCATAGTACAACCCAATCCACCTATCCAGCCTTATAATTCTAACTTGGTAATAGGTTTAAAAACTATTAGATACTCATCCTTACCAATGGGGTAAACCTTTAGGATCTCCTATGAAACCTTTGCCAAAACCCTTGATAATAGTCCTCAAGCATTTAGTGATTACCTTACCAATCATGTTGTGCATGTTTCTCTTCCATCTCATGAGTATATTAATTACTCTGTTTATACCATGATGCCTAAGGGACAAAGTGAATTCTCACTACCCTATAGTGCCAAATTTTAGCATTAGATTAAGGTAGGTCAACCTTAGTCCATGCCTTATCTTAGATCATTTAGCTATTATCCAAGCACCTTTCTGCAACATCCCTAATGTTATTAGTCTTTAATCCAACCTTTTCAACTATTTCAAGAGCAATTATTCCCCCAATCCTAGCAAATTTTGATTCAACCACTAAAACCCTCTTAGGGGTCAACCTTTTAACCTACCTTACCTCACTTATCCTCTTTCCCATCTCAGCATTTACCTTTA
Organism: Torreya grandis; assembly: GCA_037957365.1. NCBI lineage: Eukaryota > Viridiplantae > Streptophyta > Pinopsida > Cupressales > Taxaceae > Torreya > Torreya grandis. The sequence continues at coordinate 1,279,365 of JARHVA010002816.1, read as the reverse complement.
CAACCCATCCAATCAGCCTTGTCAATTCCATCAGTTGTATCAATCCAATTAACTAGTTTTTCCTCTTTACAGGGACAATCATTAGAACTAGTTCCAAAACCTCCTATCCAATGGTATACTCTACTGGGGGAACCATATATTTTTGTGCTAGAAAAGTTGATAAAAGCATCAATAATCTATATTTTTCCTATCAAACCTATTATATTAGGACCATATGATTTCATTCCACCTTGGTATAAGGGAAATTAATTTTGCCCTTATCATCATATCATGGGTCATATAGTGGAAAGATGTAAATCTTTCAAATGGTTGTTCTAAGACTTGGCTGATCATGGTAAGGTTGTGTTAGTTAATCCCAATCCCTTAAAGACTCAACAATATATTGTTAGTCATCCTCCTTTGTTAGTTACCTCACCCATTTCTAGTCAAAATCCTTCAAGCCATGGTGTCTTCATATCTAAAACCATCCCTAGTAAGCCTATTACTAAGGAGGTTGTCAAAACCTTATCCAAACCATCTATTGAATTTGTTCAAGTTTCACATCTTCCTCTAAACATAGTTATAAAGGAAGACCCCATTATCATTAACCCTCTTATGGATCAATTTCAACTTGTCCATCCATCCTTAGCTACTATAGTAAAAGAAACTCTCAACCCTAACTAGTTGAGTTAGCCACCTAAATCAGTCAATCCAATTCATTTGCTCTATGGTTTTCTCACCCTCATCTATTTGATAGTGATAACATTATTACCTTTGATCCTATTCATTTTAAGTGAGAGTCAAATTTTTATCACCTCATCTCATTTTCAAAACAAATCAACAAATCCCATCCATTGTATACCTTACTTTTTCAATCCTATAAATCCATCACCAAACATAAAGCAACCCAAAACCAAGTTAACCCATTAATTTATTAGCCTCTTCATGTAAACCATTAAGTCACTTCAGTATCTAAAAAGACATGTTTTATATATTCAATCAAGAATCAATCAATTGTATTATTTAAACATCCTTAAATTTATCACCCAAACTAGTCCAACCAATCAACCACATTCACAATCTAAAAGGTTTCCTAAACACAAGTCATTAGGTTTAGATCAAAATCTTAAACATTGCAAGCCTTTTTTAGGCACTACACTAAAGCACCTTGATAGGGACAATCAAATGGTTTTATTGGTTTATCCATATTTAAAAACCATTCCATCCATCTCATTTTAGTTTTCAACCTTACAATATTTTGAAGCACAGTCTAAATCAGCTATCTCTCTACCCTCTTGGCATTGTAAAGGTCATCCCACTTGAGCCCCCACCTATCAACTAACAACTAACAAGACTTTAGAAATGGATGAAGATGCTTTCACCCCTATGGGTTTCCTTTAACAATCCACTAAGATTTATTTTCATATTAGGGGAATATTTTTACTTTAAATCAATATGGATCATATAAGTATGGGGTATTTTCAAAATTATCCCTCTTTATGCATCTTTGCACTTGAATCCTTCATGGTCAAGGATCCTTTTACCTTTTTCATCTAATGCAATATTTTTCTTTGATTTGTATCATCCACTAGAATCCCTTTTACCCATTATCACCCATTTTCTATTGTCAAGAGTAATTGATGGTGAGAATCATGTGATTTTTCTGTTATAGACACTTAGCCCAATCTTAAATATGAACACCTTGATTTTACTCATAACATGTTTCTAATGGATACTTTCCACATTTTTAAGAAGGAACCCCATGTTCATTGTCTCTCAACTTCCCATATTAACTCCATCTGACATTTACCTCCCTCCCTTATGTTTCGGTTTTGATCTCTAAAAGGTGACCAAGACTAGCCTAGCTTAATTCACATAAAAAAATCAAAATAAATTTGGGATATCTTACTCAAAAGGGTCATTGTCAAAATTTTAGATTGCTCCCTTGAAAGACAACTACCAAGAATTATAAGTTTTATAAATAGAATAGACTGATCCCTTGAAGGATAACTATCAAATAAATTAAAAGCTAGACTATTCCCTTAAAGTATGGCTAGTTATAGTTCTGGAAAAAGTAAAACAACTGGAGGCTTCCCACATTAATTAGCTTCCTAAAATATCTTAAAAATTAGAAAATAACCCTAAATCAAAAATTCAAAATCCAATATATCCCATAGAAGACTTCTTACCTTGATCAGTCTTCTCTAATTATATAGACTTCCCACATCAATTAGTCTACCTCCTATATATAAAGCATGAATTATCCCATGGATCATCCCAAGTCACCTATAAGGACATAGCCTTTTACATAATATGGGTGGATTACCCACATATATTTCACACATAGCATACCTATTTTACCCAATCAAGGAAATCTAAGCTTACCTTTTACAAATTTGTTGAAAGTGTTTATTTACCTTCACAAGGGTGTCAAGTGCAAAGATTTAAAGAGTTTAATTTTTGATAAACTCCATATTCACTATGGTCGATATCGATAAATTTTTGAAAATGGTCCCCATTTGTGTTTTTTTCATTGGTCTATTTGTGTCTATTACCTTAATCCAAACCCATCCTGAAGGAGTTGAACCTTTTTGTTCATTCTCTTCTTGCTTGTCCAAATTTGCATCTTTTGTGACTGGATTACAAACTTTATATGATGTCATTTCACCCATCCATTTCCATCTCATCATACCATTATCCATACCAACATCGAAAGATAATTATGATTCATATGAATTTATATTGATCTCTTTGTTTATGCTTTGATTTTGAATTTTATAGCAGTCACATTTTTGTCCTATGCCAATTAAGTCATTGTTTTTGCTTTTATTTTGTCCTTATTTACCAAAAAAACAAAACCTTGGATTAGTGGAAGTCTGACCCTTGCTAGTCTCATATTTTGAGTTAGCTTGAGTATTTTACCTTGAAACATGAGTCTATAGCTGAAATGCCTTTATGAGCTTGGACAACTTAGGTTTGGTTTCATCTATCATTTGTTATTTTGGTTTCAACTCTTAAGCCCATGTACTTCATGGCAAGTTTATGTCTTATTTAGCCATAGATATTATTGTTTGTTTACCTTAGTCCTCATTCAAGCTTAACATGGTGATTGATGCATTGAAATTTTTTTCACCTACTTTTTGTGTTGGATACCTATGCATTTGTCTATTTATCCAAGCCAAATTTGCACATTTAGTTTGTGAACCGCCATTTATATATTTACATTTTTCTTGTATCCATTTCTATTATCTCCCTCTTCCTCTATCCTTTGTAAAACTAATATCCATCTCCTTTTCCCTTCATTGGTTCTTGATTTGAGGGGGATACATTATCATATCAAACTAGGGTATGTTGGGGGCATTTATTTAATTTTTTCTTCTATATTTTTGTCTCATGGCTAGTCTCTACAAACTGCTCAACAAAAAAGGGCAAATGTAGATGCTAGAAATTTTCACCATATCCTAAAACCCTAAAATAGGATAAGTCTGAAATGTGGTGGAAACCTCCAATAATCTATATTTTTCATCTTAACTCGTAAAGGTCTAAAAACACTCTCAAACACCTTGAAATTATATACATAAAATATAACTTAAAGTATAAGAAACTAAATGTCCATAATTAAATGCCAACTTATACTTAAACACCCTATTAATTACTATTTACCATCCCTAACCACCCAAAATATTTTAAACAACCAAAAATCCTAAAAACAAAAAAAAAAACTATTCCCATCCATAACAACCCAAAAATTAGCTCCCCCATGTCATATGTGGAATCCCCAACCATTTGGAAACCATGTAGCCCAAAACAAGCATGTAAATCATAACTTCCCTAGATCAATGTTGAATCTATTAGATCAACATCAATCCATATACTCATGTCAAACCATCCCCAAAAGAGTTCATAAAATGAAGGTTGGAGGACCCAAACTTTGGAGGTTTGTTTCAGGCATTCACAGGTCATAATTTATAACATTTGGAGTCCAAAATATTATCCACAAGTCAACAAATTGAAGGATCAAAATCATGATCAAGTAAGTCATTTTTTTTTGGTTTGTCATTTATTATCTCTTTTCAAATCTTGTTTAAATCCATCATTATAAGTTATTAGATCAATACATTTGTTAAAATATGTATTTTATATCCCTTTCTAGCCCATTTCCTAGCTTACAGACATCTCTATCCTTTCCTAAACCATTTTCATCCTTTTGGAAACTATTTTTTCATATTCTATACACTATGACAAGATCGACCATGATCCAAGAAGACCATGATTGATCTTATAGGATCGTTATTGATTCTATCTTTTGTAGAAAACCTTTAATTTCAGCCCTTTGGGTCTTTCTATTTGATTCTACAGGTTCCTATATATTTCCTATCTATCCCTAAACTTCTATAATCTATCCCAATCATCCCTAAAATTACCTAATCTATTCACAATCCTTATTTTAGGATCTTTATTCCTCATCCATCCAATCCTTATCCCATCATCTTAGCTGACCTTGTGTGTATTAGGTCTAGTTCCTAACCTAAACTTATTGACAGCCCTTGTTTCTATTTACTTCTAAATCTTAATCTTAATTCATTTATAGTCACATCTAATCATTTATATCTTTTTTCTTATTCATAATCATTTCTGGTTTTATTCTATTTATATATCTTTTATCAAAAATAGTGGATTGACATCTATCAAGGAATAATATCTCTTCCAGGAATTGGCATCTACCAAGTAACCCACTCATATCTCTTTTAATGCCATTTTTATTTAATTTTGGTATATTATAGGTCATTCCTCCCTAGCTAAATAGTATTTCCCACAAATCTTGGTCAATGGTGCACAACCAACCATCTTCTTTCACACAAGTAATCATATCCCTTTTGTTAAATGCTGCCATAGTTTAAAAGTTTCAAAATCTAAACATAAAAATACTAAAATAGTTATAGCTTATAGAAGATTTATTCAAAATGCAAAATAATATTTCTAAAAACAAAAGGGGGCTATGGGGTCCTACCCATATTTATACAAAATATCTCATAAATGAGATGTAGTTATCAAAAACTCTAATGCCTAGTAGATAATCATATAAATCTAGAAACTCCATGGAAATGGGGATGATAAACAACAATTATGGCATCCAAGGTATAGTGAAAAATTTGGAAAATGATCATGCAAGAGTTGGGCATGATCTTCAATTGGTATGGCATCCAAGGAACTTCAAAAATATTCATGCAATGCCTCTTTTCTTCTTCATGCAACTGTAATGGATCTTCATGCAAATGGGATGCCAAAGTGAAAATCATTTTACAATAAAAGCTAAATTAATTTATTTTTTCTCCAAAACCCTTATCTATAATTTCTAATTGATACTTTTACAACTTTAAAGTCATACCACTTTATTAAAACTAGAATTACAATTTTCAATATGTGCTTTTACAACTTAAGCAATTAGAACTTGTCAAAATGAAAAGTGTAATTTGCAAGTTTAATTTTTGCAATTTCCAACCTGTCAAAATAGAAAGTGTAAAATACACTTGGATCTTTCTCAAAAAGATATGTCAAAAAAGATAATTATAATTTACAATATATGTTTTTATAACTTTACAATGTTTTTACAATAATGAAAATATAATATAATATATGAGAATGCTTTTAATAGAAAGAATTAATCTATTTCTAACACTTCTACTTATTTATCTTTTTTTGCCTATATTTTTTCAACATATATTGTTGGGTTCTTATAGTTAGTTTCATTTCAATACTAAAGCTTTCCCACAATAAGTTAGCATGTTGGCCCTTTCATGTGAGAGGTAAGTATCATGCACTCACCCAAAGTGTGCAACAAAAGACTGGTTCCCAAAGGCTTTGAAGCACAATGTGTCTTTGTTCATCTTTCATAATCACAAGTTTTAAAAGGTTATTCAACACCATATATATACTAATATTATCCTTATTTTCCCTAATATATCTACCAATATAACTAAGATTACCATTACTTGACTAGTGATAAATAAAAAGATACCCATGACTTGGAAGTAAAACACATTCATCATTCAACACTTAGAATATTTCATAATCCATGAAACAATATGGAAAACACTAAATTCTCATTAATGTCTTACCAAATTACAAGACAAATTTTATATCTCTCTTTCCTAAAGTAGCAATGCGTAAATGATTACAATAGGGGTTTTTATACTTGTTTTTCCCTAACCAAGTGTCATAATTCTAACTATCATGAATAAATGGCACATAGACTCCCAAAAATCTAAAAATTTAGGTTCTTAAAATGAGATATTCCTATAGATTCAAGCCTCTTCACCCCTATATCCTTGATCTATGCTATATTTTGGTGTCCAAGTTTTTTGTTCCTCATGGTCTGGTATAAAACCTATGATCGATGGGGTCAAAGTGTCCTAATTGAGTTGCTCTTCTAACTGATCTCATGTCCCTCACACTCCACTTCCCATGTGCTCCCCTAGTATTCCACATTGGTTCTGAGTCCTCTATTTTTGGGTCCCTCATGACATGGTCTCCCTTGACTAGGTCCTCTCATGCTGGGTCTCCCATGCTTTTGTCCTTTTATACCCATCATTTTTCACACCTGTCAGCTACATGTCATGGTCCTTCTACATCATGGTCCTTCTATGCCTTACCAATAATTACATCAAAATGGAAAATGATCCCTCTACACTATGTGCCAAAAATGAAACAATACTTATTAAAATTTTAGGGGTCAATATCACCCCACACTAAGCCCTTAGTTTGTCCTGAACTAAGCACACTAGCATCCTCCAAAAATTCTATCCCCTTATACTCAAGTTCCATATTCAACCCATCCCATTGGGATAATGTATCAAGGACTTTGGTAGCTATTCTTTCAATGGATTCCTTTGCTTCTTTCAGATCTTTCAACTAAGTTAGAGTCTCAATCTTTTTCATCCATTCATCCAAGGTTGCACTGACTTCCTTCTTGATGTCTTCCAATTCAGAGACCTCCTTGTCAAACTTTCTTTAGATTATAGAAAAACTTACATTTATTTGTTTATGATGGTTATAATATAATCTTCCATCATTTCAATGTCTTTGAATACTTTTGTGCACTCAGTGTAGTCTTTTATTAAAAGGGCAACATTAGCTACTTGTTACTTCAAGACCTCTTCATCATGGATCTGAGCTTCCACTATTTTATTTCAATGCAATGGGTGTGTAAAAATACCATCTAAAATTGGGATAACCTCCATGAATCTTTCCAAGGTGCTCTTATAAATGTCTACCACCATAGTGAATTGTTCAAGTATTTCCTTGGTCTTATCTCTTGGTGTAGGGTACTCATTATTTTTCTTGAGCAAAAGCTCAACCAATGTTTTCAATTTTCCAATGGCATCCCCATATAATGGCATGCCATTCAAAAGTGTCAGTTCATCTTTCAAAATTATTTTGAAAATGTTTAAAACCCTTACCTTAGCCTTGGTGGCCTATTTGATTTGTTGTTTCAAGGAGGTCACTTCCTCAGTTAGCACTTGTTTTTCTACAACTACTTTATTATACATTTCTATGACTCTACCATATTTCCTTTCCGCTATGTGCATGTCTAAATTTGAAAAATTGTTTTAGCACATCGTTTCCATGGCTAGTTTCAAAAATGTGGCACTTGTCTTTATTGGAGAGAGATATTGTGGATCAATCTTTATAAGGTTTAGTAAACTTGGAGCATCTAGGACAAAAAAAATTAAAATCTAATGGAATATCAAATTAGGGATCTTTTTTGTACATTTCTAAAAGGAAGGACAATTTATTCCTTATTTTTGGGGTTGTATCCTTAGGGTGGAAGTTCTTCTAAATATAAATGTTCTTATCCTTTACATTAAACTGGTAACATTCACATGTAGTGGAAAACCCTCTCTATTCTTATTCCCCTTTAGCTAGTCCCTTCCCCCCTTTTGGATCTTATTCAAGCTCATCTTGATGGATCCCTAATGCCATCTCACTTGCTCTCACTTTGTTAATATAATTTGTTCTTTAGATGGGGCCTCTTATTTTGGGGATGGATTTTTTTGGAGTTTGATCCTAAACTATGAATCTTGACCTAAGAGGGGTCCCTTTGAGGCACTCACATTAGAGGATAGTTTGGGGTTGACCCTATATCAGTCCTTGGAGAAGGTGGAGGTGAAGGTGGTCATAGAGGTGAATAAGGTGGGGGAGTTGGGTGAGGAGATGAAGGGTTTAGGGTAGGTGAGTGGGAAGGTTAAGTAAGAGGTGATGAAGTATAAGGAGGGGATGGAGATGGATAATGTGTTGAAGGTGAAGGGAAAGGTGAAGATGGATGTGGTGAATATGGGCAAGAATTAGTGGGTTTGGAGGGTTGTACCTTTACCATCCTTTATCACTTCTATTGGGCATGTTGCCCACTTGTAATAACACCTGGCTCTAGCTGCTTCCTCCATTTTTGCAGTGCTTAGGGGAGCCTCTCTTTAGGATCTCCATATTTAAGGTACGATAAGGGGAATAACATGTAGAATAGTTTTTTTACATGATTCCTAATCATGCTATCCTTAACCTTGATATCGGTTAAGTCTATTTCTCCCCTCTTTGTAAATGACTTCTTGCTCATATTCACAAACATTTTCTTGAGGGTTTGGTGATTTATGTCTACCTACTCCACCTAAAGAATGATCAACTATGCATCATAAATATAATTTATATAATCAATGAAGTACCATACAAATAAGGCATATGGAAATTTAAGCCATGATGAAAGCTCTCCCAAAGGGTTCATGCAAATACATGCTAGGGAGTAATGCTACTTTACATCAAATTCTACTTGGTTTATAGTCAAGTGGAAAATCCTTTGGAATGTGTCATTCATTTCCAAAAGCTATCTTCATCCTATCAAACTAGTACCTCATCTTCATCGTGTAATATGGGGTAATGTGTTGGGGGTAAGTGAAGGATTTGAAGCACTCGATGGGGGACTTATGAGTGGGGGTGTACACCCACTTCAATGAACCTAAGTTATATTTAGACACACTAATCTCATCAAAAAATAGTAATAAAAAGATTTCTCCCCAAGGAAACCTATACTTAGGCATTTTGTGTGTCTTCTCTATGTCTTCAACTGTCTTTTGGGTAAAATGCAGTGCCCAATTATACTTTATGCCCTGAGTGACTTGGTGAGAAATGTGTAGGTGGGCCATGTCCACCTCCTTCCATCAGTCAGTCCCTCAATCCTTGGTAGAAATGATCCACACCATGACTCTGAGGGTGGGATCCTATAGGTTCCTTATGTGTATTTCATGCCTTTATTTTTGGTATACAAGTGTAGTTACAGTTTGCTAAATCTCCTTTGTGCCTACCAAGTCATCTAACACATTCACCCCCAAGTATTGAAGTCCCATGACTTTACTTATCCTATCCATAGTGATCTTCATGTTATTCCTTGTAAATTGGATGTAGTCCTAATGGACATTCAAAAGGAGGAATTGAAATACCTTATTAGGCTTGCCAAAGTAGGGCATCTCAAAAAGTTGGAAGGGGCCCACCTTATCCAATTGGTTCTTGATAGACAAGTCATAGACCACTTGGTTTCATGTGTTGGTGGTCTAAACTTGGTATTAATTTTGTAGTTCTACTTCATTCCCTAGCTGGTGGTGGTTGTAAGCAAATATTATTATAGTTGACACCTTAGAGACCTGGTTCTCTGCATGTAAGACTGACTCTGGGTATTACATCTCCTTTATTAGTAAATATGGATGTGGAGATGTTTGGGTGTTATATGATGAAGAGGTTTGTGCCTAATTTCTTTTTTTCACCATCTTTACTACCTCTTTTATGCTCTCTCTCTCACTTCTTCCATGATTTCTCTCAAATCTCCCACATGCTACACTTTTTATGGTCTCTCTTCTTGGTTTTTCAAAGCCTCTTCTCTTATAGTAAACTAAGCTGCTCTACTCACCTCTTCCTTCTTTGATATGGTTGGAATATTTTTGAGTATTTTGGCATTTTTATTTGACTAAATTACCATTCATGGTGCTCAAAGGCTAACCCATAGTGGTATGATGTTTCCAAATAAATATATAGTGGTGGACCAACTTACTATAGCTCTCGAGCTTCATACTTCAACAATGGTATATTTGTAACATGCAAATTGAAATATTTTGACTCCTATACCTAAATATGGACTAGAAATCTCTCCTATTGCCTTAGAAATAAATATCATGACTTTACCAACTTTTTAATCACTCTATTTTGCTCAAATTTTGAAGGAATTTGAATATGTCATGGTCATTGGTTCATTGGTTCACCGTTCACACTTAGCACTTAGAGATTATAGAAAGGTAAAGTGTAAAATGACTTAAACAAGCTTATTTATAGGCCATTCAAGGGGGTTTACCTCCATTAATTTCTTCCCTCCCCTTGTCAATTCTAGCCATAAATACATATCTTTTAATGGATTTCATACTTCAAATCTTGTGTTGAGTATTTAGTGCCTTAACAAATTTATCCCATCATTCCACTCACACGCTTCTAATCATAACTAACCTTATCACATTAATGATAATTCCATTACCACACATTTCTTGGAAGTGGATGATAAATATGTCCCACCTTTCTGGTGTAGTGGAAGACAATTATCACCCCAAATGGTGAGAACCTTTTAAAATGCTTTCAAGGTACATGGAATGACTCATACACCCTTTACCACTTGTGTGACATAAATGAATTACACACATTATGGTTCTTACAAACCAACATGTCATGTATTTTATTCATATGTATGATGCCTTAACTCACACTAAAAGTGTTCATGGTCCTCCATGAAAACAATCTAAGTACAAGAACTCAAAATTACATTAAAGAGTCATGCACCTCAAGGGAAACACTTTTTATTGATAGTAGTAAATTCTAACCTAATGTCTTTAAGCCTTATTGATTACAAAGGTTTAGATAAATAGAATAAAAATATGGCTGAATTCAACTCCCCTTATAATGCCTTGGGAGGAACTAACCATCCATTCATTTTAAGTGATAAGATCTGGTAGGTTAAATGCTATGTATTATGAATGGACCATCCCAATGGATCTGAAGCTTTCTAGGTGGCATGAAATTATAGAGTCCTATAATAAAACTTTCATGCTTGGAGAAAATACTTTTTTATTTAAATGGAAATCATGCTATGCTTTTTATTTGTGTTTCTCAGCATCCTAACTCTAGTGGGTGAGAAACCATGTCTCATCTAGTTTCATCAAATCATCGAGCTGAGCTTTCAAAGAGGCTTCATCATCCAAGTTTCTCATGTAAACTCTTAGAGACATGGAACCAAGAAATCTACTGGCATAACCACTTCCTTTTCATATACTAGGTTGAATGGTGTACTTTTGTTGAGGTGCTTGTATGTAGTTCGATACACCTAAAGTATGGTAGATACTCTATCATCCCAATCAGTCTGGCCAATATTATAAATTTTTGTCAAGGTGGTACCAAGGATCTTAAATAAGGATTCAACTATTCTATTGGCTTGTGGGTGGTATGGTGTTGTCTTATGGTGTGTGATCATGAACTCGGCCAATAAGATGTGAATCATCTCATTCAAGAAGTGGGTTCTATGATTGTTGGTGAAGCTTAAAGGGCATCCAAACCATGTTATAAATTTTTACTAGATTAATCATGTGGAATTTGTTATAATATAATATTTTATTAGTGTTACTTCATCTCAGCATGTGAGGTAGTCTATTACTACAATGATGTATTACTAGAGTGATAGGCCCCACAAAGTCAATAGCCCATTTTTCAAATGGTTCTTGAGGAGGAATAGTGTATAATGACATAAAATCTCTTCTATTGGATTTTTCTACATGCTAATAGACATCACATTACCTAATATAAGACTTTTCATAGTTGAATAAAGTTAGCCATCAAAGTCCAGTGGGAAAGACCTTACACATGGTAGCCTCTCTAGAATAATGTCCTTCAATAATACCTTCAATAAATTTTCATAACACCTTAGGTAACTCATGTTGCATCACACAATGGTGAAGCAACTCATCATGATCCATTTTGTATATATTTTTTACCATGAGTTGATAAGGTGTGGTACAGACTAAAAGTTTCTTTTTCTCCTATGAATTGAGGGAGTCAAGCATGCAACCAATATTGAGAAGTGTTATAATATCCTCTAGTTCTTTAGGTACCCAAGTTGCATGAAAAAGTTATACATTAGGAAGATCATCGTATATGGCATGTGGAGGTTCTCCATTTTTAATTTAAGATGAATGATCAGGTTCATAGTTGGTCTTCCTAGGCTTGACTACTATGAAAAACTAGAATTCTTCAAAGAGAAAAATCTAGTAGAAAATCCTTCCATGTAGTACTAGCTTGTTGATAAGATACTTCAAGGCCTCATGGTCTATATATAATATAAATAGAGTGGCCAAGCTATTTCCTAAACTTTTGTAGAGCATACAACATAAACAAAGCTTCATGCTCAGGGGTGGTATAGTTCCTTTCAACCAATGTCAACTTCCTACTCAAAAAATAAATTAGGTGATCCAAGTTTCCTTCACCTGGTTGTACAAGTATCACACTGATTGCCATCATAGATGCATCAACATGGACATGAAGAGGTTTTTTCCAATCAAGGAATTGTAAGATAGGAGCGATAACTAGCCTTTTTTTGACTGTTTCAAAATTTATTTTATAAGAATTCATCCATATAAACTATTCATTATGCTTTAAAAGCTCCTCAAGGGGCACTGCAATCTTGGTATAGCCCTGAATGAAATTTTGATATAGCGCATGTGTCCTAAGAAGGTGCATACCTCACATTACATCTTGGGAATTAGCAGACAAAGAATAATGGAGACCTTGGTTGGGTCTACTAGTAGTCCTTCCTTACAAATGATATGCCCAAGAAGTATGCCAAAAAGTGTTGTGAACGAGAACTTCTTTAAATTTAAGGAAAATTTCAATACTCAGTATTGCTCAAGAATGAGTCTTAGATTGACAAAATGGTCCTAAACTAACCCATATACTGTCCAATCATCAAAGTAGACTTGGAGGAATTTATGGATGAAATCTTTGAAAGCCTCAACTACTATCTATGAAAACACTACTAAGGCATTTTTTAACTTGAAAGTCATGATGGTATAGGTAAAATATCTCCATTTAATAGTGAAATTAGTCTTGGATTAGTCTTAGCTATCTAGACTTGGTGGTAACTTAAGAACCCATTGGTAAAAGAGTATACTTCAAAACTGACAATACCTTCTAGGATTTCCTCCATGAAAGGCATTAGGAAAGGATATGTCACACAATATGCATTTAAGACATGATAATACAAATAGATATGGATACACCCAACCTTTTTGATACTAATTACCATAGGACTGACCTATTGAGACTTGGCAATGGGAGTAATTACTTCAATGTAAAGCATGTTATCGATCTCCTCTTTCACTCATGCCTAGACGTAGGGGTTCATCTTGTATGGTCATTTCTTCATAGGGTGAGCACTGTCGATTGAGTTTATGTGAATATTCCCTAGAGAAGGGTGGTCTCCTTTCTTTTCACTATAATTCCTTAGAAATACATCCTAATATTCTTTCAATAACTTAAAAATCTATGAGATTTTTGTCTGAGTCTAATAATTTCCAATTGTAACCATCTTTGGCTCTTGTTCCATGCCAAGGTTACATTGAATAGTTTTTATGGCCCCATGATAAGGGTTGTCTATTGGAGAACTTGTGTCTTGAATAGTTCATTAACTATTACATGTACGGACATCTAAGTGGTTAGTCAAGGGGTTGAGTGAAGTAGATCTTTCACCTTCATCTACTTGTAAGATTATTTTTTGCTTTCTAAGGTGGATCTCTTCATGGTTTTCTTCATTAATAACTAGTAAAGGTGTAAGAATTGATTGGCTAAGAGGCTTACTAAATAAATGCAAAATATCCTTAGGTTCCTAATGAATATGGCATAGGTGGTCTTCGATGGGACTTGGGTCACCAATGATTGCTTCACACATGGCTTGAAGGGTGAGGCACAAGTATATCCTTGGTGAATATTAAGAAAGCATCAACATCATGTTCTCTTTTAGTAACTTCCAAAACCTATTACCCTTGTACCTCTCTTCATGAATGTAGCAAGCCTATGCCCAAGTGCACAAAGTCCCATATAACACATGTGCCCAAAGGCACTTTGATAAAAATGTTTCCTCATCTTGTCATATTGTCTCACAAGCCTCAAAGTGAGGTTTGGGTGCTTACATGACACTATAACTAAGTGTTACTATGATCGTATTATCATAGTGAAATATATGATGTAGATCATCTTGCACTTGATCCCAATATAAAAGGTGCTCTTTATAAACATGCCACCATCTAGCTATGGTACCATAAAAAATGTGATCTAATGACCTCATCTTATCATTCTCAATATCATAAAAATATTTTAGATGCTAGACAAAGTCATGCACTTTTATTTATCCTTAGAACTATGGGGCTTCATCAAGTATTTAAAGTGGTGGTCCCACCAATGGTCCTCTCATTGCTAAACCCATGAGGTGCACAAACTTGTGACATTTTGGAAGTTGGGGAAAATTATTTCTCCTCTATTTATGGTATTATACAACCTTCTAGTGGGATCATATTCATCATGGGCCCAATAGTTGCAAGCATTATTTGTAGTATCCAAGATAGATTGGTTATCCATCCAGTAGAGAATACCATCTGACATTGGATGATGCTATTCATCATTTTTAGTAGTAAAATTATACAAGTGGTTAATGCCTGCATCAACATTCACAAGCTCAATATAGGGAGGTCCTTGTTCTTGGTCTAAAGGTATTACTACATGTTGATTAGTATTATCAAAGCTAATTTATCAGTTTTTAAGGCTCAAATCTATATGATTATCATAGCACCAAGGCATTTCTAAAAGAGCTAGATAGTCATCAACTTCTACTAACTCTAAGACCTCAATATATGCTTTAAAGGGAACCCTAGGTATGCTAATGGTGGCATTCTTGAGGACTCCAATAAGATGCACTTGAGTCTTATTTTCTATGAACAAGATGTGAGGAGAGGGATTCATGGCTAGACTAGACATTTTTTTCCAAGCATATTTAGTGAGAACATTAACTTCCACACCAATATCTACTATAATATCCTAGATTACCCATCCATTAATAGTAACATTAGCGAATATCTCTCCATCATCTAGGGGACTAGAGGAACTCAGAGTTTACTAATGTTGGGCATGATTTAAATAGTGATCTTCATTTTTTTGGCTTAGGTGAGGTTGGAATTAATTTGGTAAGTTGGACTGACTTTTAAGCCAAGTACTAAGATGGGGAACAATATCCTCATCCATAATATGTTTTCATAGTTCCTAAAAAATCTCCTACACCACTAGTTAAGGTTTGACTTCCCTTTGCACTATGATGCACTATGTCACATACTTATCCTTAAGGTATTGAATCTCTCCTTGGAGTTATTTCATACGTACCATTATATCATAAAAGACATCCTTTTACTATTGAGCAATAGTGTACTTCCTTGCCCATGGTTCTTCCCAATGTACCTTTTTGACTAGGTTATCTATGGATTGAGTCTATCCCCCACTACGAGTGGTGATATTTACTTGTTGCACTATGGGGATGGTTGGGTATGAACACCATTGTTTTTTGTCTATTTGAATCATGCCAGTACCCTTTTCATTTTGGTCCTTAGTGATGGTGACATATAAATTAGGACACTCTTCTAGTTGATGTTCCTTTTTGAAAAATGCATAGGTTGGGTACTCTAGGAAATCCCTTTGATAGTGGTCTAGAGAACTAAATTTGTAATAGGTTCTCAATGGAAACTAACCAATACCTCATCCTCATCCTCTCCCTCACCCATGGTATCCATCATTATCTTAGGTATTGGTGGTTGAGGTTTGGTGCATATCATGTGCTCGAGCCTCATGTATATCATTAACCAATCAATAATTATCAGTGTCATGGGTGTAAGCATCACAAAAATTATAATAATAACACACCTTAGTGTTTATATCCCACCAAAAAAGTGGACAAGAATAGACATCATGTTCCTCATGATAGATCTCACAAGTTTGTTTTAGAAACATATGGATGTTCTTACATAGGTAGTTGTTCCTTGTGTGCCTTTCAATTTTATAGTTGGTAAACCAAACGCTACTGTGTCTCTCATGTGAATTATTTACCATCAAATTTTCAAGTCATGATTACATATACACTATATGTGCCTCCATAAAGGGACTAATCTAGGTATCCATGCTTCTAATTACTTCAATATGGAGGGTAGATTCTAGTGCCTCATGTGCATTGATGAAGGTTATTTGTGATAGAGTACGACATAAAGGAAAAAATAAGCCTCATAAAAACCATTATGCATATTTATTAGGATTAATTTCAAATGATAATTTTGAAATCAAGGTTTTTAATCATGTATCATACTCATGTATGCTATAAGTCCTAGCTTTGTCTTTTATCATTGCTATACTTTGCTGCTCAAACTTAGGAATGTCAAATTCATAAAAGAAGGTTGATTTGAGTTGGCTATAGTTTACCATTACTTACTTAGGGTCAAACTTGTGATATCATTTATGTTCATGCTCTAAAAGGGTGGTTGTACACTATGTATACTTTTTTTTAGAAGACATGATGCCATGTACTCTCCAAATCAGTTTGTACTTATGGACATACTCAAATATATTTTCTACTCTTCAGTATTCAAGTAAATACAATGTCATCTCATAGGTAACTATAGTAGGTTGTGGTTAATTAAGTGGTTTATAGGAAGGTCCAACTCTAATTCCATGAGGAGGGGGTTTACCTCCTCTAGTGCCTCCTCCTAATCCTACTCCAACACCTCTAGTAGTAGTGCCTATGGAAAGAGGTGTGGTAGAGGTATGGTTTCCAAAATTTGGGCCTAAATTTAGGACTTTAGGGCCAAATCCACTAGGCATCCTAAGATATGCCATAGAATTTCCTCAAAAAATGAAAGATGATGTATCTTCTAGATGATCATATAATGGCCTAGTTTTAGTTTCTTGTACCTACTCAGTTTCTGACTCTGTACTATTTATATCCCAATTATGTATTTATACTCTTTCTAACTCAAAGGCATGAATATGAACTATGTTATGGGAGCCTAGTTGATTCAAGATTGGTTCCTCATCTCTTATAGTCCAATTCATTTTCACTTTAAAGGATAAAAGTGGAAAAGGATGTGGCTCAAAAGTGATGGGTTCTTCACACATGTCCACCTCCCTATAGCTCTTCATAGCACTCTCTAAGGTTTCTTGATCTTTTCCTACACCACTAACTCCCATGATCCTCTATCGAGATTCATCATACTTTTTTAATGTAATTCTCACTGGCTTACTACCATGTTGAAACCATAATCTTCAATCAACCTCTAGTCTCCCCTTCCAAACATGTAGCTCATTCATAGGAGATTTTATCCATCCATGGGTAGAGTCTCCAATCCAAAGTCAACAATTAACTTCTTAATTTCAAAATCAAACAATGAGAGATAGTGTCCCCTTGGCTCTCATAGAAATTGGAACTTCACTTCTTCAAGACATGAATAGGTGGTCACTGTGTATTCCAAAATGTATATATTTTGAATGCCTTTCCACTAAAAATTTACCACTTGCATCTAGGTACCTCCAAGTCATGCTAAACTCCTCTACCATTCAAGTGTCCAAAGTTTCCTTTGTCCAAGATTTCAAGATCATCCTTGAGCATATGCTAATCTCCAAGAATGCAAGAGAATTGGGACCTAAGAAAAAAGTCTCATATAGAGAGTTGTAGAGATTCTGCTCTACCCACTATCATGTAAAAACTCTTGGTTTAAGATATGGAATCACAAATTTATCTTTGACACTGGTAACCCATTATTTAATATTCTTTAATGTGATGCACTCAAACATTTCCAATGAGTATACACCATTGCTTCAGGTCCCAACAATGGAACCAAAATTTTGGGTTCTTATAGTTAGTTTCACTTCAGCATTGAAGCATTCCCTCAACAAGCTAGCATGCTAGGCCTTTCACATGAGAGATAAGTTTCATGCATTCACATAAATCATGTAGAAAAAGACCAATTTCCAAAGGCTTTGAAGCACAATGTGTGTTTGTTCATCTTTTATAATTAAAAGTTTTATAAGGTCATTCAACACCATAGATATAATACTATTATCCTTATTGTCCCTGATATAACTTCCAATATAACTAACATTACCATTACTTAACTAGTGATAAAATTAAAATATACCCATGACTTAGAATTAAAACACATTCATCATTCAACACTTATAATATTTCATCATCCATGACACAATATGGCAAACACTAAATTCTCATTAATGGCTTACAAAACTATAAGACAAAGTTTCTATATATATTTCTAAAAGGAAAATCATGAAAATGATTACAACAAGGGTTTTTGTGCTATTTTTTCCTTGACCAAGTGTCATAATTATAACTATCATGAATAAATGGCACACAGACTCCCAACAAGCTAAGAGTCATGGCTCTTACAATGAGGTATTCCTATAGACTTAGGCTTATGTGCCCCTAGATCCTCATTTTATGTTATATTTTGGTGTTCAAGTGTTTTGTTTCTTGTGGGATGGTATAAAACCTTCAATTAATGGGGTTGAAGTCTCCTACTTAAGTTTTTCATCTAACTAATCCTTAATCCCTCATGCTCTGCTTCACATGTACTCCCCTAGTCTTTTACATTGGTTCTAAGTCTTGTTTTCTTGAGTCCATGACATGTTCTCCCTTGACTAGGTCTTCTCATGTCAAATCTCTCATGCTATTATCATTTTATTCCCATCACCTTTTTTGCCTATCACCTACATGCCATGGTATTCCCATGCCATGGTCCTTCCGTTTGGTACTTGCATCAAAATGGAGAATGGTCCCTCCATGCCATGCACTAAAAATGGAACAATACTTATTCAAATTTTAGGGGTTAATATATACATCAAAATCATTGAATATATCCTAGATTCTATCCTCAGTTGGACCAAAAGAGTAGAGGTTGGTGATCTCACAATCTAATACTATATTGAAAAGTTCCCTATTCAAAGTCTTGTATTGTTAAATATCTTTATCCATCTTATCCAATGTGTTATGATAATTGATGTAGTAGTGGATAGATCTCAAGGTAAATAAAGTATCTCATGGAGATTCCTTTTTGATCACTTCTTTGAATATACTCTAAAACTCTTCTACTGAAAGGAGGTTATATTCATAATATGTTGGCTGACATGACACTTTATTTAATAAATCTTCCATGTCATATAACATGTTGATGGCCTTGTCATGGGAAACTTTAGCCTTATGGGAAACATATGTAAGAATTTATATTCTGAATTGAGTATCCCTATCTAATTCCTATTTCTCTCCATCATTTTTTAATATGTTTTCTGCAAGGAGGATGTCTATGTCAACTGAGTCCATAACTATCAATTTTGGGTAGAAAAGATTCAATATTATTATCTCTCCCTCATTTTTTTTGACCAATTCTCTCAAGGTGACCCTTCTCTCTCTCTCTCTCAAAATTTCATAGTGCTCCATGACTATATTAATAACCTTGTTACCTTTGGAGATGAGATCCTCTGACCATTCCTTGGTATCCCTCCTTATGCTAGCAATTTCTATCACTGCATCAAGTGTTGTCTGATCTATGATCTAGGTGACTGGCTATACTAGTTTAGGTTATGCTAATGGAATAATGGGATATATGAATTTATTAAATGTAGCCATAAGTTGTTTAACATTGTTTATCAACTCATCCTTAGTGACCTTCTCACTATCCATTTTATCAAAGAAGGAGTTGATGATATATTGAACATCATGTTTCAACCCCCCCTCATAAGATGTCTAAGGTGAACCCTTGATACCTGATAGTACCCCACCACTAGATCTCATTTTTGTTTATTTGGTAGGGGGAATAAAATATCTAAACATCTTTCCCCTAATGAGTCACACAATATCCTTGAGAAGGTCCAAGGAGTAGTATTTGATTCCATTCATGTATATAAAAGACCAAAATCAAATGTAAAGGGGGACACCATTTGATTTCATTTCTTCCCCACTGTTTGTGCTAACCAACCTGGGATAACCTCCTATTGTGTTAACACTGTCACTTGAGAATTTTTAGTTACAGATGCTACAATGGTATGCATGGTGATGAGTGTTGAATCCTATTCTGAAACTACCACTTATTGATTGATAGATGTCATTAGAATTTCATCTCCATCTATAGGCTAAAGATACACATTTGCATCAAGGACCTACTCCTCACATATCTCTACTGAAGGGGTTAGGGTTACTATGGAAGTGAAAGAGGTAGGGGTAATGGGAATAAATGTGTCTACTAGGGGTCAAGGAGATGGAAGTGATATTAATGGGGAACACAAGAATTTGAAACTTGAGGAATAGTGGAAGTGTGGAGGCCAAAGCATCGAATTATTAAATTAAAGTGGAAGGGATAATCATGGGTGGTAAGGTAGGGAAGATGAAGGGGGATGAGTATGGAGTAGTAATTATCCTAGGAGTTAGGATAGCCAGTGGAATTAAAGTCAAAATGACTAAGTTCATGGATATATACTATTAAGTACTATTTAAAATCAATGGGGATGGAATGGAGGGAATTGTAAATAGAATGGAAGGAATTATGGAAGGAGGGAATGAATTTTGGGAAGGGAAAGTGGAATGGAAACCTAAGTATCCATTGAAGGGGCACCCTAAGTCTCCACTTAACTTACTTTCACTATTGGCAATGGACTTATTGTCATGGGTACAATGGTGTGAATGGAGGGTCAAATCACTTAGGGTAAAAGAGGAGTGGAGATAAGAGGTGGAGGTATTGGAGTTGAAAGAATGATAAAAATAGGTGGGGGATGAATAACATAAATGGGAGTGGTAACTATGACTAAAATAGGGTTTAAATCTATGGATGCTTCAACTGTAGCTATGTCCTCAAATGAAATGATGATCAGTTGATTTATTGATACTCCTTTGCTTTATTGTCCCCTTTTAGCCTTATATTTATTCTTCTTATTATGGGAGATCACTAACCTATCTGATTATTCTCCCATCATACCGTTGGGACCCTCTAATGATGTTAGAATTCTTCGCTCTTTGATATTTAGTAATTTCTCTATGATATTGACTATATCTTTGGTCACTTAGACCCCTTTACTCTTGAGGCAATTGAATGATTTATTGATTACATGTATAGTTCTATCTATCAAAGAGAAAGATTTAGGGATAAAACACCTTACTACCAAAAGGGGTTGAGTAATGATCTATTTGTAGTAGTTCTTTCCCATTGGGGACTCATCATCCACTAAGTCCTCATGGATTGGTGCTAAATCAAAATCTTTGACCTGATCCAAGGTCATTCTAGAATGGTCTTTCAATCTGACCTCTTCTTCATCATTTACAAGAAATATTCAAATTATGGGACATGGGAATATGTGTAAATTCCTAGGGTGCTAGTGATGTTACCATGAACATCATAGAATGGACTCACCTTCAAATCCCTTAGGGTCATTTATGTCATTTTTGTCTTTTTACATTTGGCATTGAGTAAGGAGGAGCATGTGTATCCACTTATATTGATTGGGAAATGAATTTTTGACTTGTGTTTATTGGATAATAGCTTGTGAGTCTCAACACTTTCTCTCACTGAGCTCCATTAATTCCCATTTATCACTCACATATTTTATAAGAGTGTAAGGGTAGCCACTAAATCTACATACCTTGATATAAGAGTAGGTGGGGAACTCAATGTAGTAAGAACCCCATTGGGTGATTTATACAGTATCTACATCAAAGCATATCTTTCTCTCAATTTCTTTTTCAAACATTATTATGATGTAATAGATGAATGCATCATTGAAATTCTTAAAGTGTTTCTTATTGGCCTCTAAAGTGAGGTTAGGATAATAGTTGTACACTTTATTAACTTCATTGGCCACTGTGTTGAGCCTTAGGAAAGTTTTCCCTCTATCCAATATGTATAATAAGTAAGAGGCCATGTAAAATTTCTCATGTTTTTCACCTCCATCAAATTCTTGTGGAGGAAGTCACTAATGAGATGGGCCCAATGGATATATTAATTATTCTCATGGATGACCCATATGTACTGATACATATACTCCTAGAAGTTCTTTACATCAGGACTACCAGTGATCCTATGTATAAATATAATAATGTCTCCAACATCATTATTGAAATCAATTCTTGTCAGTGTCTATAGTAATCTAGTGGAGGTAGCCTTAAGGGTCTTAATCTATTATTTATTCATCACTCTCTAGGATTCTAAGTTATTATCTTGAAATATTTTTTGGGATGTTTCTAGAGTTTTATCTAGATAAATCTCAAACTCTAGTATCACAAATATTGAATTAGTTAAATATGGGTCCAAATTAATAATCTTTTCCCCTTTATCATTTAGTACCTCTCTCTTATCATCATCATAATGATGCATTAGTGTCAATACCACTTTAGGGATTTGTATTATTAGGTGAAAAGATTATTATTGTGGCAATCCTGAGTCATAAATACTCTAGATCCAATTATTCTTAAATTTTATGTTTATCCTAGTCTAGAATTCACCTAGGTCAATGTGACCTAGGTCTATGTCTATAATCTTAGTGGTATTAGATTTCAAACTAGGATTTATAATGGGTTATTTAAAATTGAACTTCATCTCTTTCCCAAATATGGATTCTGGAGAAACTATTGAGGGAAAACCAATTAAAAAATTTGGTAGGATTTGTAGGTGCTAGGAGAAAATAGAATGGTCGATAGAGATTAGAGGTGATCTATGTAAGTGAAAAGTTAATGAGAAAGTGTAGATGTAAAAGTAGGTTGAAATCTATAGTGGAGATTGGAAGTGTAAATTACATGTTGGATCTCTAGTGGAATTAGAAGGTGTTTGAAGCAATGGAAAAATATGTAGGATTGGGAGTTGTTTTGAACAATAAGAATGTCTATGGGTTTAGGAGGTGTTGAAAATAGGTTTAAATCCCATTAAAATAGGAGGTGCATTTATCAAGTCAAAATTCGATGGGGACTTGGAGGAATCTTTCAATGGAATATGCTTTGGTTATGCAAATATACACTGGTATATTATCTTGATTATGATTCATAAACCCTAGGTATATTTTCTCATTTGAAATGGAAACCCTAGATTATCTAAAATGCAAAATCTTGGGGAAAATTATAATATCTCAACTACTTGGAAAAAACTTGAAAAACACAACGTATAAGGATAATAAACCTCACCAAGATAACAAGATGAAAAAACCTAAAAATTAAATGATGCCTAAGAAAATGAAAACCCTAAATAATTGTAGTCAATTCTTTATAAGAATATAATTAACTCAATAAGTTTTTATTGAAATAAATTATGGCTTAATAAAATGAAGAGGATTCAAAAGAATACCATGCAGGGTGATAATAGGTTATGGCATGAGTTTCAAGGCATGATTTATAGTCATTGAGGTTGTTGCTTGTAGGGTTGAGGTTGTGGCATAAAGTCATGATTTGAGGTCACTATTAGAGATCCAAATATTAAATTAGTAATTAAATAATGAATTAAAAAAATCCCTAATTTTATTATATATAACCTTTGTATTTAATTCTCTAATGATGTTTGGTGGTGAAAATCCAAAGTCTTCAAGCATTTTTACATTTTTCCAATTTTATAATTTTTTAAATTATAGTTTGACCCCTAGATTCTATGGGTAAGGATTGGTTTACCTCTTTGTAAATGGGAAGGAAAAACTCTAAGAAAAAATTTCAAGTTT
The DNA here is from genome assembly GCA_037957365.1 of Torreya grandis. Lineage (NCBI taxonomy): Eukaryota > Viridiplantae > Streptophyta > Pinopsida > Cupressales > Taxaceae > Torreya > Torreya grandis. The sequence goes on along the minus strand of JARHVA010002816.1, from coordinate 1,255,530 downwards.
TTAAAATTAAAAATTGTACTTGGATATTTAGATTTTATAGCTAGGTTGTTGGTGGAAAGTGAAACCTAGATTGCAATTTGCAATTTTTAAAAATTGCAAATTACTCTCCTAGTTTTGAATTCTAGATAGAGTGTTTCATAGGAAGTAGAACTCTACCTATAATTTTAAATTTTAAAAATTGCAAATTGTAGTCCAAGTTCCAAATTTTTTTGAGGTGTTTGGTTTGCAAGAACCAGAACTCTATTTGTAATTGTAATTTTTTAAATTATAAATTACAAGTGGGTTTGTGGTTTTTTCTAGATAGTGTATTGTGAGATCTAGAGGTTTGGTTATACTTTGAAATTTTGTAAATTTTAAAATTGTAGTTATATATCTAGATTCCACCAACTAATGCATTGCAGGATTTGGAGCTTAGGAAACAATTTGCAATTTTGCAAACTACAAATTACAGGTAGAGTTATGGATTCTATAGGCTTAAGGAAAAGGCTGATTTGGGTCAATTCAAGGTATTTATACAAAAATTTAGGGGGCTATTTATTGGATAATTATCAATGATTTCATTATGATGTCATATAAGTGTCCATGTGAGTGGATTAATTGCCTTGATAGTCTAAGTGACAATGATAAAGTGTGTAATGTGTCTATCCTAGTATACTTAAAGGTTTGGTTTATCTTTAGTTTTGGCTTGGTTAGAGATGTATAGGGATGAATATAGTGATTTGAGCATGGGAAAAGGGTCCTATAAAAAAATAATGATTATTTAAGTTCTTGTGTGCATGAGTGGATTTCATCAAGTTGATCATTATTTTCATCTAGACATTTTGGGTCTAATGGCAAAAAATCTAAGTAGTTTTGCTAACATCACCATTGCCACATGTAGATGAGTCAGGGGGATTTGGTCATATGGTTATGATAAAATTAGTCCCTATTTTCTATGCACAAAGTCTTAAGTCTAGTTATGAATCATGATAAAAGATATGTAGGTGCAAAGTTGGGCTTCCAGGAAGTTTGACAGTGTTTTCCCATACTTAGCCAAATTTGCATAAGGAAAGAAAGAACTAAGTAAGCCATTTGGTGATAGAATATATCTCATGTGTGAGAATTTCAAGATCAATTGATCATATGGGTTTATTCATCTTTATTCCTAGTTGATATTTACAAAATTTTAGGTCTAACACTAAAACACAACAAAAGATATGCAAGTGTAAATTTGGTCTTTCTAGATAGTTCTTGAGATAGTTGCCTCTATAAAATAGATAAATTTGAGGAGGAATTTTAATGTCATTATGTCTCATATGTGTGAGGGTTATAAGATAAAATTGGCACATGGTTGGATTATCCTATGTGATGAGATCATATGGTCCAAATTTTAAAACATGTGCTTGAGTGAATCAAAAGATATGGAGGTGCAAAGTTGGCCTTCCAAGCAAATAAGAAATGGTCCCCATAGTCATTTTTCACAATTTTAAAGATCAAGACCAAATAGAGATAAAAAATTTCACAAGAGTTTACACATGTATAGATATGGTTCATATTAAGTCAAATAGGTCAATGTGTTCATTGGTTAATAGAGTTAAATATCAATACCAAATGAAGATTCAATGGTGCGTAGGTGATCGCACGAGATTGATCTAATGGTGCATGTTGAGCGAGAGGGTAAGAAGTGCATGATTTCTAATAGTATAAGTGATAAAAATTAATGCATGGGTGTTGAGTGTCATTATCATAATGGTTTTGAGTAAGATATAATGGTGAATTCTAAAATTTGATTGTGTGTTCAACTATGTTCTGAAAGTCACTCGAGAAGGGAAATTTATGAAGGTCCAAATTCGATTGTGTGTTCAACTATGTTCTGCAAGTCACTCGAGAAGGGTAATTGAGCTTGTTCTGATGTTGTTTTGATGTATTATGATGAATTAGCTATTTATTAGTATTTTAAACTCTATAAGGACCATATATATTAATTATTAAGTTTTTAAAAATTATATTCAATATGAAAAAATATTTAAAAGTCGATTGTGTATTCATTCATGGTGACTATGTGCACAAAATTTTGATTGAGAAAATTATGCTTAAGAAAAATAGTGTTTTGGTGACTGTGATCATTTGAGGATGTAAAATGGGTCATGTGTAATGGTTCCATGCATTTTAAATTGGTTATTATTTTACTTTTATAAGTTTCAAAGAGGTTCTTTGGTCTCCATAGGACCTAAAGGGTTACTTAGTCATATTTGAAAGAAAGTTGTGCTTAAGTGTAACCCATGTAAGATGACTTAAGTGTGAAGGCATGTGTTATGTCTGATAATAAAGGTTGTGATATTGATAATTCATAAATTCTCTATAAATAATGAAACCAAATGTGATGTTTTATAGGTGTGTGGAAGACTTGAGTTAGTGAGGAAAAGGCTTATGTGTGATGAATAAGCATTGGAGTGAAGACAAAGAAGAGTAGGTGTGCCTAGTGGATGGGTTAATAAGTAAATTAGATTTAGGAATATGTTTATAACCTATAGGTATTATTTTTTATGACTAAATAGTGATCTTATAGTTTGAACTAAAGGCCTTTGGTTGAGAGGATATGATAAATGTTTTTTGGTTTAAAGGAGTTGACCAATATCTTGTTCATAATTTATTATAAGACATTGAATCCATGTGTTACAAGCTTGAGAGTGGTTTTTATTCCTCATGAGGGTTTCCCATAGGAACTAGTGTTATGTGTTTGATATTGTGTATGCATTGTATAAATGAGCTCTCTTGTTAATGTTGCTTGATCAATTAGATATATGTTGATTATTTAAATAGTTTAAAAGGATTGGAATTGAGATTGAAATATATGGGCTCACTGATTCAGCCCCCTCCTCTTAGTGATTATACATCTAACAGTATCCCTTAGGGTACTTAATGTTTTAATAATTTTGGGATAAAAATATTAACATTTTTGGTGACCTCTAGGGGATGATTACCTACTAATTAGTCTTTTTTAGTAGCCTTCTAGTTCATTGGGTATGGGGTCATTTTAAGTCTAACACACTTTAACTGGTGAAGAACAAAACTAGGATTTGCCTAAATAAGATCAAAATAGGGAAAAATGGAACAAACTAAGGAAACCAAAACTCTTAATGTGTTTACTTATGCAAAATCACTTATTTTTGAAAACATAACTAACCCTATTATATAAATTTTTTTATTTTTGGAATGAATTCCAACCTCAAATGCAAGCTTTGAGCTATATCCCATTGACTAGGATAGGTAGTTCTGATCCATCAAGATTGGATAGCTAGAATGCATTAGTTGCTCTGCACTGAGTTATAATATATGGACTGCTCCATATTACATCAAACTTTGTGTGCTTTCTTGGTTTAGCGTTGTCTGCATCCCATTTGAGAACCATGTCTCCTTCATTGAAGCTCCTATTATATGCCTTTTTTTCAAAAAACCACTTTGTTTGAGCCTAATTTACTTCTAGGAATTTCAGTTATTGGTTCTTGATTTATTCTAATTTCATTAGTTCATCCAATATTATTATCATTTCATCATTGTCAATCAAATCTAATTGGTGATTGAACTCTAGAGACAGTAACACAATTGATAGTGGGACTCAAGATTCCCTTCCATATATTAACATGAATGGGGAGTTACCCATGTCTATCTTAGGGGTGACCCTATCAGACCATAATGATGATTTCAACTTTGTGTGCCATTTCCTTTGGTTATCCTCCATTATTTTTTTGATAATTCTTATGAGGTTCTTGTTGGTAGACTTGACCAAGCTATTACCCTATGGGTAATAATTAAAATAAGTAATTAGGTATAAATTATGATTTACAACCCACTCACTCACTTGAATTCCCAAAAAATCTTTGGCATTATATGAGATAATAGTGCGAGGAACACCAAACCTTGAGATTATGCCATCCATGAATTCCATGATAGATGCCTCCATGTCATCTTTCAATGTAACTACTTTAGTCCATCTTATGAAATAGTCCATTTCTATGAGGACCCATTTATGGCTTGCACTTGATGGTGGATTGATCATACCAATGAAGTCCAATCCTCATTGAGCAAATGATTCATCTACTTGAATTAGTTTGAGAGGGAAGGACATTAACCTTTACTTATTGGTAAAGTAAGAATAATTATTATATTTTCTTACCCATTGGTGGACATATGTAAATAATTTAGGAAAATAATAACCCCATATCATTATTTTTATGGCCATGATTCTTGATGAGAAATTTTCTCGTGATGGTCCATCATGAAATTCTTTGAGTACCTTGGGGACTTGATTATGATCAATATATCTTAGCATGAATCCATTCGTATCTTTTATAAATAGTATTACATTAAAAATAACATAAGGAATGGATTGGAGTCTAAAATACCTTTTATTTAATGGTTGAAAGTCATATAGGTGCTTTATAGTCTACAAGAAAATGGTCATGTCATAGATCTAGCTATTGAAAAGAAGTGGATTGGCTATCTAAGGTGTACTTTGAGAAAATACTATGTTAGATATTGCTCCAATAGTCTTCATATCATAAGCCATTTTTTCACAAAATCTCTTCCCTATTACAAGATTAGTGATTTTGATGTCCGTGTCATATTCTATGACCTTTGTGATCCATCCTACTCTTTTGTCATTTATCTCCCAACTCAGCAAGAAATCTTTAACACTTTGGTGACTAACCATTAGATGAATTTTATTATTAGAGAGAATATGCTTGAACTTTTTGAGCTCTTTGATCATAACATATACTTACTTTTCCACAAATATAATTTTCTTCATAATCCTTCAAAGATTGATTGAAGAAATATATTGGTTATTCTAATCATTCTTTATTTTGTTGAGTTAGAATAAGTAAGGTGTGACCTTCCCCTCTAAAATCATAGAGAATTAAATCTTTCTCATAGTTGGGGTTGACTAGGGTAGGAGCCTAGGAAATAGATTTTTTGATGGATTCAAAGCTATCTTTTCCCTCCTGTGTCCAATTGAAAATGATATCCTTTTTGAGAATTGATGTAAGGAGTTTAGCCATAAAAGCAAAATTTGGAACAAATCTTCTTACAAATTTTGATTTTTCTAAGAAAACTCTATAATCCCTTTTTATGGCTTGGTAGTGCTAGTGCATTTATAACATTAATTCTCTTTGGGTCTATTACCAGACCCTCCTTTAAAATAATATGTCCTAGTAGTTTCCCTTCAAGAACTATGAAAAATATTTTATTTGGGTTAAGGGAAACCCCAAATTCTTTGCATCTTTTGAAAAAATTTCTAAGGTGATCTAGGTGTGCATCAACATGTTTTGAGTAAACAATGATGTCATCTAGGTATACCAAGATCATCTCATTTATCAACCCTCTAAAATCCATATCCATGGATCTCTAAAATGTTATACTAGCATTAGTCAGACCAAATGTCATTTTTTAATATGCATATATACCCTATTTTGTGGTGGAATCAATTTTGAACTGGTTTGATTCTTGCACCATGATTTAGTTATAGCTAAAATAACCATCTAGAAGAGAAAACCTTTTAGATCCTGATACAGTTTGCAAAATTTGCTCCATAGGGGGAAGAGGATAATGATCCTTTAGAGATGCTTTGTTCATATCCCTAAAATCTACATAAACCCTGATTTGACTATTCTTCTTTCTTAAAGGGACCAAATTAGCAACCTAAGATGAATGTTTAATAGAGAATATGATGCTAGCCTCTATAAGTTTGGATAACTCACTCTTCATTAGGGGTTCTATCTTTAGATTAATCAGTCTCTACTTCTATTTAACAAGATTAGTATTTAGATCAATATATATTGTATGTTGGGCTAAGCTAGGGTCAAACCCCCTTAGATCATGATAACTCCAAGTGAAGTTATAATAAAAATCTTGACACAACTCAATAAAATATTATTTTTTAGAATGATTGCATACCTTTCCTATCTTCAGTGACTTTCCCTCTGAGATAACCACAAGCTCACAGTCTTCTTCATTCATGGTGATGTTCTTCTTTTTGCCTTTTAGTTGATCATCTGAATTGAAGATGTTCTCTAGTTTAACAAGACCCATAGGTAGTTTATCTATCTTCAACTAGATGATTTGATTCCATATTTATTTTGGAGTCTTGATTAGTTTTTATCAGAGAATTCAGCTTCTTCTCTCAAAAATTTGACAATTTGCTAATCACTATCAAATACTTGACAATTGGTTGCATTATCAAAAATAGATGGCCTTACTTTCAACCTTACATGCTGGTTGTTTTTATTCTTTATTTCTTTTAGTAGGTTGTATTAGGAGCCTCCAAAGGTCATATGATTATCGTATTTGTTCTGTGCTCTTAGTACCACTTGAATATTCAAAGTAGTAAAGTATTCTAACAGGTCCCAAAATCTATGTTTGTAAGATCTTAGCAAATTATTCTTAATTATGCTTTTGGATCTTACTTGGTGAAAAATAAACTCACTTTCACCAAATATATATAGGGATTTTATGCCTCTCTTTTGCCAAGTATAAGCCTGAAATAAAATATTCATACTTAGCTACATTATTTATGTAGCTGAATTAAAGTTTGAAAGAATAGAAATAGCTATCCTTTTATGGAGAGATCAAGATAATACCTGCACCTATACCATTCTTGATTTTTGAACCATTGAAGAACAATTGCCACAAACCTTGAAGATATTTATCTAATTTTACTAAGTTTGGGATAATTTTATCATTTTCATGAATGCAATATGTACCAAACCTATTTCTTGTACATAGTCATAAAGATCAAATTAAAGGGATAATCCCCATTCATCCATATGAGTGTCTAGAATCTCTTATATAGGTGTTGTAACTTCATGATCAATCTCCTCTTCTTAATCTTGTAGTATATAGTTCATGTCTACATGGATAGGATTATATGGCTCAATATGGTATTTTGTGATTGGCTCAGCTCTCATTATTACCTAAGTAACATGTGAGACCAATCCCTAGATAGATATCCTCCCTTTTTTTAGTGAAATATCATGAAAGGCAAATGGAAAAATATGTGGGGAGTTCTATAATAGAAATATCTTGTGAAATTGACAAGTTACGATAAATGTGAATAGTGAGGTTTAGACCCTTTATTGTTCCTACTATTTAAATAGCAGTCCCATCTAATTGAACCACATCCTTATTGATAGGTGTATATTTTATACCAAGGGAATCAACTATTTTCTTAGGCATCACTAAACTACTTGCCCCTAAATATACCATGCAATTATGAATGAGATGTTTCCCTATTATGAGTGAAATATAAAAAGGGGAGGATTACCATTTTTGCTCATTTTAGTGTCAGTTTGTGGTTGACACAAATTAATTATAGCATTAGGTCCTTTGGCTTGAACATTATTTATTATTTAGAAATTTTATAAAGCCTCTTTTAGAAAATCCCTTTACGTGGGAATAGATAGTGCTTCTCACATAGTAATATTCAGATTGCTCTTCTTAATTTATTCAAAAATGTTGAAAGGAATATTACCAACTTTTGTTGGTGCTTTAGCGAGAGATATGTCTTATTTTAAAAGGTTTAGATTCAACACTTTTTCTTTTGTATGGTCTATAGGTACAAAGGGTGGCCTTTGTAATATGTTTCTCTTTGCAGGTTCTTATTGGAAGTTGTAGCTTGTTCCACCCTAGGGGATGATCACTTTTTATTTATCTTTTCTTCAAATGTGTATTGGCTACCATAGGACCTCCACCATTGAAAAACATCTCCTCTTGCTAGTTTAGAGGAGTAGACTATCCTTGAGAAAGTTCTTGTGTATTTTCTTATTGGGAAGTGGATTTTTTTTGCTATCCTTATGTATTTGATATGCTTTGCACCATCAAATCTTGACTAGTAACAGCATTGGGATAAATATTTTGATTATGTGGCTAAGAACAAGGATAACACCATTCATACTCTTGAGCCAGGTTATTCTAAATAGGTACAATAACTTTGATAGAAATTGATGTAGCTAGATCATGAATGTTTGGAGGTTTTGACCTTATGGTTATGAATTGCCTTGGTAGGGCTGCCTATTGGGTTGGTATGATGGGTTAGCCTATTGATAAGGCTTGTAGTTCTAGTATTGTTGCATCTTCATTGCTATTAACTCATTGCCATAACTCTTGAGTAATTATTTAACCTCATTCAAATCATTTCTACAAGTGAGAGTTAAAGCTGATGTTTTGCTCATGGTGGGAATTGGAGAAATTATAGGTGGTGGTATAGGAGGTTTTTTTGGAAATAGAGGCATTAATAGCTTTGAGAAAAATTTACCTACTTGAATTAAATAATTTTATACCTTTATTGTAATTTCATAGGAATTAGGAAGTGTGGTGCCACCCATTGACTAAATCATGATAGCTATATCACTATTCAGGGCTTTCAAGTAATATAGGAAAGCATTATTTGGGGTTGGCTTGATCAATATAGGAATTCTATTATGTGTCTTTTGAAAATGGAAATTGAAGTCAGTCATGTGTTGATAAGAATCTCATTGAATGACAGTTAATTGTTCAACTAGGGAAATGTGGTCATTCTTGTCTTCAAATTGAGTACATAGTGCAGTGCCTAAGTCATCCCAAATTCAGATGGAATTAGGAGGAAAACCTCTGTACCACTATAAGGTTTTACCTTTGAAAGAGGAGACTAAGACCCTGATTGCAACATTATCTTATACCACATTGTGGATTGAATAAAGATTAGAAATATCTTATATGTGTTCCATAGGAGTGGTGTAAGTTTCACCAATAAAATACAAGAGAATTTTTAAATCCAAGGTAGGTATATCATCATATTGGGCCAATTGGAGTGGGTTGCCTCCATTGAAAGTTACAAAATTTAAATTTATAGCCATTATAGGAGGTATGAAAATGATGAGAGTATTTGAAGGGGATGAAAATAAAGTTGTAGGATATACTCTAGGGTAAAGTACAACTGATTTTGATCTCTTTTTTGATGGAAATGATAATTCCAAAAAATTAGCGCTCTTACCTTTAGTAGATGATCTTGTTTGTTTGCTTGGCATACATAAACCTTGAAATACTGAATCTGTAAGCTAGTGGAGTCATCAGATGATTTTGAAATTTGTACAAAAATTATATAATGCTCATAGAGAATAACACCAATATCTTTGTAATTCCCATCGAGCGTGCCAAAAACTATTATCATAAAGATTTTACACCTGTTTCTTGATGTAGTAGCTCACTGTGTTAAAATATAATGATACAATGGGAACACCTCCAAGTTTTAGGACCTTGTAGACTTTAGGTGAACCTTTGAAGAAAGTTAGCTTCCTTTCAATAAACTTGGTGCGGTTGATAAATTACCAGCTTATATAAATTCCACTTCTTTAGTGATCTTGCTCTTAAACTAGGGTTTTGACTGGAGAAAAGAGTTTGAGATTAAAACTTGCAAAAATAAAAATAGTGACTACCAAATATTTTTATAGTGGATATTAATGCTTGTTTGAATGAACACAACAAAATAGAAGAATATATTAAAATTTATAGGAGCACAAACTCATGCAAAAGGGAAATTAAATGCAATATTCACTATTTTTCATAGAAGGGACAAAGATTCTTTTATGTTAATCAAATAATATTTCAAAAGGGTATAAAATACCAAAAATAAAATTTTATGATTTAAATAAGAATTATAACATCCACAAATATTTAAATAAATTTGCATACACAAGGATTTCTCAGATACGAAAGGTAAATCTTTAATTATTTCTCATTTTACAGGTTACAACTTGTAGAAGAGTTATTTAAAATGAAGAATAATATTTTTAAATAATAAAAAGATAAATGGGCTATGAGGTCCTACCCATATTTATACAAAATATCTCATAAATGAGATGTAGTTATCAAAAACTCCAATTCCTAGTAGAGAATCATGCAAATCTAGAAACTCCATGGAAAAGGGGTGTGATAAATAATAGTTATGGCATCTAATGAGTAGTGAACAAGTTGGAAAATGATCATGCAAGGGCTGGGCGCGATCTTCAATTGGTGTGGCATCCAAGGAACTTGAGAAATCTTCATAAAATGCCTCTTTTCTCCTTCATGTAGTTGTAAAGGCTCTTCATACAAATGGGATGCCAAAGTGAAACTCTTTTTACAATAACAGATAATTTTAAGATAAATTATTTTTTTGCAAAACCCTAATCTGTAATTTCTAAGTGAGACTTTTACAACTTTCAAGTCATACCACTTTGTCAAAAATGGAATTGCAATTTTCAATATGTGATTTTACAACTTAAACAATTATAACTTGTCAAAATGAAAAGTGTACTTTTCAAGTCTGCTTTTTACAATTTCCAACTTGTCAAAATAGAAAGTGTAAAATACACATGAATCTTTCTCAAAAAGCACTGTCAAAAAAGATATTTGCAATTTACAAGAAATGTTTTTGCAACTTTACAATGTTTTTACAACAATGAAAATATAATATATGAGAATGCTTTTAATAGAAAGAATAATCTATTTATGACACTTCTTTTGTCTCTTTATTTTTCTCAGCATGTAATTTCTCAACATATGCATCAAAAGCCTTGAATATCTCCTGGATTTTGTCTTCATTTAGACCAAAATAGTAGAGGTTGGTGATCTCATAATCTACTATTGTATTGAAAAGTTCCCTCCTCAAAATTTTGTATTCCTGAATATCTTTACCCATCTTATCCAGTGTGTTATAATACTTGATGTAAAAATGTATCAATCTCAAGGTAAAGACATTATCTCATACAGATTCCTCTTCGATCACTTCTTTGAATCATTAGGGGAAATTTAAATGTAAAATGGTCCTCTTAAGAAAATATCCAAAATGTGAATAATGACATATAAAAACAATCTAAATCATTTAAATTGTCTAAAACAAAAATAAACTATTTTTTTTAATTATATAAAACTTACTAAATTCTATAAATTAACCCACTTTGGTTACTATTGACCTTACTTATTTGATTCCATTTCTTCTTCTTCTTTTTAAAAAAAAGAAAAGAAAGAGTGTGTGTGTATTTTATTTTATTTTCCAAAAATGGAATCTTTAAACATTAAATTTATATTTTTCATTTACATTTAATAAAAATATCCAAAAATCCCTATAATTTATAGAAAATCTTCCTTATATATTACATTGAAATTTAAAAAATTATTATAAATTATATAAAATAATTTTAATTAATTAATTAATTTATTTTATTTTTTTTAAATTTTAAATTTAAAAATTTTATAATGAAAATCATATTTTATATATTTTTAAACTTTTATCATGTGAAATATTTCTACTATAGTTTAAATTCTTTATTAACTCCACACATTAAAAATGTCACATATACATCTTTTTTGTGTCTCACGAAAGTGCCACATATACTTTGGTGATTTTAATTATAAATATTATGATGTTTTAATTTTATAAGAATTTTCACATGATAAGTCGTTATAGCTAGAAATTGTTTAATATTCAAGTTTGAAGAAAATTAGATTGATAATTTTCATCCTGACTTTAACGTAGCCGTGGCTGTCTAAGTTGAAATATGGTAGTCTTTTTATGTTTAGAGTGGTTATAATTTAATTTTTAAATAAATAAAATTATAATTAAATATTTTTATCTATATTTATATTTAAATAGTTAAATATATTTATATTTAAATTGTTTAATATGAAAGTGATTTTATATTAAATTATAATATATTAAAATTAATGATAGTTAAATAGAGTATAGATTTAGATTTTAAGTATTAACGGATTTTTTTTTTATTGTAATTATTTATATACTTTATTATTTTTTGATTAATTTATATATTAATATGTTTCATTAAAATATAGTATATTTATAAACAAATAAATAATTAAACTCAATTAAATGTAATTAATAATCTTAATTAAATTTAGATGTAATCAAATATTATAATGTTGAAAGAGGATTAGTTACGATAAAAAGTGTTTACAAAGTGGAAAAAAAGTGATAATTAGCTTTATTAAAAAAAAATTATCTTTGTTATAATTCCGTCCAAGTTTAGTGATAACACAACTTTTATTAGAAATACATTAGCATATTTATTAATTTAAAAATATACATATGATAAAATATGCTAAAATATGCAAACTAGTTTTCACAGTTACATTTTATTGATCGTACTTTTTCATCAATTTTTTTGTCATAATTTTATTGATCACACTTTTTGTCATAATTTTCTAATATATATTAGAGTATGTTTTCATTGACCGTACCTTTGATGACCGTACTTTTTATTATATTATTATATATTAGATTATGCCCAAAAAATTAGATTAGAATTGTTCCTTGATTTAACTATGTTTCTATCAATAAACATATATTGTTATGTATTATTATTATTTATATAGATAACAGATTTAAATATTATTTACAAGGATAATAAATATTATAATTTGGGTAATGGATATAAAATATTATTACGATGATATCAAATATAAATATTATTTACAAGACAAAATCTTGACTCTTAAATTTATTTAGAAACACAAATTATAATAATAAAATGTGAGTTGGAAATATATAATCATTTTCTCACATAATAAGAAATTAACTTGTGTAATTTTTAGAAACTTAAGATTGAGTTTAACTTTTGAGAAATAAAAAAGCTTAAGGATTATCTAAGAAATATAGAAAGTATAGTGAAAAAATCTTTTTATGAACTATCATATAAATATGTGGTGCCACTTAACCCATGTAGGTAAGTAATTTTTTTTATTTTTATTTAAATGATTTATAAAATAAAAATATTTTTTTAAAAAGATTTCTTACAAGGCCCATTTTACATCTAAAGTTCCCCTAATGTTACTTTAGACCTCTTCTACTAGAAGGTTATCTTTATAATCTGTTTGCTGACATGACACTTTATACAACAAATCTTCCATGTCATATAACATGTCTATGGCCTTGTCATGGGAAACTTTGACCTTATGGGCAACATCTATAAGCATTTTTATTCTAAATTGAGCATCCATGTCTAATTTCTCTTTCTCTCCATCATTTTATAATATGTTTTTTGCAAGGAGGATGTCTATGTAAATTGAGTCCACCGCTGTCAATTTGGGATAAATAAGATTCAAGCTTGCTATCTCTCCCTCATATTTACTAACCAATTCTCTCAAGTTGACCTTCTCTCTCTCAAAACTACATAGTGGTCCATGAAATTAATAACCTTGCTACCTTTGGAGACGATCTCCTCTGACCATTCTTTGGTAGCCTCCCCATGCTATAAATTTATATTATTGCATCAAGTGTTGCCTAATCTATGATCTAGGTGATTGGATGTGTTGGTTAAGGTTGTGTTGATGGAATAAAGGGTTCTATGAATTTATTCGATGCAACTATAAGTTGTTCAACCTTATTTTTCAACTCATCCTTAGTGACCTTGTCATTATCCATTTTATCAAAGAAGAAGTTGATGCTGGATTGAACGTCATGTTTAAACCCCTCCCTCATAGGATTCCCAAGGTGAACCTTTGATACATGATAGTCCCCCACCACTAGATCTTCTTTTTTGTTTGTCTGGTGGGGGGACTACAATCTCTACATATCTTTCCTCTACTGAGTCACATAATATCCTTGAGAAGGTCTGGGGAGTAGTCTTGGATTTATTTCATATATCTAAAAGGCCAAAATAAAATGTACTAGGGGACACCATTTGATTGAGTTTCTTCCCCACTATTTGTGCTAACCAACCTAGGGTAGTATTCTGCTATGTTAATATTGTCACTTGAGAATCTATAGCTGAAGATGTTGCACTAGTAAGCATTATGACAAGTGTTGACTCCTATGCTGATACTATTGCTAATTAATCGACAAATGTCTTTCCAATTTCATCTCCATTCGTAGGCTAAAGATCCACATTTGCATCAAGGACCTAGTAATCACCTATCTCCATCAAAGGGGTTGGGGTTATTGTGGAAGTGGAAGAGGTAGGGGCAATGGGAATAGATACATCTACTGGGGCTATAGGAGATGGAAGTGATATTAATGGGGAAGTAGACACATGAATTCAAAACTTTAGGGACTGGTGAAAGTGTGGAGGCTAAAGCATCAAATGAGTCAATTAAAGTATAAGGGATACTCAGGGGTGGTAAGGTAGAGAAGATGAAAGGGGATGAAGATGGAGTAATACTTATCCTAGGAGTTGGGATGGCTAGTGGAATTGAAGTCAGAATGACTGAGTCTATGGCTATATACTACTGAGTAGTATTATAAATCAATAGGGATGGAATGGAGGGAATTGTAAATGGAATGGAAAGAATATGGAAGGAGGGAGTCAAATTTTGGGAAGGGAAAGTGGAATGGAAACCTGAGTATCTACTAAAGGGGGGCCTTGAGTGTCCACTTGACTTATTTTCACTATTGGTAATGGACTTACTACCATGGGTATAGTGGTGTGAATGGAGGTTGGAGTCACTTAAGGTGAAGGAGTGGAGACAAGAGGTGGAGGTGTTGGAGTTGTAGGAATGATATAAATAAGTGAGGGATGAACCATAGGAATGAGAGTCATAACTATGACTAAAATAGGGGTTGAAGCTATAGATGCTTCAACTATAGCTATGTCTTCGGATGAAATGATGATCAGTTGATCTATTACTACTCCCTCTTTGCTTGATTGTCCCCTTTTGGCCTTAGATTTCTTCTTCTTATTATGGGAGATCATTGGCCTATCTTATTGTTCTCTTGTTGTATCACTGGGACCCTCTAATGATGTTAGAATTCCTTGCTCCTTGAGATTCAGTAGTTTCTCTGTGATACTCACTATATCTTTGGTCACTTGGAACCCTTTACTCCTAAGCCAATTGAGTGTTTTACTAATTACATGTGAAATTCTATCCCTCAAATAGAAATATTCAAGGACAAACCACTTTACTACCAGAAGGGGTTGAGTAATGATATATTTGTAGTAGTTATTATCTATTAGGGACTCATCATCCACCAAGTCCTCAAGGATTGGTGCTAAATTAAAAGATTTGACCTGAACCAAGGTCATTCTAGAATGGTCCCTCAATATGACCTCCTCTTCATCATCCAAATCTTCCCAAAAATATTCAAAGTATGGGACATGGGAATATGTGGAAATTCCTAGTGTGATGGTGATGTTACCATGAAAATCATAGTATGGCATTGCCTTCAAATCCCTCAAGGTCATCTGTGTCATTTCTACCTCTACACATTTGGAATTAAGTAAGGAGGGGCATTAGTATCTACCTATACTGATTAGGAAATGAATTCCCAACTTGTGTTTACTAGATAGTAGCTTGTGATTATGAACAAGTTATCTCACTAGCTCCATCAATGCCCATTTATCTCTCACATATCTTGGAAGAATGTAAGGGTAGCCACTAAATCTACATAACTTGATATAGGAGTAGGTGGTGAACTCAATGAAGTAGGAACCCCATCAGGTGATTTATTTAGTAACTACATTGAAGAATCTCTTTCTCTCAAGTTCTTTGTCAAACATTATTATGGTACAATAGATGAATGCATTGTTGACCCTCATAAATTGATACCTAATATCCTCTAAAGTGAGGTCAAGATAATATTTTTACACTTTATTACCTTCATTGGCCACTATGTTGAGCCCTAAAAAATCTCTCTTTTTATCTAATATGTATACTAAGAAGGATGTCATGTAAAAATTTGCTATGGTTTGTACCTCCATCAACTGCTTCTAAAGGGAGTCACTAATGAGCTAGGCTGAATGGATATATTACTTATTCTCATGGATGACCCATATGCACTGATACATCCACTCCTATAAGCTCTTTGCATCAGGACTACTAGTGATCTTGTGCAACAATATAATTATGTATCCAACCTCATCCTTGAAATCAATTCTTTCTAGTGTCATTTGTAATCTAGTGGAGGTTGACTTAGGGGTCTTAAGCCATTATTTATTTATCACTCTTTGGCATCCCAAATTGTTATCTTGAAATAATTTTTTGGATGTTTTTGGAGTTATGTCTAGATAACTCTCAAAATCTAGTATCAAAAATATTAACTCAATGAAATTTGGGTCCAAATTTAGAATCCTTTCCCCTTTATCATTCAAGACCTCTCTCTTATCAGTATCATAATGTTGTGCTAATATCAGTACCAATTCAAGGCTTAGCACCATTAGGGGAAAAACTATTGCTTATGGTAATCTAAAGTCATATATACTCTAGATTTAATCATTCTTTAATTTTGTATTTATCCTGGTCTAGAAGTCACGTAGCTTAATGCGAGCTACGTCTATGTTTGTAATCTTAGTGGTATTAGATTCCGAGCTGAGAGTTACACTAGGTCCTTTCGACTTGAACTCCATCTCTTTCTTAGACATGGATTGTGGAGAGACTGTTGAGGGAAACCAAATAGAAAATTTGGTAGGATTTATAGGTTCTAGGAGTAGATATAATGTTTGGTGGAGATGTCTTGGTTTCCCAAAAATCACAAACTCAAAGTATAATTGTGGATCCAAAAGCACAACAAAAGGTTATTAGTTCATTCATCAACATTTTGGAACAAATGAAAAGGTCCAGTGTGAGTGTACCAATGTGGGACATGATCCCCATGCTTGGACAAATATATATCCTTCAAGAAGTATTATTAAAGATTAAAGTTCTTAAGAAGGAACCACTAGTTAAATAAAATGTGTTTCTCACCAATGCCACCAAAGGACCTAGTGAAGGGAAATTAGGTAAAGTGGTCAAACCTCCTCCCTTCTACATTTAAATAATCATTGGTGACTCTTTAATGCATGATTACTTGATAGACAGTGGGGATATCACCTCAATAATGCCAAAGCCTATAGTAAACCACCTTAGTCTAAAGTATGAGCCCTAATTTAATGGAGTGTTGCAGCTAGATGGCTCTTCCACCAAGCCATCTGGTATTATTAGAGACCTCAAATTGATCAAGATGTATTGATCCTAGATGACATCTTTGTTTTTTTTTGCTTATACAGATAATTCATAATAAATATTAGAGGTTATCTAGTAGTATATTGGTCATACATAGCATTCAAAACAAGATATAGGACCAAAGTGTCAATTAAAGCTAAGCCCATTACATAATTTCACATAGAGCCTTATGGGCTAGAAATCATAAACCTCAATCACACCATCCATGATGAGGATGAATTCATAGTTGGTCAAGAATTAAACACTCACCCTAAGGAGATACCAGACATGTTCTTGGATGAATTATGGAATGACAATCATTTGGTTGATCCCTTAGAAGTAGTTGAATAAAGGGACATGGGTGTCTACTACTTACATAAATAAAATTAGTCCATGCCATCCCTAATTGGATCTCAAGAGGATCCCAGTGGCTTATGGAAATTTTTCTTTGATGGTTCAAGGAGCAAACATGGAGTGGGTGTAGGTGCAATGCTAGTATCCCCATCTAATGACAAGTTTTTATCTTGTTACAAGTTCTAATTTAGTTTCTCTTCTAATGTAACAAAATATGAGTGTCTTATCCATGGCATTCAATGGGATAATAAGAGAGGGATCAAATAATTACAAATTATGGGGATAGTTAGTTGATAGTACACTAGGTTAGAGGCTAGAATATCACCAAGAATCCCTTGATCAAGTCTTGTAAACATAGAGTGTGAGACTTAATTGAGGATTTTGAGACCTTTAATATCCAAGTAGTATCAAGGAACTAGAAAGGACATGTTGATAAGTTGGTAGATATGGGAGATCAATTTGATATCCTAAATGAGTTAAAAAGGGCCAAGGTGTAGCCACAAGTCAAGTGGTGGAGAGAGCATCATTGCCAAATAATGAAAATCATTAGCATCTCTTTTAGAATGACAAGCAAATTACTTGTTTTTTGTAGTAAGAAGTAGATTTCTCCTCCATAAACCAAGAAAAGTTTCAACATAAATATGAGGATCAAATTATTTAGTTGAGATATAATAAGCTTCCTAAAGGGCTTATCACCCTTGAAGGTATTTTATATGAGAAATGCCATATGAGAAGAGACAAGGCAGTGATGTCAACAAGTGAAGAGAACTATGAAAGAGTCCTTATTTTCAAGGATAGGATCCTCAAGATGGGGAAGGTAAGCACTAAATTTGAGAGGCATGCTTTCATTGAACTCTGTAGATAATATGCATACATCTTTGCTTGGAAATATAGTGACCTAAGAGGCTTTGATCTCAAGCTGGCCCAACATACTATAGAACTAGAGGTTAATGCCAAGCCTATCGGGTAGAAGAAGAGGCCTATAAACCCTAAATTGAAGATATTATGAGAAAAGAATTGACTAAATTAATTGAATCCAATATCATCTTTCCCATTAAGCACTCCTCATGGGCAACCAATTTGGTACCTATGATGAAGAAGAGTGGGGAAATCAGATTGTGTGTTGACTTTATGGATCTAAATAGGGTCTCTTTGAAATATCACTACCTTTACCCATCCATGGAGAAAATCATTTAGATTGTTGTTTTAATGTTTTTCACTTTCAGATGGATATTCAAGGTATAACTAGGTGCTGGTAAGAAAATAAGATCAATATAAAACTACCTTCACCATAAATTAGGGCACATATGTTTAAGAAAAGATGCCTTTTAGATTTTCAAATTCTAGGGACACTTTCCAAAGATCCATGGACATGGATTTTCAAGGGTTGTTGTATAATAAGGTACTAATTTAATTGGATGATATCATAGTTTTCTCCAAGAAGGATACTGAGCACATGGACCATCTATAGTTGATCTTCCAAATATGTAGAGAGTATGGGATCTATTTAAATCCCAATAAATGTGTGTTTGATGTTCATGAAGGAAAAATTTTGGGTCACGTTTTTTTAAAGGAAGGGTTATCCATTGAATCTAATAGAATAAGTGATATCTTAGCACTATTTATACCCAAGCACAAGAAAGGAATCTAGAGCTTCCTGGGGAAGATAAACTTCTTGAGAAGGTTTATACCTAGTTTTGAAAACTTGGTTAAACCCATCACTACCATGATAAAGAAGAGCCAAGTGTTTAATTAGTAAAATTAATGTAAATCAAAATTTAAATCCATCAAACAATCCATTACCCAATCACCCTCACTCATCAATCATGACTTATCAAAGGATTTTACACTGTACACCTTCACAAATATTGACAACATATTAGCTATGTTGATGTAGAAAAATTGTGAAGGACTTGAGTAACCAATTTCCTTCTTTAGTTAAGGACTAGAGGGATATGAGGTGAGGTAAAATTTTATATAAAATAAAGTTCTTTCATCTTTTAGAAGCCTTAAAACATTTAGGAAAATTTTCTACAATTTCAAGGTTTATCTTATGGTGTCTCATCTTGTAGTTAGGGACTTCCTCCTTAAAAAAGAATTGAATGAGAAAAGAATAGGTTGGATTAGCAAAGTCATGGAGTATGATGTGGAGATAAAAGTCATTAATTTGGTAAGAGGAAAGGCTTGTGTGAGCATATGGTGTATGATCTTCAAGAAGACAAATAAGTTTTTTTAGTGACATAAGACAACTCACAAGTAGATGCACCTCCACTTCAAAATAGTTGGCTCTAGGACATGACATATTTCCTACTAATAAGTGAATGTCTCCAAGGTTTGGACAAAGAAAATAGAATATATTTAGACTCTAGTCCATAACTTATACATTATTCAATGGAGTTATATTTAGTAAAGATCTCAATAGAACACTCCTTAGGTGCATAGATGATGACCAAGTGACAAAAATTTTAGAGTAGTTCCATGATAGACATGTAGGAGGCCATTTTACTCCAAGAACAACAACAACAAATGTAATGTGAGTTGGTTATTACTAGCCCAACCTTTTCAAATATGCCTATGAATGGGCTATAAAATTTTAGAAATGTGCTCTATTTGTAGGACACTAAACCCAATTTAGTTGGAGCAACCTTTCATACAGTGGGGATTGGAATTCATAAGAATGATAAATATAGCTTCAAGTACAGGACATAAATGAATGCTAACTAAAACTAACTAATTAACTAGGTGGATGGAAGTAATTTCCTTGAATAAAGCTAATGAAATAATAATATTGGACTTCTATGACAACATATTAACCATGTTTGGTGTCCCAACTACTATAATTATAGATAATGCCTTAGCATTTATTCATATAAAGATAAGTGAATGGGATCTTAAGATAGGCATATACCTTAGTACATCCTACAATTACTACCCCCAGGCATTGGATTGGTAGAGTCCACAAATAACAAATTGATAAGGATTATCAAGAGGACAATAGAAGAAAATCAAAGAGTGTGGCATACAAATCTAAGGATAGACTTATGAGTTGATAGATTGACTCCCAAATATTCCATTAGAAATTTTCCATATGTCCTTGTATATGGAAGGGAAGCCAAATTACACATTTATCTTAAACTATCTGCATTGAAGTTATCCCATCAACTTGAGTTGATGGAGAGTTAGCCTATAAATGTGAGGATGATAGAACTCATGGAGTTTGAATAAACTAGGGACCTTATAATGAAGACATTAGAGTCACATCAAGATTAGGTCAATAAAGCCTTTGACAAGATAGCCTTAACAAGGGAATTCAAGGAAGGGGACTTAGTTCTTAGGTAGGACTCAAATAAGGCCAAGCCAGACAACCATACCAAGTTTGATAGATTATGGAGTGGCCCTTATTTGATCTATGGATGTAAAAAACATAATGATTTTAAGCTTTCCCAACTAGATAGAGAGGTATTACCCATCCCAGTCAATAGAATTCATTTAAAGCCTTGTTATTATACTTTTTTTTAGATTTTGTATGATATTGAAACATATTAGAGTAGTTTTCCATGCTTTCCTCTAAGTGATTTATGCACATTTCCTTTCAATTGTGTGTTTCCCTTTCAATAAATGCCTTGGACACTTATTTTTGTTTGTTTATTTTGTTCCCTTTTTGATTCAAAAGAAAAGTTTTAGAAAGGGTTATCCTTGAGTCATTATCATAGTAGTTGAGAGAAAAGACTATGATTCCATTCCTAATGGATCAGTTCAAGGCTACTAGTCTCTTGCATAGTAGGCATGCAACCCTAGGATGTCACCAAAAATGCTAGCCAATTTTGGCCTATATACAAATATTTCACCTTAATAGATGAGATGAACATAGTTATGGATGGAATGAGTGGTCCAAATATCTTATATTTCTTGCAAATATTTTGGAACACTTTAAGCAAGCATAAAGTGATATTTGTTAATCCTTGACAAGTAGGCTTGGAAATAGGTCTAGGATTATAAAGTGAAGAATACCAATAGGATTTCATGGTGTTTCATTAATTAAAATGCATGAATAAAGTTTTAATAAGTCTTAGAATTTCATTGGATCCTTATAAAGAGACAATAGTTTCTTACACAAGTCTAGAATAACAAGACCATCACAAGCATGCCATGTAGAAATGGATAGATCAGTTTGGTTGAACATTTGAAAGATACAATAGAAAAGTAAAATAGGATCAAAGAGTTGTATGGACATGATGTTTTTCATGCCTTGAACATTATCTACAAATTTCATGTCTTGATGAACTATCTATCTCGAGATCTAAGTCCTCAAAGTTGAACAAGTAAAATGAAACGTGCACAGGGATGTCAAGTTAAAACTATGCCAATTAACCATTTTTATTTAAAAATAATTAAACAAATGCAAACATCAAATTTGGTCCTCATAAAATATTTATTTTAATTCAGATATTTCAATATCAGTGATTGCCATTTAATCATATCATGAAGATTAGCTTCGAGCAGGCAATGATAGTGTAAGTGGGTCATGAAGATCCAATGGTGTGAATTTGAGCATACACCCAAGATCAATGGTAAAAATAAATTCAAAATGTCAGCATAAGAACAAAGTTGACAAGTGGAAATATCTTTGGTACTTTAATAGAGATCTAATGGTGTGTGATGACTCATAAAGCTTATGGGCCCATGTAGATTAACGATGCACAATCCATCATACAAAAGCAAATCAATGGTGCACATGTAAGTAGAGAAAGAGGATATAATGATGTGAAATCAAGATGATCTATGGTCAATATTACAATTTTAAATCTAAGGGACTTTAATGGAGAATAAATTTGATTCAGCCCAAACCAAGGCAAATACTTCAAAGGATGACATTGAAGCTCATTCAAGACCTCTATTGGAGGATCTAGAGCATGTTGACTCATTTTTATTGTTTTTTCAATGTTATGTACATAATTCCTTTGCTTCGACAAGTTTTGAAGGTAGAATAGGCCTATTTAGACCTAATATTTTTTAGGAAAGAAGCTATGCAGTCTGTAAGCTATTCATTGACATATTGACTATATGAAAACCAATAGATTGGATTGGGTTTTAATTTATAATAAGACCTATGCTCAAATATTGAAGTAGGGGTAGATATGAATGGTTATTAAAAAAGTGTCTCATATTCTACATGGCCACATTATTGATAAGTAGGTACTTATCACTACTCAACATATACATGGTTAGGCTCTATTCGGATTCAAAGTATGAGGGCTTTGTAATTATAAGTGAAAGCAAGTGGAATATGGTGTAGAGTCCCAAGATGAAAATATGGTGGTTGGAAAAATAAGTTGGAGCATTTAATAGATTTTTAGGGTGCCTAAGGGTTTTTCTTCATAAATAGGATCATGGCTCACCAACTTTGGCAAAATCTTGTCCTCTAGTGTGTTGATCAATCAATGAAATGATTCAGAGGCTATTGGGACAACAAAGGCTATCTTGTTTATGATGTATTAGCTCTAATTTGATTAAAATATGGTGGATCATTCATAAGAAGGTGGTAGCTAATTTAATGATCTTGGTTGACATGCTCCTATCTCTTTCCTTTCTCCTATATATCTTATTCTTTTCCATTTTTGTATCTCTCTATCAGTTTTAAAAGAAAGACTCCCTCTCACTTTTGATAAGAAATTCTCTCCTAACTCTAAAAAAGTAGAGAATCTCATTTGATAATGATAGACCTTGTCAAAATTTATATGAAAGACTTGCTAGCAATCTAGATAGCACACTAAATAGGGCTCAGATTCATTCAAGTTTGGCCAATACCTGGAATAACATGGGAATGGTCTAAGGCTATGGGTTGCCTATATCTAGACTAGACCTCTAGGGTTTTTTATGAGGCTATCTCCTCAGATTTGATAATTTGGAACTTTAATTTTAAAACCTAAATAAAATTGTTTGGGGTAAAAATAGTGTATAAGTTTTCATAAAAGGAAACCTATTCTAATTTGTGGTGATGCAACAAGAATTTAACAAATCCACTCTTAATATTGGACTCCTTAACACACTAATGAACTATGAAAGAAAACTAATACAATGTTTAATATGGTTTCTATGAAAAAATATTTTATATAGAGGTCTATTTGATACACTAAGACTAGGGAGTGATGAAAATAAGGTCTGGTTAAAGACACTTAAATCCAGCTGTCCACTATATCTTTGAGAGATCAATGCTAAGACACACTATATGACCTATAAAGAAATTTTGTATCACTTAGGTTGATTTTTGACATACAAAAGGAGGATACAATTAAAATTTTCATATTAAATAAACACATAACACTAAATACAGATTAACAAATGACCACAAAATACTCTATTCACTACTCCAAGAGGTGTCGAATATAATTCTAGCATAGTCTAGTCATACTATCCTGAGGGATGCAAAATAATGGCTTGAAGGCTATACTTATAGCAGAAGGGAAGTAAGAGAAAGGAAGTTTTGGCACTCAAAAAGGGATTCAAGAGAGTTCAAATCAATTTTAAAATTTTTTACAAATACCTCTATGAATCAAGCTCACTCGAACCCTTCCTAATTGATCTTGATTACTCTAGTCTATTACATCATTACAATATCTTCTATGTGATGCTCCATGACAACTAAAATAGTGGGATAAATTCATTTTCATTTTGTCCTAATGTGAAAACTACTCATGACTAGTTTGGTGATGCATGACAAATTGGGGAGAAGGGTCATTTTCATGCAGTTGGCTTTGGTGACAAAGTCGTTGAAGTTTACATGTCTACCCAATATAGGTTTTCAATGGCACTACCTGATCTTGAAATATCCACTCCTAGACTAAATTGGATCATGCTCAAGCTCAACTCCATGATCAATATTTAGTTGAAAAATGCTCCTAGGATCAACTTTGGACATCAAAAATTTACTTGGACCAATCAAATTGTTCCATCCCATTTTTTTTCTCATTGGTTAGTTGGATTCTTGTTATCATATCCTTGACTTATTGACCTAGAACACTTTATTGATCCTTTTTTGTATGATTTCCCATGAGTCATTGATCCTCTAATAGTTAAATGCACCCTTGACACTTGTCATGTTTGCATTTGTTCTTGAGATTCATTGACCCTCTAACCTCTACCCATTATTAGATTTGAAATCTTGATCAAATACCAACCACCAATCTACTGGGACCCATTGTTTGAAATCCAATGGATATTTCACAATCTTAAAATTTAACTCCTTACTCCCATATAATGATGTTTGTATGACCATCATTGATGGTTGTGTGATCCTAAAATTTAAGCTCAATAGGATTCATCTTGATCTATCCTTAAATATGACATCCTGTCAACTGTCATTTATCATCTCGAAGAATCTAAATGTTGTCCCATGGATCATCAAACTTAAGCACACTGAATTTTCCATAAGCTCTAACTTGATGTTAGTGTGAACATCTTATGCTTTAGACAAAATTTGAAGGATTATAATGTGAATCACAAAAGTCATGGAGGCACTAAAATTATATATGTTCTTAAGGCCAAAAATAATAAAACCATTTGATCCACTAGTTTTGAGAGCCTTCTAGGTGAATATATTAAGTACACAAGTTGACTGGTCTATTTGATCATGTGTGACATCTTAACTTAAAGATGGCTAAGTATGGAAACTTGGTAAATTTTTTTTGAGGAGCCAACTTTAAACCTGCATAACTTCTATTGTGCTTTAGTAGATGACCATAAACTTATTATGTAGTAACTAGGGATCAAGATGAACAAATCCATGTGACTAACTTTCCTTATAAATATCACACATGTGAGATATATATTCAGGAATATGCTCACTAAACTCTGCTAGAGCTTCTTGAGAATGTCCAAGTATGGGAAAACATATAGAATGTGATTGAGGAGCCAACTTTGGACCTTTGTAACTTTTGATGCACTTTGGTAGAGGACCTGGAACTTGGTGCATATGATTTTGGAACAAATGTGAACAAACTGATATGACCAAGTATTTCTAAATCATCCACATGTGGAATTGGTGATGTTAGGAAAGTGCCTACTTAGAATTTCTATTACTAGGCCCAAGTATATCAAAGAACATAATGAAAAACCTGCTTGGATCCCTCCACTTGTAATGCTGAGATTGATTCTAGGCCACATGATCCATTCATCAAATGGGAATTTTTTTTTATCTATTTAAACTAGGTAGAAGCTAGGTATGTGGGCCAAAATGTTCAATAATTTTGGTGACTCAGCTGGCTTGACTAACCTTCCGGTCATGGAACCCAAACCTTGATCAAGCTTGCTCAAATGAAAATCTAGTTACAAATAGACTATGCTTAACCTATAGAAATGCTTTTTGGATTAATGGGAAACAAAAAACAAATAAACAAAAGACAAATCAAAAACCTAAATTATAAACAAAACAACAAAAAAAATAGAAATATGCAAGAGCACTTGGAGGAAAAGAACAAACCTATCTACTAATGTACAAGGGGAAAAGAATGGGACTAGTATTAGAACTTGAGATACCTCCCATTAATAGGGATGGGAATTATCTCTTCATTAAATCTAGCAATTTCAAAGGCATTTCTCTCTTTGCATCTTATGATGACATAGGGTCCACTCTAAAGGCTAACAAACTTGGAGTGTTTTCCTATTTTTGCATGCTCTTCATCCCATTTGAGGACTATGTCACCTTGCTAGAATGTCTTTAATGAAGCTCTTTTGTCAAAATTCATATTGAACTACTATTGGTTAGACCACACGGTATGTATGGCATCATCCTTTATTTCCTCTAATTCTCTCAATTCACTTTTTTGACCTCCATTGCATCACTTTCTAGAACCTCTAGTTAGTGTGTAAGCTCCAAAGCTAGAAGATCCAATGAAATGGGTAGCCTTGCTTCTCTTCCATAGACTAAGAGATAAGGTGAGTTACTAATGGACTTCTTGGGGGTGATCCTATTATCTCATAATGTATTCTTCAACTTTATGTGTTAGGATATCTGATTATCTTTCATTATTCTCTTAATGATCCAAATTAGGTTCTTATTAGTGGACTCAACTAGTCCATTACCCTATGGATAATAATTAGATGAAGATGTTAGATAGATACCTTGCTCAAGATCCCATTCACATACATTTGTGCTTCTAAATGTCAAATCATTATTTGATATTATGGTGGAAGGTGCCCCAAAATAGGTGACTAGGCTCTCATAAAACTCAATTACAGAGTTCTCATTTGCTTCTTTCAAGGGAACTGCTTACACCCATCTAGTGAAGTAGTTTTTAGATGTCAAGACCCACTTATGGCCATAACTAGATGGAGGATTAATCATGATAATTAAGTCTAAACCCCATTGCATGAAAGGTTGTTTAACTTGAATAGGCTTCAAAGTAATAGTAACTAGTTTATATTTACCTATAAACATGACAATTTTTGAACACTTCCTCACCCATGCATGTGCATCTCTAAATAAACTTTGCTAAAATTAACCAGATCTAATGATTTTTATAGCTATGGTCTTGGATAAAAAATGGCCTCCTTGAGGACTATCATGAAATTACCTAAGAAGCTTATCAAATTGGTTAGTTTCAACATATCTTAAGAGCATACCCCCAATGTTTTTTTAATAACACTCAATCAATCAGAATGTATGGCACTAATTGCATCCTAAAGTGTCTTTTTTTTTATGCATTGAAACCCATTAGACACTCTCCTATTTGGATAAATTTAGCAATATCTTGTGTCTAGCTAGATGAAAGAGTATCTTCATCTTCTTTTTCAATGTCTTGGATTACCAGGTTTGTCTCTTTTTATTCTCTCAAATATTTAGAAAAATGTTCACATAATCCCTTTCCTTAGACTAGCTTTGTGATATTGACCTCAATATCATACTCCATACACTTAACAACCCATCCATCTATCTTTTCATTTAAGTCTTTGTTGAGGATAAAATCCTTAACACTTGGATGAGCCACCATTAGTATGATCTTATTATTTGAAACTATATGCCTAAATTTTGCCTCTTACATTAAAAAACATATGATTTAATCATCATTGTCAAATAATTTCCAATTCACCTTATTTTCAAGTACAACTGGTCTACAAATAATCTTGACCTTATTTTGGCTTTGGTTGCCTTTGACTCCTACTATCTCATATTGGGCACGAATGGCTGCAAGCCTATCTACATGTTAGTTTGCTTCTCTCGATATGGACTAAATTTTGATTATTATTCTGGTATGGCCTGTATGGTGGAGCTTGTTTCCTCTCCATTACAACCAACTTGTTGTTTTGGGCTTTGAGAAGAGTCTCTATCTTATCCAATCTATCAGTTTACTCACCTTCCATCTGATAAAAATTAATTAAATTTTAATTGGATAAATATTTAGGGTATGAGGATGTATCTCTAGGAAGAGAGGCATTGGTGGCCTTGGGGCCAACTTGCCTACTTGTATAAGGTAATTTTTAGCACTAATTACTTGTTGACCAAATTTGACTTTTTAGTCAAATTAGGGAACCTATAGTAAAAAACTGACTTTATAGGCATATATGGGGTATAATATGAGTGTCATGGGGTGTATTATATTTTTATTGATGTCAATTAATGTTATATTAGCTTTGGTCAATTAGTTTTTATGTCCATTTATCATTTTGGGTCATTTTAGGGGTAAAATAGGTACATTTAATGATTTGTATAGGTTTTTTGGGAAATTTTAAATTTTTAAAATGTTATTTAATTCCCCATGTCTCCCTATAAGTCTTAATTAACTAAAAAAATATAAATATGGCAAGTTATGAAGAAGAAAAGGTAGTTTTCTAGTGAGAAAAGAAGAAAATGGCACTTGTGTGGCCTCCTTGGGAAGTTTTTCACTTGGAAAAGGTTCAAATGTGAATATTAAGCTTCATCATGATCATTAAAATTATTTTTTCATCTATAAGTTCCATTTTGAGGTGAAAACCATACAGCTCCTTCGTTGGCTTTCTAGACACACTAAGGTGACTTACTGGGTTGTACTTGGTATGAATAACTCATGAGGTTTCAGGACAAATTATATTGAGATATGATATTAAAATTAAATACATTAATTTTAATATAAATATGTTTAAAATTTATCAACTATACTTATGAACCATTGCTAACAAGCTGACTATGTAAATCTGCTAGCTATTTTATGTACCCTATGGTTTTTGCTCTTGTTTGGGATATTCCATATAATATAGCTACTAATGTTGATCCTAGATGATTTTTAATTATTAATAAAATGTTCCCCATGCTTGGTTTCATTTTTTTTGGTGTTTGGATGAGCCAATAACCTCAAATTTGTAGATTGGTCTCTTTTGAGTGCAATGGGTAGTTTTCACCATCTTCAAGAACTTGGTGTTTCTCCATGGTTTCATAAAGTTGTGTTAAGTTAATTCAAATGATTTGAAAGTTTTATTTATTCCCCTTCACCTTCAATATTAATTATCTAAATTAATTCTCATGATTGGCAAGCTGAAATGTCACACAAACAATTACATCATGGCTTGCCATGTAGTTCTTGGTTGTAAGTGATTTTTCACATTTAAGAAGTATTGGAGCTTGTTTTAAGTTTTTATTGGTGGAAACTATGTATTTTAAATTTTAAATTTTATTTTGATTTTTTTTAAAGACCTTTCATTTATATTTTGCTTGATTTCATACTCATTGCCCATATATACAATCAATAGCCACCTACAGGTGGTCTTGACAGAAAGTGAAAGGACCATGTTCAAGTAGTAGAGTGAGAATTTGAGCCTTCTTAATGTCATATCAGGTTAGAAACATATTTAAAAACATTTTAATATTGATAGGTTGATCAACAAGTTGAGAACCATGTTCAAGGTGCAATGACTATGGTTTAGGCATTTTTGTCCCTAAGTTAGCAAAATATAAAACCTGTGAGTTTTGTGGAAAATTTATAACAAGGTTATAGAGAGATTTGATGTATCATATTGTGTTCATATTATATAATATAGTAGGGATAATAAATTCACAAATTCTAAGAGGTACATGATTAGAGGAGGAAAGGTTTTTTAGGAGCCCAAAATCACATTTATGCACTAAATTAAGACAATGAGATCTACAGGAAAAATCTCAAAATGGACTTTAGCTCCAAAAGTTACAAAATAGAATCTGTCTCCATGATTTGAGGGTTTTTAACAGTTTAAAGGGCCATTTTTGACCTAATATACTATCAATTAAACTCATAAGTTGTGTTAGTCTATACATATGGCTCAACTGAGCACTTATAACTAGTTAACAGGTGGTGAGATTTTTTTTGCTTTGGTGATATTTTAAGGTTATAAAGTGGGTAAGGGTATAAACATATAATTTTTATAGATTACAATAAATCCTTGAAAACCAATACCAGGCTTAGCTAGGGCCAAAAATGACTTACAAGAGTCAAAAGGTGTAGGGGTCACAGTCCTCATAGAGAAAGCTCAATTTTGGTGAGAACAAGGACTAATAAGGGTTTGTAATGAGAACATGAAATTTATAAAACCATCCCCAAATCCATGATGACTTACATGAACCATTATAAATGAAAATAAAGCTTATATGGGTTCCTTAAGACCCTAAATGAGCACTCACAGTCATTAGAAGTCTTGTGTAGTAGATAATGAGCAATTTTGGGGTTTAAGGTGATTGAAAGGAACTAGACAAGATGAAAAAGTGGGAATAGGTACTTATAAATGATTTAATAAGGCTCAAATAGGTCTAGATAAATTTTCCAAAGCTAATCTCAAGCATAATGACCTACATGTCACGATGGAAAGAAGGAGACATAGTCAGACATGGGACATACAGTCTTACCTAAAGGAAAGGGTTTTAAGGGATAGAATGTATGTGAAAGAATGGAATGAATAAATAAATTAATAATGGTGTTTTTAATTTAAATTAGACTCTAAAACACCATCACTAATGCCTAATTACCAAAAGACACCTATAGGTGTAGTGCCTTAGGGAAAAACATAGTCTTTTACATAAGTCTATCTTGTGTTTTGGGTGAGTTAAGAGGTCATGTGACCTAGTAAAGAACAAATTTTTTATGTTGGGTGTCTTATTTAATTTATAAATATTATACTACATTAAAATATTTTGAGCAAATAGGGGAAGTTCCCTCTATTTTGTCTCATACATAGGATACTTCCCCTCATACAAACCTTGGTATTTTTGGTAAGAAATGATAAAAGGATGATCAAGGAACTATTTAAACCTATCAAAGAGATGTGTTAAGTTGGATAACACCTAGGATAATTTGTATAATACATCAAAATCTTAATAGTATGGTCTAAACCCTTGGATTTGTAGATAGGCCTAGTAGACATGATGAGGCCTAATGCCCAAATGAAGGGTCACTCACACTTATATACCTAATCATGGATTATAATTTGTTGTATCATGTTTTTAGATTTATATAAGAGGTTTATGAATCATTGGAATGTAGGGAACCATTTAAAAATCCATTTTTAGCTTCAGGGGTAACTCAAAACTTCTTGACATGCTTAGGCCTAGAGATCAAATGGAAAATCACTTTAACTTGAAACCTTGAAAGAGAATTATAATCAATGTGTATATTATTATTGGGTAAAAATATATGATTTTAAGATTTTATAATTAAAATAATCTCAGTTGGATGGTCCAGACCACCAAGAGTTGTAAACAGGCTACAAAGCCAACACTAGGCCTAGCATCTAAAGGGGGGTCAACTTAATTTTTGGCTTGAGATGTGAAATAAAACATATTGAAACATTATTTTAAGGTCATTATAGGTGTCTTAGAGTCTTCACTTTGGAGATATGTCACGAGGAAGCCTTTTTTAAGTCCAAAACCACTCAAACATGTGTAAAATGGTGAAAACAAGCTTGATGGGAGAAGTTTCAATGCTCATATATTTCATGAGGAATTTAATGGGTGAAAAATGAGTTATGGAAGGTTATAAGTGGTCTTTAAGTCCATATTTTTGGAATTTTTTTGTAGGTTGGATGTCTAGTTTATATAAACAATCCTTAAGAGGTCAAATAGGCCTAATACCCTCGAAAACCTTTAACTAGGACCATTTGGATAAATGGAGTTGAATATATGATAAAATGGAGTATTTTTCTCATTAAAACTATTGGAATTTGTATAGTACTCACTCAATCTCCTTCACATTCCAACTAGTTATACAAAATTGTATGGATGGAGCATAAAACAAGATTTTCTTAACTATTTTGTGTGTTTTGTAGGTTTTAGGAGGTTTAAAGAGATTAAAATCACATGGATGGAAATAATAAGACTTAATATAACTCCCCATATCACTATAATTAATTTAAATAGTACTTAAGTACTTAATCTAGGCGTTTTAACTTAGCTAGTCAAAACTGGCATAATGGATAAGCTAGGGAGAAGTGTGGAAAATTCAAGTAGATGGAATTATAAGGTTTACTTAATGTTTATAAGTAAATTAAGGGTCTTGATAATTCTCATTAACTTCATCCCAAGTATTTTATTTATCAAATGATGCTAATTTTGAGGCCAAGTGTGTAGGGTGCATAAAAGAGCATTTTTTTGATAACAGATGATGATTGCTCCTTTCTTGTGATTTTAGTGGACAAATCATACAAAAAATTAATGGAGAGGTATACCTGATGTCCTTAAAATTAATAAAAATAATAATACCTATTCATATTTATTTATGAGGCATTCAAATAGAGCCAATCATGAAGGTAGTTTTTCCAAGCTAGAATGAGGAGTTTCTTGCCACTTTTCATGAAGTTTATGCCTTGGATTAAAATTTATAATTCTTAGAATTTAATTTTTAGTCCCATACCCTTAAAATTAACTTATTTTACAAGATTTAAAAGTGTCCTTGTGACCTTTGGACTTTTATTTTCTCCTCCCTCTCTCAAGTTCTATAATAACTAGCCTTTTGGCATTGTATTGGATGCTTCACCTGATTATGGTGAAGCCTTGATAAAATGTATACCTTTTAATCAATTAAAATAATTATGTTTAACTCTTATATGAATATTCTTAGTGTTTTAATTTATAATTATTTATTTTTCATAAATGAAGACTATGGATTCCTTAGTATGTTATTTCATTCTATCATCTATTTATTGTTAGAAAGCTTCTTCCTATAGGTCATGTGAAGTGTTCAACGAGATTTAAAGGAATGAGTGAGTTATTATTTTCATTAGTGACATCATAGTCCTCTTGTCTAGTCCTCCTAGCTTTTCACATTCATCCATAACCTCACAATGTAACATTGATGTGAGAAGATGAAGATTGGAGAAGTGTATGTTTAGTTTGTCCTTTGATTTCAAGTGTAACATGCATATTGTTGGATGTCATCATATTATTTGGTGTATCAACTCCCTTATAATAATTTTATTTCAGTTATCCTTCTCTGTTTTCACCCCACAAGTTTATTATTAATTTCAGTCTAAAGTGGTACATCAAGGGAGCTAGCCCTATCTAGATATTCATCTCATTCCTTAGGCTACCCACAAACCTAGAGGTGATTACATTGTGCCACTTATTTGAGGATAGCTTTGACATCTCCTCAAATGGCCCAAGAAGTTGAGAGATTTTTGGTGTTATCTCTCAATAATTATCCTTTAGAGGCATCAATCAAATCATCAATGGAAAATCCAAAGATACATCAGCTAATCAAGAAACCCAATTTATCCATTGAAGATTTTTAGCAATGTTTTTCTTTGTATTCTTGCTTTCAATGAAGTTTCATTGCTGACTTTGGTGTTGAGTTTTGTAATCTACAAGTTGGTGAGACATTAAAAGATTGTGTTATTCCCTATCAATATAAATAAGTCCTTGGTAAATCTTGTCATGATCCTTACTAGCCTCAATATTAATTTCATTAGCTCTAATATGATCCTTGTTAGGCCATGCATGAAGTATATCAATATATATAACTAGCCTCCCCATTGTTTTGCTCCTCTTATTCAACCTAGTCACTTCTCAAGCCAACCCATTTTCACCTTCAAAAAGACATTCTTGGGAGATAAAAAAGTACATGTTAGAGATTAATACTCTTAGGGATATGTCCAAGAAGTTCCTAATCATTCTATCTATCAAGTGAGAAATGTATTGGAGCTAGTCAAGAGAGAATGGGCACCTATTGAGAGAGCCAATTGGTAAAGGCTCACAAGTGAGATGTTATATGTAAGGGGTTTGATTGCATATTTGGAGGATAAATTAAGCATTCATGAAAGGCAACCTCACTAAACCTATCAGCCATATATGACCCCTAATCATGATCCAAATCAAGCCTATCAAAGTCATCCTTTTCCCAATCAATTAGAGGAGAGAGTTGGAAAGATAAATATTGTGTTTGAAGCTAATATTGATAGGTATATTGAGTTGGATAACATGCATATGCATTATTCCACGTTGGAAATAAAGGAGGTGGAGTCTAATCCCTCATTGTCCTCCCACAGTGCATCCCCACTACCTTAAAAAGAGACTTTAAATCTTAATATTATAAGCTAGAATAAGATAGTGGAGTCATGGGGAAAGAAGGAGAAGAAAAGTATTGAAAAAGAAATGTGAATTTGAGAAGAATTTAGATCCTATACAAACTCCTCCCATCCTTACTCAATACAAGTCTTCTAATCCTAATATCCTAAGCTGAAGCAAGATAGTAGATTCATGGGAAAATAAGGAAAATATAAGCATTGTCAAAAAATGTGAACTGGAGAATGGAGTTGATCCTTTGAAAGTACCTCCCACAATTATTCAAGAAGCTGGGGAAAGAAGGAGAAGAAAAGTCTTATGTTCCATGGCATCCCTCATGCATTCCATGTGCTCATGATGATTCATATTACCTTAAAGAAAAGCTTTTCCAAGAAAACCTAGTCAAGCAAATAGAGGAGTTAAAAGCAAAGATGAAATTTCTAATTTCAGGTGTGATGGAAGGTTTAGACCCAAAATAATATCTTATGCATAAACACACCCCATCTCCTCTTCCTTAAGAGCTTCCCAAAGATCTCTTACTTTGCATTATCAATATGATTTTGAGCCCTATGTCCCACCTCCACCAACTAGTTCCTTTTGTCCTCATCTTATCACCCTTTGCCTTGATAGACTTGTGGTGTGGGAACCTAAAGAAGAATAGTTGGTTGAAGAAAATTTAGAACTCTTACTTAAAGAGAATAAAACTCCTTAACAACCTCATTGAGCTAAGTCACCAAATTTCAAGATGCCTAGTCTTGGCATCACCTTGAAAGCTATTGAAGATCTTATAGCCCTTGACAAACAAGATTAGATTATGATAGTTGAGGTTAATTTTAAACGACATCAAGATGTATTAAGTGATGAAGAAGAGGTAGGTTCTTGTGTTGAATCTCCTTATTTGGTTGATAATAAAGAATGCTTTCTTTGTGGAAAAGAGAAAATCTTAGAAGAAGAGCCTATATTGATAAGAGCAAGTGAAGATGAACAAGTTCAAGTCATGGCTAATCAAGAAGACCTCATTAGTGATTATGAAGAAGAGATCACCATAGGGAATCCCCTTGGTGAACAAAAGGATAATTCATAAGATTTTACCTCTATATTTGAAGGGATGTTTATCCATGAGGAATGTGCCCAAGATTTGAAGAGAGATATGCATGAATAAGACTCCATGTTTGATCATGAGGTTGTAGATGACCATTTCAATATTGAAGAGTTAGTGGTTCTAAAGGATGAAGAAGACAAAGATGATTGGTAGCTAAAAATAGAGCTATTTCAAGATCTTGAAGAGCTTTATCAAGTTGATGGCCAAGTTATGACAAGGTAAAGAAAGAATCTTCTTTGGAGGATAATGACAAAGATTAGGAAGAATTTGCAAAGCTCCTTGATGAGCTAGAAGAACTTGCAGCTGAGAGCAAGCCCAATCTTATTGAGAGCACTATGGGAGACAAGAAGGTATGCCTTGTTTAATCACCATTTGAAGCTATAATTGAAGGATCATATGAGAAATTTGAGGATATTTGGACACAAGAAGAATTCATCCCCATAGCTAATTTGTTTGGAGCCTATTTGGTTCTCATTAAATATCATACCAATGAAGTTGGCAAATATTGTGAAAAATTTGGAGCCATCAATGCTAGAGATTATAAAAGCTACATGCCTCACTAAATACATCATGTCATGAATAAAGAAGAGTTTAAAACTTCCATTTTGTTCCTAGAAAGAGGTATGTTTATTTTTCTAATTGTATCTAATATGTTGTTCTTTGATTCCCCTAAGTGTCTTGAGCACATGCAATGGTAAAATGTTTCCTTGTTTTGCCTCAGACTTCATATGACTCCTAATCCAAATGGACTATAAGGCTACTAGTTTAATCAGTATAATAGGGATACTACCCCTATGAGTCATCAATTTGTTGACCAATTTGAATTTTTAGTCAATTTGGGGCACCTATATTAAAAAATTGAATTTATAGGTCTATAGGGGGTATAATATGAGTGTCATGGGGTGTATTATAGTTCAATTTATGTCAATTAATATTATATTGTATTTTGTCAATTAGTTTTTATGTCCATTTATCATTTTGGGTCATTTTAGGGGTCAAATTGGTGCATTTAATGCTTTATACAGGTTTATTCAGAAATTTGAAGGTTTAAATTTTTTATTTCATGCCCAATGTTTCCCTATAAGACTTAATTAATTAAAAAAAACTAAAATATGGTAGGTTATACAAAAGAAAAGGTAAATTTTTAGTGAAAAGAGAAGAAAATGACACTTGTACAACCTCATTGGAAAGTGTACCAATTTTAAAAGGTTGAAATGTGACTATTGAGATTACCCATATTAATTCTATTTCTTGGTTTGATATATAATTTCCATTTTGAGGCCAAAACTATTTTTCTTCTTTCTTCACTTTTTAGACACACTAAAGTGACTTAAAAGTTTGTACTTGGTACATAAAGCTCATGAGGTTTCAAGATAAATTATCTTGGGAGATGATATTAAACTTATATAAATTAATTTACATGTAAGTATTTTAAAAATCTATCAATTTTCTTTATGAAACATTACTAATAAGTTGACTATGCAAATCTGCTAGCTGTTTCATGCACCCTATGGTTTTTACTTTTTTTTGGGAGGTTTCCTACAATATAGATACTTATGTTTCTCCTATATGATGTTTATTTATTCATAAAAATGTCACCATACTTGGTTTAATGTTTTTTGGTTTTTATATTAGGCAATAACCTCAAATTTGTAGATTGGTCTCTTTTGAGTGTAATGGATAGTTCTTACCATTTTCAAGAACTTGGTGTTTCTCCATGGTTTGATAAAGGTGTGTTAAGTTAATTAAAATGTTTTAAAAGTGTTATTTATTAACATTAACCTTTAATATTCAATATCTAAATCAATTCTCAATATTGACAAGCTCACATGTCACACAAACAACCATTATATCATGGTTTGCCATGTAGTTCTTGGTTGTAAGTGGTTTTTCATGTTGAAGGAGAAGTATTAGAACTTGTTTCAAGTTTTAATTAGTGGATAATATGTATTTGAAAGTTTAAATTTGATTTTGATTTGTTTTAAATTCATTTTATCCACATTTTGCTTGATTTCATACTCACTGTCCATATGTATAGTCAATAGCCACCTACAGGTGGTTTTGACTAAAAGTCAAAGGGTCATGTTGAATTATTGGAGTGAGAATTTGAGACTTATTAATATTATATAATGTTAGAACCATATTTAAAAAAATTTAATATTGATAGGTTGATCAATAATTTGAGAACCATGTTCAAGTTGCAATGACTATGTTTTAGGTCTTTTTGTCCCTACTTTAGCAAAATAGAGAACCTGGGAGTTTTATGGAAACTTTATAACAAGGTTATAGTGATATTTGAATAATAATATTATATTAATATTATATATTATATCAAGTAAAATAAATTTGAAAATTATAAGAGGTATAGAATTAGGGGAGGATAGGTTTTTGAGGAGCCCAAAATCACATTTTATGCACTAAATTAAGATAGTGAGATCTATAAGAAAGAACTCAAAATGGACTTTAGCTCCAAAATTTGAAGAATAGAATTTGTATACATGATTTGAGGATTGATAATAGTTTAAAGGGACATTTTTGACCTAATATACTATCAATTCAACTCATAAGTTGTGTCTTGATCCTCATATGCACTTATAGTCCATATAGGTGGCCCAATTAAGCACCTACAACCAGTTAGCAGGTAGTGAGAATTTTTTTGCTTTGGTGATGTTTTAAGGTTATAAAGTGGGTAAGAGTATAAACATATAATTTTTATAGATTAAAATAAATCCTTAAACACCAATAATAGGCTTATCTAGGGCCAAAAGTGACCTATAGGAGTCAAAAGGGGTAGGGGTCACAGTCCTCATAGAGAAAGCTCAGTTTTGGTGAGCTCAAGGACTAATAAGGGGTTTAAATGAGAAAATAAACTTAATAAAACTATAAAAAAATCCATTATAACTTACATGAACCATTATTAATTCAAATAAATCTTATATAGGTTCCTTAAGATCCTAAATGAGCACCTACAATCATTAGAAGTACTATGTAGCAGATAGTGAACAGTTTAGGGGTTTAAGGTGATTGAAAATAACTAGACAAGGTGAAAATGTGGGTCAAAGTAATTATAAATTATATAATAAGGATAAAATAGGTATAGGTAAATTTTCTAAAGATAATCTCAATAATAATTACCTACATGTCACTATGGAAAGAACGAGACACAATCAGATAGGGGACATACAGTCTTACCTAAAGGAAAGTGTTTTAAGGGTTATAATGTATGTGAAAGAATGGACTAAATAAATAGATTAATAATTGTGTTTTTAATTTAAATTATACTCTCAAACACCATTCCAAATGTCTAATTCCTAAAAGACACCTATTGGTGTAGTACCTTGGGGTAGAACACAGTCCTTTACATAAGTCTGTCTTATGTTTTGGGTGAGTCAAGAGGTCATATGACCTATTAAAGTGAAAAATTATGGTGTAGGGTTTATTATTTACTTGAGAAATATTATCAAACATTTAATTATTATGATAAAATAGGGTAATTTCCCTCTATTTTGTCTCAGATAGAGGGCACTCCCCCTCATGCAAACCTTGGCAGTTTTGGTAAGAAATGATAAAAGGATGATCAAGGAAATGTTTAAACCTATAAAATAGATATTTTAATTTTTATAACACCTAGGAAATTTTTTATAAAACCTCATAATAATATGTATCTTAATAATATGATCTAAACTCTTAGATTTGTAGACAGGCTTAGTTGACATGGTGAGGCCTAGTGCCCAAATGAAAGTTCACTCACACTTCTATACCTATGAATGGATTATAAATTGTTTTATAATGTTTTTAGATTCATAAAATATGTTTATGAATAATTTTAATGTATGGGTAACCATTTAAAAACCCATTTTGAGATTTAGGGGCAACTCAAGACTTCTTGGCATGCTTAGGCCTAGAGATCAAATGGAAGATCACTTTCACTTGAAAACTTGGAGGAGAATCATAATAAATTTAGATATGATTATTAGGTAAAAATATAGGTGTTTTAGCTTGTTTAATTCAAATAATCTCAGTTGGATGGTCTAGATCACCAAGAGTTACAAATAGGCTACAAAGCCAATATTAGGCCTCACATCTAAAGAGGGTTAACTTCATTTTTTTCTTGAGATGTGTAACATAACCTATTGAAACATGATTTTAAGTTAATTAAAAGTGTTTTTTAGACTTAAATTTACGTATAGTTCATGATTAAGCCTTTTTAAAGTCTAAAACCACTCAAACTTATGCAAAATGGTGAAAACAAGCTTGATGGGAGAAGTTTCATTGCTCATATCTTTCATGAGACATTGCATTGGTGACAAAGGAGTTATGGGAGGTTATAAGGGGTATTGAAGGCCATATTTATGTAATTTTATTAGGATGGATGTCTATTTTTTATAAGCAACTCCTTAAGAAGTCAAACAAGCCTAAAACCCTTGCAACCCCTTAGCTGAGACTAGTTTGGAGAAATGGAGTTGAATATATGATAAAATGGAATAGTTTTATCATGAAACCTATTTGAAGTTATAGAGAAATAACTCAAGATACTTCAAATTCCAAATATATATATAGATATATATATATATATATATATATATATATATATATATATATATATATATATATATATATATATATATATATGGATGGGGCATAAAATGGGGTTTTCTTAACTATTTTATGTGTTTTACAGGTTGTAAGAGGTTTCAAGAGATGAAAATAAAATTTATGGAAATATTAAGACTCAATATAACTCCATATATCACTCTCATGCCTTTAAACATCTCCTAAATTACCAAACTAGGTGTTTCAACTCAATGAGTCAAAATTGGCATAATGGACAAGCTAGCGAGAAGTGTGGAAAGTTCAAGTAGATGGATTTTTAAGGTGTCATTAATGATTATAAGGACATGGAATGTATTAAAATGTGTAATTAACTTCTTCTCATGTATTTTAATGAGAAAATGATTCTAATTTTGAGGCCAAGTGTGTAGGGTGCATGGAAGAGGAATTTTTTAGATAGCAGATGATGATAGCTCCTTTCCAGTTGATTCTAGAGGACTAAGACTATAAATAATGCATAAAAAGGAATAAATAATGTACTTAAAATTCATCCCAATAATTATACCTGGTCCTAATTATTTATGATGAATTCAAATAGAGCCTATCATGAAGGTATTTTTTTGAGCTAAAATGAAGAGTTTCTTGCCACTTTTCATGAAGTTTATGACTTGGATTGACATTTGTTCTTCTTAGCATTGCACAATTCATCATATTACATCTTCACATGAAAAATTAACTAATTTTATTATCTTTAAAAGTGTATTTTTAACCCTTGGACTTCTCTCTTATCCTCCCTCTCTCAAGTTTTATAAGAACTAGCCTTTTTGGCATTGTATTAGATGTTCCACTTGAGTATGGCAAAGCCCTACTCAAATGTATACATTTTGATCAATAATAATAATAATAATTTTTATTTCCTTCATGAATAATCTTATTGAGTTCATGTAGAATTCTTTATTTTGCATAAGTGAAGACTATGGATTCCTCAACATGTTATTTCATTCTATCATTTATTTGCAGTTGGAAAGATTTTTATTGCAGGGCATATGAAGTGTTCAAGGAGATGTCAAGGATATATATTAGTGACCTCATAGGATATATATGAAACCTATTTGAAGTTATATTGAAAAGCTAGGAGGACTAGACAAGAGGCCTATGAGGACTAGACAAGAGGCTTAGCTTTTCACATTCATCCATAGCCTCATAATTTAGTATTAATGTGAGAAGATGAAGATTGGAGAAGTGTATGTTTAGTTTGTCCTTTGATTTCACATGTAATAGGAATATGGTTGGATGTCATCAGGTTATTTAGTGTACCACCTCTCTTAGATTATTTTGATTTTAGTTATCATTCTCCCTTTTCACCCCCCCAAGTTTAGTAGTAATTTTAATCCAAAGTGGTACATCAAGGGAGCTAGCCCTATCTAGATATTCACCTTATTCCTTAGGCTACCCAAAATCCTAGAGGTGATTCCATTATGCCACTTGGATGAGGAGAGATTTTCCATTTCTTCAAAGGGTGAAAATCCAAGTGACAACATTGCTACTTCAAAATATTTAGGTAGGGTGTTCCCTACCATGGATTGAATCATTATAACTACATGTGAGTTGAGAGCCTTTAAAAAATACAAAAAAAATGTAGTTGGACATAAGATTGATTACCATAGGAATCTTATCCCAAGTCTTCTAGAATCTGTAGTTGAAATCCACCATGAATTCACCATTGAATCTTTTGATCATTATAAGCTTTTCCACAAGTGAAAGGTGATCACTCTTGTCCTCAAAGTGATTGTACAAAACCTCCCCAAACTCATCCCAACTATTAATTAACACATGGGCCAATCCTATATACCATTGAAGTGATTTCCCTTTTAAAGAAGTTGCTAACAACCTCATTGCTACATTTTTTTGAGTCAAACGATTCACTAAACAAATTTTAACAATATTGATAATATGGTCTATAGGAGTACATGGATTTTCTCCCATATAATAGGTAAGAGGTTTCAAATTTGATATTGGAATATAATCCTATTGAATGAGATTTAGAGGACTACCACCATTGCATGGCATGAAGGCTTGCCTTTTAGGAATAGCCATCTAAGGTATGTGGTTTATAGTAGTGTTTGGCTAAATAATACTGGCTTGAACAAGAGGGTTTTGGGTAATAATAGGGGAAACAAGATGGGTAGGTGTAGGCTTTGACTAAGAGAATTTATTATTCTTTGTTGATGGGAAAGGTATCTTAGAGAGATCTACTTCCTTCCCTTTTATAGAGGATCTTGTGATAACTCTGGGTGACATGAAAAATTATGCAAATCTAGAAATGAAACTCTAAAATTGACTACTATACTCAGAAATGCAAAATTAGTGGTTCCACCAGGCATGCTAGAATTGTTAGCAATCCAGATAGCACCCAAAATAAGGTTTAAATTTATTCAAGGCTAGAATATACTTACACTAACATGGGAATGGTCTAAGGATGTGGGTTTATTGTATCTAGACCAGACCTCTAGGTTTTTTTATGATGCTACCTCCTCAAATTTTATAACTTGGACCTTTGATTTTAAAACCAAAAAAAAATTGGTTTTGGTGAAAAGAGTGGAGAAGCTTGCATAAAATAAAACCTATTCAAATTTGTGGTGATGAACCAATAATTTAATAGATTCACTCTTAAGCTTGGAATCCTTAACACACTAAAAAACTATGAAATAAAACTAATGCAATGTTTACTATGGTTTCTTTGTAATAGTATTTCATAAAGAGGTTTATTTTATACACTTAGACTAGGGAGTGATGAAAAATAAGGTTTGGTCAAAGACACTTAAATTTAACTATCCACTATATCTTTGAGATATCAATCCTAAGACACAATATATGACCCACAAAGAAAGTTTTTAGCACTTAGGTTGACTTTTAACATAAAAAAGGAAGATAACATTTACATTTTAATATTAAACAAACACATAACACTAAATACAAATTAGCAAATTACTGTAAAATATTGTTCACTACTCCAAGAGGTGTCAAATACAATTTTAATAGAGTCTAGTTGTACCAACCTAAGGGATACAAAACAATAGCTTGAAGCCTATACTTAGAGTATAAGAAAATAAAGAGAGAGGGACTTTTGGAGCTCAAAAATGGAATTAAGTGAGTTCAAATCCATTTTATAAGTTGTTACAACTACTTCCATGAATTAAGCTCACTCAAACCCTTCCTCATTAATCCTGGTCACTCTAGTCCATTGCACCATTATAATATCTTATTTATGATGCTCTATGGTGGTTAAAATGGTGGGATCAAGTCATTTTAATTTTATCTTAATGCAAAAATTTCTCATGACTAGTTTGGTG
This sequence comes from Torreya grandis, assembly GCA_037957365.1. NCBI lineage: Eukaryota > Viridiplantae > Streptophyta > Pinopsida > Cupressales > Taxaceae > Torreya > Torreya grandis. Next base: position 1,212,755 of record JARHVA010002816.1, on the reverse strand, counting down.
ATGCATGCCAAAATGGGGAGAAGGGTCATTTTCATGTAATTTGTTTTAGCAATGAAGCCATTGAATTTTATGTGTATTCCTAATGTAGGTTCTCAATGGCATCACCTAATCCCAAAATATCCACTCCTGACCCAAACTAGATTGTGCTCAAGCTCAGATCTATGCTCTTGCTTTGGTGAAAAGAGGCTCCTAGGTTTGACTTTGGATGTTAAAAACTGATTTGGACCAATCAAATTATTCCATCCCATCTTTTTTATCATTGGTTCCATGGATCCTAGCTATTAGACCTTGACTTGTTAACCTAGCTTTTTCTATTGATCCTTTTTTGTATGATTACCTGTGAGTCATTTATCCTCTACTAGTTGAATGCACCCTTGAAACTTATTATTTCTACATTCGATCTTGAGATTCACTAACCCTTTAACCTCTACCCACTATTAGATCTAAAAGCTCGATCAAATGCCAACCATTGATCTATTGGTACCCATTGTTTTAAATCCAATGACTAGTTCATAGTCTTAAAATGGACATCCTCACTCCCATATAATGATGATCATGTGACCATCATTGATGGTCATATGACCATAAAATTTAAGCTCAATAAGATTCATCTTTCTTTGTCTTTAAATTTAATGTTCTATCAACCATCATTTGTCATCCTGTAGAATGTAAATGACATCTTATAGACTGTCAAAATTAAGCACAGATAGATTTTTTCCTAAGAGTTAACTTGATGTTAGTTTGAACATCTTATGCTTTTGACCAAATTTGAATTTTTATAACTTAAAGTGAAAAATTCATGGAGGCACCAAAATTGTAGGAGATGTTCTTGAGGCCAAAAATAAGAAAACCATTTGATCTATTGGTCTTTAGAGCCTTTTAGGTGAAGATATTACTTACACAAGTTGACTAGTCCATTTGATCATGCATGACATTCTATCTCAAAGATGGCTAAGTATGGAAACTTGTTAAATTCTATTTGAGGAGACAATTTTGAACCTACATAACTTATACTACACTTTAGTGGATGACCAAAAACTTAGCATGTAACAACTAAGGACCATTATGAACAAACCCATGTGACTATATTCCCCTAAAATTATCACATTTGTGAGATATAACTTTGTGAATATGATTACTCAACTCTATCAGAACTTATTGAAAATGGATAAGTATGGGAAAACACATAGAATGTGACTGAGGAGCCAACTTTGGACCTTTGTAACTTTTGATGTGCTTTGGTGGAGGACTTAAAACTTGGCACATATGATCTTGGCATAAATGTGAACAAACCCAAATGAATAAATATTTATGACTCATCCACACATAGAATTGGTAATTTCATTAAAGTGCCTACTTAGAATTTATGCTATTAGTCCTAAGTATCTCAAATAACATAATGAAAAACCTACTTGGATCACTCCACTTGTAATTTTGAACCTGATTCTAATCCACGTAATCCATTTATCAATTGGGACCTTGTTCATCTATTTAAACAAGGTAGAAGATAGGTATGTAGGCCAACATGGCCAACAATAACTTTTGAAGTAATAAAGACTTTCTTTATAAAAGAAGCTTTTAGATACATTGCACAATTTTGGGTCCTTTTATGGAACCCATTATCAGGAGATAAATATTTGTTTCCCCAAAGATATGTTACAATATAAATAAGATATTTAAACAATGCTTAGATTTCCATATTCCTTCCCATAAATTATTAATTTTTCATTAATTTTATTAGAGGTTTCCATGAGTTACTCAAATTAACCATCATATTTATTCAAATTTTGAAGTGTCTTTTCAATTTCAAGTGCCTCTCTTACTCTACATTATTTATAGTGATCCACATTTGCAATTAGCTTCATATCCTAATGCAAATATGATGCTTAAAATTAAAAGAGTTCTTTGCTAGTGCTAAGTTTTTTATTATTTAATGCAAAATGCCTACGCTATATTCCTTTAGTCAGATTTGTATTGACCTACCCATCTCTCCAATATATTGTTTACCACATGAACATGGAATGGAATAGACACCACCATATAATTTTTGATCCTGTGGGTCCTTTGCTCTATCAAGTACATCTCTTATTGTTTAAAGAGGGGTGAATACAACCTTGATGTCCTTTTTTGCTAAATTTTGAGAAATTTTATTTGTGACACCCTGTATGTATGACAATTTGACCATGTGACTTAATTATTATCTTTATTCCCTTCATTATTTTTTATTCTAATTTCTTATAAAATGGTCCATTCAAAGGAATTTTTTTTTATTTTTATATATCCATATCCATTAGCATGAAACACCTTTGTTAATTATTCTAATTCCTATTCCAGATGGTCCTTGTCAGACACCCTCACAACTCTTGTTACCAAAGTACTTAAAACTATTATCTTTTGGGCAAGGTGGTGGTGTGAGTTATTTCCAAAATAGATATATGTATGTGTCTTATTACTATATACCTAATGAGGTAAGGACCCATCAAGTCTCCTATCCACCAACACATCCAATAATGGAAGACCTATTTCTTCCTCCACCTCCATTGTAAACTAAATATGTTCTTATCTACTATTGAGATGTTGAAGAAAATGATCTACACTTTCTCTACCATATGGCTAGCATACGTTGGTATCATCCATGAATCTAATCCATCATATTAGTTTCTATAGGACTGAGTGTAGAGATTCTTTATCAAAATTTTCCATATACATGTTAGGTACTACCAATGATAGGGGAGATCCCATAGCCACACCTTTCACTTGTTCAAAGTATTCAGCTCTAAATGTAAAAAATGTAGATTCTAGGCAAAGTTGAACCAATGTTTTAATTTACTATGTGGTTCTTCTTCCAACTATTTCAATAGCTTCCATAATCATAATTGTAGTAAACAATTGAACTACATCAAAAATCACTAGGATGTCCTTGTCTGTTACCTTCTTTTCTTTGATCTTGGTTATGAACTAAGTTGAATCTTTAACAAAGGATTTTGTATTTTCCCTCAAGTTTTAAACCTTTTCACCTAAAATGAGGCTAAATTATAATTTTGTGAACATCTTGTATTGATTATTGGTCTCAATGGAATCCCTTATTTATTTATTTTTAGATCTCCATATATTTGGGGGATAATGGGAGTGTTTGGCATGATTTTATTATTTATAATATTTGTGAAAGAAAAGTTTTTAATATTCTTTTTTACTTCCCTCATTACTTTTTCCATAGGATTTTTATAAATTATTCTATATTTTCCAATTTCATTGAGACTTTATTTACCTATATCTCCCTTATGAATTGTGTGTAGTAAAGCTTGTGCATGATGGCATTATGAAGGAGAATCTTCCATGCCCATTTCATTTCTTTCTTGTTCATTTTTAGGTTTTTTTAAAGTTATTTTTAGGTCTAGATTAGTGTTATTTCTACCATTTGATGTAAGCTCTCAATGAGTCTTATAAATCCTCTTTGTTTTCATCCATTGCTTCCTGAACATAGTCTATGAAACACTTATGCAATTAGAAAGTTTTATGAGATTGTGTGATCTAGCATTGTCTTATGATTTTTCAATGGTTACTTCATGCTTATGTGAATTCTCATTTAAATTTGGTGCATCACCTTGTTTGATTTCTCAGGATCCCTATTTCCCCCTTTCTAACCCTTTTCTCAATAGTAGCATTAGTTTAGGTATCCATCAAGAGGAAGCTGAACTTCTCTAGAACTCCAACCCCACCATAGGTGTCCCAAGCCTAGGGTTGTTCCCATAGTGTAGCTCAATTAGAGAGAGCCTAAAAAACCCTTTCTAAGGGTGAGAATTAATGCTACAATAGTTTTTTCCATGCCCAATGGGGCATAATTCAAAGAATATTAGTCAAGGTTTAATGTTGGTTTGATCAATTTGTAATAGTTATAACTTCCAAGAAATAGCATCTGACGAATCCAAAAGAAGATTCAACATTTTGATAGTAGATAAGTGACTACATCTCATGCTAAAAGTGACTAAAAGATCAACTTCTAGAGGTATTCCCTTTGAATTTGTTGAATTGCCTTTGAACTCAGTAAAAAGATTAAGATTTACTAATACACACACTTATAAATGCAACTTTATTCCTAAGTTAATTCTAAGGCCTACCCTTACAAAAATATATTTTTTGAACCCTTTCATTCCCATGGAATCCCCTAGAACTTTCCCTTTTGTGGATTTTAATGGCCAAAGTCATCTAGATCTCCCTCAATATTATCCTATTATAGTAGCAACTCTTAAGAGTGTCCCTTATTTTACTAGAGACCAAGCTACAACCCCTTCTAAAAACCTCATGGATATAGCCAATTTATACAACATTCATGATATAAATGAGTAAAATTTATAAATTAGGTTATTATCCATCTATTTCAAAGGTAAAGCCCTAGTTTGGTATAGAATCCTTGATGTTAATTCTATTAAATCATGGGACCAATTAGGAGATGCATTGTGTAAGAGATTTGAAGATAAAAGTGAATTGTTGTCACTTGTAGAGTAATTAACCATAATAAAAAGAGCCCCTCATGAAGTTATGTGAGACTTCAACACAATATTATAAAATACTTGGGATAAGATCATAATCTCTATTAGACCTACCCCTAACTTTGCCTTATTATACTATTTGAAGGCCCTAAATAGTGACATTGTAGCAATTATCTAGTCCATGGGAGGAAACACATTTATAAATGCATATAAGGTGGAAATTATAGCAAAAAATTGTTTGGTATAGGTTGGCAAGCTTACACCTAAACCACCAATGCCTTTATTACCTAAGATTAGACCACCCCTTATTTTTATTCCTCCCCTTGATGTCATTCCTCCCATGCCTAAAATTGATTTTACACTCTCTCTTAAGCAATAAAATACTTTCAATAGTAGATCTATAGATTCTCAACAACATAAAAACTCTTTCAAGAGCTTAAGTGCATGTTCCAATCCTTGGGAATTGAACTAGTGAATGTTAAGAGGAAACAAGATTTTAATAAGACTCATCAATACTCATATAAACCTCAAGAATAATGTTATAAAGAAAATACGCCACTCTACAAAGGAAATTTCCAAGGCTAAGGTAAGGGTAAAAACCAAGGGCAAGAGCAGTCTAACTATAATAGATTGAGAAACTATAATCCAAATGTTACAATCACTTCCAATAATTTGGTCCCAGTTCAAAATAATGTTGCTCAAGAAGCTAAGGGGATCATGCTTTAGAATAAATATTTTGGGAAATCCAGTATCACAAATACTAACTTCAACCAAGATTTAAATGATCAATGGTAGTAGGCTACTAATTATGGGTACAATCAAGCTCTTATGGATCAAAACATAGAGGTGCAGGTGATGACAAAGCTAGAAAAACCTCAACAATGTCAAGGGATTGATCAAATACCAAGCCTGTTGGGTGATAAAATGGTGAATTATGAACAAGAAGAGTGTTTTTCACTTAATTAGTAGGATAGTTCTAGCCAGGATTACATTATAGTGGCAAAAAATACAAGGTTTAAAAGAAGGAACATGGATGGTAATTAGGAAGCAATCAAAGAAATTCTTACCATTACTCCTTCAATATAAAATCCAAATGGACTTGATACTATTCCAAAGGTTCCAATAGCTCCAAGGAATCAAAATCATGGGAATGTCTTGGTTCCCTAAAACTCATAAACTCAAAGTACAATTGTGGCTCCCAAAGCACAACCAAAGGTTGTTAGTTCACACATCAACATTGTGAATCAAATGAAAAGGTCTAGTGTGAGTGTACCAATGTAGAACATGGTATCCATGCCAATATAGATAGATATAATTCAATAATGATTATAAAATATCAGGGTTTCTGAGAAGGAACCACTGATTAAATAAAATGTGGTTCTCACTAATGCAACCAAAGGACCTAGTGAAAGGCAATCAAGAAAAGTGGGTCAAACCTCATCCCTTTTACATTTTGGTAATTATTGGTGACTCTTTAGTGTATAATTTATTGGTTTATAGTGGGTATATCACCTTAGTAATACTAGAGTCTATAGCAGACTAACTTAGTCTAAAGTATGAGCCTCAATCTATAGGAGTGTTACAATTAGATTGTTCTTCCACCAAGCCATCTGGTATCATCAGAGACCTCAAATTGAAATTACATGCTTGTCCTAGTGTCTTAGTGGTTTAATATGTAGTGATCCTAAATTTAACTATTTGTTTTTCACTATGATTATCCATAGAATTCATTACAAAGATTGGAGGTTATCTAGTAGAAGATTGGTCATACATGGCATTCAGAACAATCTATGGGACCAAAGTGTCAATCAAAGTTGAGCCCATTTTATAATTAAACATAGATCCTTATAGGAAAAATAACATAAAAATCAATCATACCATCCTTGATGAGGATGAATTCATAGTTGGTCAATAATTAAACACTTACCCTGAGGAGATACCAAACATGTTCTTGGATGAACTATGGAATGACAATCATTTGGTTGATCCCTTGGAAGGAGTTGAATAAAGGGACATGGGTATATAATACTTACAGGAATAAAATTATTCCACACCATCCCTAATTAGATGTAAAGATGATACCAATGGCTTATGGAAATTATTCTTTGATGTTTTAAGGAGCAAACATAGAGTGGGTGTAGGTCCAATGATAGTATCCCCCTCCAATGACAAGTATTTATCTTCTTACAAGTTCCAAGTTAGTTGATCTTGAAATGTAGAAGAATATGAGAGTCTTATCCATGGCCTTCAATGGGATAATAAGAGAGGGATAAAATAATTACAAGTTTATGGGGATAGTGAGATGATAGTGCACCAAGTTATAGGCTAGAATATCACCAAGAATCCCCTGATGAAGTCTTATAAACACAAAGTGTGGGACATAATTAAGTCTTTTGAGGCCTTCAAAATTAAATAAGTACCAAGGAAATATAATGGACATGATAATAGGTTGGAATCTATGGGAACTCAATTTGACATACCAAATGAGTTAAAAAGGGCCAAGGTTCAGCCACATGTAAAAGTGGTGGTGAGACCATCAATGCCAGATAATGAAACTCATTGATAGGTCTTTAAGAATGACAAATAAATTGCCTATTTATTATAGTAAGAAGCAAAGTTATCCTCCATAAAACAATAAAATTTTCAACATTAGTATGAGGAGAAAATTGTTCAGTTGAGATCTAACAAGCTTCCTAAAGGGCTTGTCACCCTTGAAGGTAATTTCCATAAGGTAGACCATATGAGAAAAGACAAGGCAATGATGTCAACAAGTGAAGAGAAATATGAAAGAGTCTTTATATTTAAGGGTAGGTTCATTGAGATTTGGATGGTAATAACTAAAGTTGAGAGGCATGCTTTCATTTAACTTTGTATAGAATATGCAGACATCTTTGCCTGGGAATATCGTGACCTGAGAGGCTTTCATCCCAAAATGGCCTAACATACTATAGAACTAGAGGTTAATGCCAAGCCTATCAGGAAAAAAAAGAGGCCTATAAACCCAAAAATTGAAGATATTATGAAGATATAATTGACCAAATTAATTGAATCCAATATCATCTTTCCCATTAAGCACTCCTCATGGGTATCCAATTTAGTACCTATTAGGAAAAAGAGTGGGGAAATCAGATTGTTTGTTAACTTTAGGAATTTGAATAGTGTCTCTTTGAAAAATCAATACCCCTTACCATCTATGGACCAACTCCTTCATATAGTTTCTAGTTCAATTTTTTTCCCTTTTGGATGGATATTGAAGGTACAACTAGGTGCTGATAAGAGAAGAAGATTAGTATTAAATTGCCTTCACCACAAAGTGGGGCACATATGCTTACCAAAAGATGCCTTTTGGATTGTCAAATGCTGGGGCCACTTTCCAAAGAGCCATGGAGATGGATTTATAAGGGTTACTAAATCAGATGGTACTAGTTTACTTGGATGATATCATAGTTTTCTCCAAGAAGGCTAGTGATCACATGGACCATCTAAGTTTGATTTTACAAAGATGTAGAGAGTATGAGATCTCTATAAATCCCAGTAAATGTGTGTTTATTTTTCATAAAGGAAAACATTTGGGAACATTATCTCAAAGGAAGGGTTATCCATTGACCTTGATAGAATAAGTGTTATCTTAGAACTATCTCTATCCAAGCATAATAAAATAATCTAGAGCTTCTTGGGGAAGACAAACTTTGTGACATGGTTTATACCTAGTTTTGAAAACTTGGTTAACCCATCACTACCATGTTAAATAAGAGCCAAGTGTTTATTTGGTCAAATAAAGGTATAACATTTAAATCCACCAAGAAAGCCATTTATCGAACAACATCACTCATGAATGTTGACTTCTCAAAGTATTTTACATTGTACACCTTTTCCAATATTGACAACATATCAGCTATGCTGATGCAAAAGAATGATGAAGGACTTGAGTAACCAAATGCCTTTTTTAGTCAAAAAATAGAGGGATATGAGGTGAGGTACACTTTTATATAAAATAAAGTTATTTTAGCTTTGAGGAGCCTCAAAAATTTCAAGCCAATGCTCTCCAATAACAAGGTTTGTCTTATGGTGTCTCATCCTATAGTTAGGGGCTTCCTCCTCAACAAAGACTTGAATGAGAAAAGAGCAGGCTAGATTATTAAAGTCATGGAGTATGATGTGGATATAAAAGTAACTAATATGGTAAGATGCAAAGGATTGTATGAGTATATGGTTTATGATATTAAAGAAGATAAGACACAAGACAAATCACAAGAATATGCACCCCCACTTCACAACAGTTGGCTCCAGGACATGAAGCATTTCTTGCTAATAGATGAATGTCCCCAAGGTTTAGATAGTGAAAAAAGAAGGTAATTTAGACTCCAGTCCATACATTATTAATTAGTCAATGGATTTTTATTTATAAAATATATCAATGGAACACTCCTTAGGTGCATAGATGATGACCAAGTTACAAAACTTTTAGAACAGTTCCATGATGGGCCTGTAGGAGGCCATTTTGTTCCAAGAATAATAGTAGAAAAGGTAATTATAGTTAGTTATTACTAGTCTAACCTATTCAAATATGCCTATGTATGGGTTAGAAAATGTTAGAAATTTTCTCTATTTACAAGCAAACAAAGATTAACAACACTTCCACTAAACCCAATTCAGGTGGAGTAACCCTTCATATAGTGGGGGTTGGACTTCATAGAAATGATAAATACACCTTAAAATTTAGGACATAAATGGGTGCTCATTTAAACTAACTACTTCACTGGGTGGGTTGAAACAATTTCCTTGAAAGAAGCCAATGAAACAATAATATTGGACTTCTATGATAACATAGTAACTAGGTTTAAGGTCCCAGCTACTATAATATCAAATAATGCCTTAGAATTTGTGATTAGTAATATTTAAGAAATATCATGCTAATGTAATTTGATGTTGCTTCATAATATTAATTTATGAAATAATAAAAAAGTTGACTTATAAAACATGAATTTAATAAAATAATTCAAAACATTCAACACATAATTTGATAATAGAGTTCAACAGAAATGCCTACGTCTCTGAGTCTAATATTTTTTGACGTATTAGGAAAAATGATTTAAAATTACCTAAAAATGTCTCTAAAATGAAATGTGATCAACTACAAATGTTTTCTTTGGACAAAAATAACCTTAGTCTCTTTTTGGACTTTTTCATAATTTTTCCTCTATCTTTGTCTACAACTCTCACAAGCTTCTTATAGCCTTTATCTCTATTACTTAGATTTTCATTGTATTTAAAATACAAGTTTACACACTTTATATAGTGTTTACACACAATGAGGATATAGGTTCAAAACCTGTGGCATAAGATTTGGTGGCTTATGTATATCTCATGTCTCACATTTGGAAGGTGGGTGACTATTAATATATTTAAATACCATGAAACCTGTAGTAAAAAAATGCCAAGTAATTGGAATTACTATGTATTTTGTGGCATTTGGGTTGGAATGTGAGATTTTGTGAAAACTATGTGGATGTTTGTGGTATGTGGTATGTGTGGAAACCATGGAAAAATGTGGATGTTTGGATATGGAATGTTGGGTTTCATGTGAAATATGAGGCAAGCTTGGTATTCGGTCTTGGTAAAGTTTGAGATTGTGTTGATTTGGAAACTCATCTAGGGTAAATTTGGACCTAGATCATGTTGGGCTCTATTTAACCTAACTTGTTTTGCCACCCTAACTCACCTCGACACTCTAACTCGACTAAGTATCCCAATTTGGTCTCTGCATTCTAACTCAACTTGATAGACTATGGAGAATATTTATGGTGGCAAGCCACATGGTGGTTTGAGGACACACCATGTGGTCCAAATCTCCACTCACCACTTTTCATCCATTGGATGAATGTTCTATCACTCTATTAGTAGTAGTGTCCCCCTCCAAGACAAAAGTGGATTCTACCTGCTATGGTTCCTATAGAGGTTCAAAGCCTATGGCATAGGATTTGGTGGCTTATGTATATCTCATGTCTCACATTTGGAAGGTGGGTGACTATTAATATATTTAAATACCATGAAACTTGTATTAAAAAATGCTAAGTAATTGGCATTACTATGTATTTTGTGGCATTTGGGTTGGAATGTGACATTTTGTGAAAACTATGTGGATGTTTGTGGTATGTGGTATGTGTGGAAACCATGGAAAAATGTGGATGTTTGGATATGGAATGTTGGGTTTCATGTGAAATATGAGGCAAGATTGGTATTTAGTCTTGGTAATGTATGAGATTGTGTTGATTTGGAAACTCATCTAGGGTAAATTTGGACCCATATCATGTTGGGCTCTATTCAACCTAACTTGGTTTGCCACCCCAACTCACCTCGGCACTCCAACTCAACTAAGTATCCCAATTCGGCCTCTGCATTCCAACTCAACTTGATAGACTATGGAGAATATTTGTGGTGGCAAGCCACAAGGTGGTTTGAGGGCCCACCATGTGGTCCAAATCTCCACTCACCACTTATCATCCATTGGATGAATGCTCCATCACTCTATCGGTAGTAGTGTCCCCCTCCAAGACAAAAGTGGACTCTACCTACTACAGTCCCTATAACCAACATTTTTTTTGTTTACTGTTTAAGTTCACTTGTCAAAGAAAAATGATTGAAACCCACTATTTTTATATATGAATTAACTGCCATGTGTCACATTTTAATTGGTCCACATTTTACCATGTCATCTTGTTGACCAAGTTTGACCACAACTTTAACCGACCATAACTTTCACATATAAACTTCATTTCATAAATTGTAAATTGTACCAAAAATCTCACAATGAGATATTCATAATTATCATTTTATGTATTTTGACCAACTTTGACCTATTTTAACTAGTTTGATTGTAACTTTGACTAGCTATACAAGGAGCATATTATCTTTATTTTTCATGTTCTGTATACCATTGGAAAAGTATCGATAGGCCCTACATAATGGTACAAGTTTCAATATGTTTTAGGACCTTTTTTGAATTGACCTTTGAATCAATTTATAGGTATGAAGACAAGTAAATGGGCACTTAATCTAGTCATCTACCTCAGTATATCCTCTAATTACTACCCCCAAGGCAATGGAATAGAAGAGTCTATGAATAAGAACTTGATAAGGATTATCAAGATGACCATAGAATAAAATCAAAGAGTTTGGCATACAAAGCTAATAAAAGCCTTATGGACTGATAGAGTGACTCCCAAAGCTACCATTGGTAATTATCCATATGTCCTTATATATGAAAGGGAAGAAAAATATCTCATTTCTCTTGAACTTCTTGCATTGGAGTTATCCCATCATCTTGAGTTGATGGAGAGTGTGCCTATGAACATGAGGATGATAGAGCTCATGGAGCTTGAAGAAACCAGGAAACTTGTAATGAAGACATTAGAGTCACATCAAGATCAAGTCAAGAAAGACTTTGACAAGAGAGCCTCAACAAGGAACTTCAAATAAGGGGACATAGTCCTTAGGTGGGACTCAAATAATGCCAAGCCAAGTAACTTTACCAAGTTTAATATCTTATGGAGTGGCCCTCATTTGATCTATGGATGCAAACAACATACTAATTTTAAGCTTACCCAATTGGATGGAGATGTATTACCCATCCCAATCAATGACATTCATTTAAAGCTTTGTTAACAATTTTTTTTTGCATTTATTATATGATATTATAACAAATTAGAGTAGTTTTTCATGATTTCCTCTAAGTGCCTTATGCACATTTCCTTTCAGTTATGTGTTTCCATTTAAATAAGTGCTTTGGATACTTTACTATTATTTTTTTCTTTTATTACTTCTTTTATTAAAAATGAAATTTTTAGAAAGGGTTAGACTTGAGTTATTCTCACATCAATTGAGATAAAATACTATGACTCCATGCCCAATGGATCAGTTCAAGGATACTAGTTTCTTGCATAACAGGCATGCAACAATAGGATGTCACCATAAATGTTGGCCAATTTTTGCCTAAATACAAATATTTTACCTAAATGGATGAGATGAATATATTTATAGATGGAATGAGTGTTCCAAATATCACATATTTCTTGTAAAGCTTTTGGAACACTTTAAGCAAGCTTAAAGTGCAATTTGTTAATCCTTGAGAAGTAGGCTTGGAAACAAGTCTAGGATTGCAAAGTGAATAAGATTAACAAGATTTCATGGTATTTAAAACATTCAAGGGTATGAATCAGGTTGATTTATGTCTTATAAGTTCATTAAAGTGTTCTAAAGAGATAATAGTTTTTTGCACAAGTCTAGAAGAACTAGACCATCACAAACACATCATGTAGAAATGGATAGATCATTCTAGTTGAAAATTTGTTAGATGCAATTAAAAAGTTAATTAGGGTTAAATAGTTACATGAACATGTTGTATTTCATTCCTTAAACATTCTTTGCAAATTTCATGTCTTGATGAACTATCTATCTCAAGATATAAGTCCTTAAAGTTGAATAAGTAGAATAAAAGTGCATGGGGATGCCAAGTTAAAGCTATGAAAATTAACCATTTGTATTTAAAAATTCTTAAATGTGTATGTAGACATAGATTTATGCCTCATAAAATATCTATTTGAATTAAAATATTCTAAAATTAATGATCAACATTTTATCATACCATGAAGATCAACGATGAGTGGGCAAGGACAATATCAGTGGGTCCCAAAGATCTAATGGTGTGCATTTAATCATACACCAAAGATCACTGGTGATCATCAAGTCAAAATAATAATGTAAGAATGAAGTGGATAAGTGGCAAGATCTTGGATACCTAAATAAAGATCTAATGGTATGTGATGATTGATAGAGCTAGTGGGCCTAAGCAGACCGATGGTATGTGATCCATCATACAAATTAGATTTAATGAAAAGCAATGGGTCAAAAGGTAAATTTATCTCAGAGATAAATGTATGGGTGATAAGTGTCTCAATCACATTAAAAATATATAATATATATGGATCAAATCTATTCATATAAAATCAAATTAATGATGCGCATGTAAGTCAAGAAAGTAGATCTAAAAGTGTGCAAGCAATCTGATCAACAGTCAATATTAAAATTTGAAAGCTAAGGAACTTCAATGGAGAAAAAATTCAATTCAAGTTGAACTAGGGTAAATACTTCAAATAATGTCATTGAAGCTCAATCAAGACCTATGTTAGAGGATTTAGATCATATAGACTCAGTTTTCTTATGTCTTGAATGTCACGTACATAAGTCCTTAGATTCCAAACATTTTAGAGGTGGAATAGGTCTATTTATAACTAATATGGTTCAAGAAAGAAGCTATGTACTATGTAAGATATTCATTGACATATTGACTATATGAAAACTAATAAATTGGATTGATTTTCAATCTATAATAAGACCTATGCTCAAAAATTGAAGTAGGGGTAGATATGAATGGCTACGAATAGTGTCTCATATTTGACATGGCCACATACTCAACATGTAGGTACTTACTGCTGCTCAATGCAAACATGGCATGGCTCTATCTGGATTCGAGGTATGAGAACTCTATCCTTATAAATGAAAGTAAGTGGAAGATGGCATAGACTCCTATGATGAAAATATGGTGGTTGGAGAAATTAACTAGAGCATTTAATAGATTTTTAGGGTGCCTAAGGTCTTTTATTCATAAATAGGATCATGATTCACCACATTTGGAAAATTCTTGTCCTCTAGTGTGTTGATCAATCAATGAAATGATTTGAAGGCTATTGGGACAAATAAAGGCTATCTTATCTATGATGTATTAGCTTTAATTTGATCAAAATATGGTAGAGCATTCATCAAATGGTGGTAGATCATTTAATGATCTTGGTTGATGTTCTCCACTCTATATCCTTTATCATATATCTCTTATTATTTTCCATTTTTTAAAGCTCTCTCTCAGTTTTAGAAGAAAGACTCTCTCTCACTTTTGATAAGAAATTCTCTCTTAATTATATAAGAGAAAATACTCTCATTTGATAAGGCTAGACTGTATCAAATTTTTTATGAAAGACATATTGAAATAATAAATAATTTGTTTACCTATCTCTCCCTCTGATTGTGTATAGCAAATATTGTGCATGATGGCATTGTGAAGGAGAATCTTCCATGCCCATTGTCCTTATTTCTTTCTCTTTTCTAAGTGTTTTTCAAGTTAGTTGCAAGTCTAGATTAGTGTTCTTTCTACCATTTTATGTAATCTCTCAATGAGTCTTATAAATCCTCTTTGTTTTCATCCATTGGTTCATAAACCTATTCTATGAAACACTTATGCAATTAGCTACTTTTGTGAGATTGTGTGAGCTAGCATTGTCTTATGATTTTTCAATGTTTACTTCATGCTTATGTGAGTTATCATTTAAATTTGGTGTATCACCTTTTTAGCTTTCTTAGGTGGCCTATTTACACATTTATAACCCTTTTCTCAGTAGTAACATTAGTTTAGGTGATCCATCAAGAGGAAGCTAGCCTTATCTATAGGTCTAATCCCACCGTAGGTGACCCACAGCCTAGGGTTGTTCCCATAGTGTATCTCAATTAGATAGAGCCTAAAAAACCCTCTCTAAAGGTGAAAATTAATGCTACAATAGGATCATCAAACCCCATCATAATCCCCTAATCAAGGAATGGCTCTCCCTTCATGTATGGGTAGATAGTGATGGTAAGGGAATCTAGAGAGCCAAACTAGTACTCATGTGCTGTAAGATATCTAATACATGACATGTACCATAAATAAAATACATTATAAAATGATATTGTATAAACATATAAATCATACATGTGAAATGATAATGTTTAAATAAACATTAATTTAGCCAAAGTTTTCAAATATTTATTGATCTCTAGGATCAGTCAAATTCATACACACTACTTGATCAGATTACCTTCACTTGGAATTGGTGATGCCAAGTAAGCTAGTGAAGTCTATCTCACTACTTATTTAGTATCAACAATGTGAAATTTGGTTAATATAAAATACAACCAATAGATTCAAATAAATTACTTCCTAATAGAAATACTAAAACATGTTTAATACAAGAATAATAAAAAATACATACATTTAGTCCATCAAACATATGTAATGAATCTCAGCTATATTATTTATTACATAAATTAAAAAACATAAAGAATGCAATCTATACCAATTGGGTATAATTATATACTTAGACTACGTGTTTCTAATTTTTGTAAGTAGATTCAAATGTAGTACATTTTATGACAAACAACCATATCATAATCTATTATTCTTATGTACACATTACTCTATTAGAAATAGTCAGTCATAATAATTTCAGAGATCAAATATGTCATAAACAAAGTCTTTTCTCACATGAAAATTAAACTTTAATTTATACAACTTGTTATACTTTAGGGAGGCTATGCATATAATGATAGTATTTTATCCCTCACAATTCTATGACTTAATATTTCAATCAATAAACTATAATATAAGCACACATCCCAATGTAAAAATATATGTTATATATGTGTACGAGTACCTATGTCCTCATAAAGAAATATTTCATATATTTTCCCACCTTATCAAATACGTTCATAATATATACTACATAATATATTTATGTACATATACAAATACTATTCTATCATACTAATAATAATTTCTATTTTTATTATAGAAATTCATATGATTCTAATGAAACAATATAATTTAACTATTCACAAAATAACAAACAAGATCTAACATAGGGTTTCAACATTTTTGAAAACCCATGTTTTTATTCACATATTTTTATTTAAAATAATATTATAGTTATGATAAAATTCATTCAAATCTATTACCCTATTTTACCAATCTCAGGTCTTTAAACTATATATACATTATCTTGAATTGTTAAAAATAGAATGCTATAAATTATTTGACCACACAGACCTATTTTTTTCCCTTGTTCAAATTGTAGGTTTAAAATTTTCTCAAGTTTTACCTGTATCATTTAAATCAAGTGGAATCTAACTCAAATTCGTGATGAACCATATAACCATTTACATAGTCTTTATAATCATTTAAGATTATATATTCCATGCTTAGTTCAAACACATTAACATGTGTATTATTATAAGTTTAACCTTGTCGAATTTTTTAAATATATATTAAAAACTCTTATGCATATAGATACATTACTAGTTTCTATACAAGTTTTGACTCGATATGTATCGACATAAACAATATACAAATAATATGATCTGTATATTTATGTATATGAGATCTTAGTTACATTAATATCCAATTTGACACCAATATCCACCATGGATTAAAAAATGTCAAATTGGTTATAATAGTCATCTCATAATTTTCAATAATTTGAACTCAGAGTTAAAATAGGATTTAATTACTCTTTTTATTCACTCTAGGATAAATTAATCATAACCTAGAACTAATTTTCATATATTTAATTCTCATACTAGGATTTACATGAATATATAAATAATCCTTATTTGTATGGGATACACAGTTTTGTAAATAATTAAACACAGTGCTATATATGTATTCTTGGTTTTGATAATCATATGTGCACTATATATATATATATATAAACTATGTATTTTTGTCATTCAATATATATATATATATATATATATATATATATTCTCACTCTATTGAATGACAAAAATACATAGTTTATATATATATATATATATATATATATTTATATATTCACAGTTTTATAAAACAAAAGAACACAATCCTTTTTATATGCATATCCAACTTTAAACAAACTTCAAAACAATCAATACACAATATTTATAAATCAATATGCTCATTCATCAATTTTAACTTAGACTTCATATTTAAACCCTTGATAATTCAAAATATACACACATTCTTATGTATTATATATATATATATATATTAAGAATTTTGATTCACATCTAATTGAGTATACATATATATTATAGTTTCCATAATAAAACTTAGTCTTTGTATGTATTAAACCATCTACCAAGGTTTTAAATTTATTAATATATATATATATATATATATATATATATATATATATATATATATATATATATATATATATATATATATAGAGAATTTTGATTCACATCTAATTGAGTATACATATATATTATAGTTTCCATAATAAAACTTAGTCTTTGTATGTATTAAACCATCTACCAAGGTTTTAAATTTATTAATCTAGGGAAATTTTTCATCATAAAAATACATTCATTTAACCCTATCATATATACACACATAATTTTTTTTCCTTTCCATAAGGATTTAAGGGATAGAGGTTTAGTTATGTGGATGACCAAGCCATCCACATGGCTAAACCTATATCAATATTAAAATTCAAATCAATTCTAAAAACCCTAAAAGGAAAATATATTCATAGCTTTTTACTAATTCAAACAATATTTAATACATCACCAACCTTATAATAGCTTCTAGTTGCAACTATATGAACTGGAAATATCCTTCTCTCCTTTACTCTACTCCTCCTCGTCGTGTTGTGCCATGATATTATCAAAATCCCCTCTTATCATTGTTTTTCAATATTTATCATTAATTATTACATGTAATATTTATAAAAAATATCATATCTCACCATTATTCCATCATGCATAACCCAATTTTTTCATCCAAAACTATAACTAATCCAAGTTATCTCCCTATTGACTTAACCAAGAAATTCTTGATTTTCTCAAACTTTCCCCAAATTATTTAATCATTTTTTATTTCATAAATATTTCATGGTCTATTAAAATTACATTCCATGTATCAAATTCACAAAATTCCATTATTAACATAATTATCAATGATAACTAACACTTCAAAATCACCTTGTCTATGCATTCAAATGTTGACTAGGTTTATTTCACAGGTTAGCTTAGGATAACCATTTAATAGTTATAATAAATTAGTAAATATAATTAATTTAATTAATTTAATAATAATTTTACTAATGTAAAGTCAATTATATTCTTTAAATTGAAATGGTAATTCAAACAACTACTTTACCAAAATAGAATGGTACTATAACAACATAGTCATTATCTCTACTTTATATAGACTATCCAATGTATTTAGTTATCTTATATATATTAAGGCATTAATAAAAATAATTAAATTTCCTAAATATCATAATGATAACTAACTAATGTTCTAAATAATTATAAAGACATTATGGTTAGTCTATAGACACCAATAACTAGATACTATTCACACATATTTACTCTCTCATAAAGCATTAACAATTATGAATACAATAACATGACATAATCATAAAATAACATTATACACTCAATCCACATATAATAAAGACAATGAAATCATATGAGATTAACTCCACATAAGCATTAAACTAAACTATATCATAACTAACACACATAAATGATTATCCAAATGTAGATAATATCAAATATGTACTAAAGCTAACAACTCAAACATTGCATATAATGAGTGCTATGCATTGTGGTGTGTGCATGGGTTATAATTGTTCCTCTATCATATCCTAACACATACATCTATGACATCCTCTCTAATGATGATTTCCCTTCATCATGCTCTGAGGGATGAATCTTTCTTTCAACCAAATCACAACAAGAAGGTAGTTATCTTGTAACATCATGATATATATATATATATATATATATATATATATATATATATATATATATATATATATATATATATATATATATATATATATATAAATAAATAAAATACTGCAATAACAACTAATCAACATGATCATAATGTAAATAATATATAATATCCCTAACTCATAATTATGTAATCATGTAATCAAATAAACATACAATTTTCCCATAAAAAACATGACTTATAGCTTATCTAAATAGTAATTAATCAATTTAACAACCATAATAATCCATGGCTAATTAGGTAAATTAACTTAGTGAGAAATAAAGATGTGAAAGAAGTTCTTCCCTTCTTGTTGACCATCAATTTTTTTGGTTAGAATATACACAACTAATTAGTTTATTCTAGATCTTTGCCTAATGTAATTCTAACATCCATCTATGAAAAGTTTGTATTAACTCCAAACAAATCCATGAAGATGATTTCACAATTGGACAAGACAATAGTTCTCATAGTTGGAGAATTGAATAACATGCATATTTTAGTGGCATCTGAGCCATGCATATAAATAAATATAGACATACTCATGGTATATATACCACAAGGATATGATTACTACTAATTAAGAATTAGTTAAAAACACCAAATGGATATGTGGCAATAGACTTTTCCCATATATGGCTTCCATGGAGAATAATTTAAAATCAAATTAAAATCCATCTAGAGCCTAAGATAAATCATCCCATCATAGAATACAACAATAATAATGAATAGATTAGTTATAAATCTTCTAATCTCAAGATCTACACCTTCACAATGAAGTATGAATGCAAGATAAAGAATTTCACGGACCTTCCCAATTACGGACTCTTCATTTTCATGACAAAAGATCTAAACAAAGATCAAGTGTTGAGGTCAAACTAATTGACCCATAGGTAAGAAATACATATAAATGTATATATTTCACTTCCCATACATGAATAATATATTAGAGTATGAAGCACTCATTTTGAGGCTACAGTTCACCATCAATAACAATGTCAATAAGTTGTTGATAAGTGGAGATTCAAAGCTAGTAATTAATTAGGTTAAGAATAAATAACAGTACAAGTTGTCATATCTTAAAAGGTAAAAAAGTAGGGCTTGGTATCTAATTGAATCATTTGAAGCATTTAATATAGTGGTTTTTCTTAGAGAACAAAACTAAGTATTTGATTCATTAGCTTCTTCAACCACTGATATAGCACCATTATAGGAATCCAAGGAGCCAATATTTTCTATAAAGATCATTCATTTCCCATCGTTTCTTGATAACATGGATAATTTATAGGTGTTTAAAGATGACCAATAGATTATCTAATTATTGACTAGTTCAGGATAGTTTAAATATCAAATAATTGATGATAATTATTTTAGGGGTTCAAGCTAGGACAAATTGGGAAGCAAATAAGTTATTTAACTCAAGGAAAATCATCTAACTTTGGGAATGGTTTCCTTGGAAATAACATTTGATATGGATCCTTAAGCCTGAGATTGAAGGCAACCCAAAGTTAAAAAAACTGAGTTCAATAAATAAAACTTAGGGGATGAGATTAATCCATGTTATGTAAACATTGGTCTTAGCTACTCTCAAGAAGAAAAGTAAAATGTAAGAGATTTTCTCATTCAATATAGATATGTGATTGCATAGACTTATGAATACTTAAAAGTTTTTAAATAAAAATTTATCACACATTCAATCCCACTAAATTAGGACCATAATCCATTCAGATGAAGAAACATGACAATCAATCCAATCTTGGAACCCCTTATCTATAAATAATTACATTAACTATTAAGTGTTAGGATAGTGGTCCCCATCAGGCATTTAGCTTGGGTTGCCAATTTAGTACCAGTAAGGAAGAAAAATGGGGAAATCATATTGTGTGTTGACTTTAGGAATCCAAACAAAGCTTTTGAGAAATAAAAATACCCTTTGCCTTCTCTAAAAAAGGTAATCTAGGTAGTAAGTGGTTTTGGAATGATGTCCTTCTTAAATGGGTTCTCAAGTTATAACCAGGTACTATAAGAATATGAGGACATAATAAAGACTACATTTACTACAAAATTAGGTAATTATGTGACAAAAGGATGAATTTTAGCCTAATTAATGCAGGATATACATTTTAATGGGCCATAGATAATGAATTTCAAGGGCATTTATATGGATGACCTCATTATTTTCTCAAAGAATAGAATTGATCATATCAGCCATTTATAGTTAATATTTGAAAGATATAGAAGGTTTGGAATTTTTCTCAACCCTAAGAAGAGCATATTTAGTGTCACTAAAGTAAAATTATTTTGACACATTATCACTAAGGATGGGATCAACATTTATCTATAAGAAAAATAGGGAATCTCAAGGATAATATTCCTAAGCAATAAGAAAGAGCTCAAGTCCTTCTTTGGTAAGATTAATTTTGTGAAGAAGTTTATCTTTGGTTTTATAGATATTTTAAGGACTCTAAAAATAATTCTCAAACAAGA
This sequence comes from Torreya grandis, assembly GCA_037957365.1. NCBI lineage: Eukaryota > Viridiplantae > Streptophyta > Pinopsida > Cupressales > Taxaceae > Torreya > Torreya grandis. The sequence goes on along the minus strand of JARHVA010002816.1, from coordinate 1,191,149 downwards.
AACCAAGGTATAATGGGTACTAAAATTCCAAAAATATTTCCAAGACATCAAAGATGCCATTACTTAGGCCCCAGTGATGAATAGCTTAGAATTTAACAAAGATTTATTCTTATGTTCATTTACTTCAGAACATATAATCATTGTTATGCCTACCTAGAAAAGGGATGAAATTGATCAACCTATTGCATTTATGATCACAAATATGAAGGAAGTAGAGATCAAATACTCTATGATAGATAAGAAAATTTATGCTCTTGTCAAAGCAATAAAGAAGTTTTGACATTACATTTTAATGCATAAAACTATTACTATCATGTTAGATCTAGATGCTAAGATCACTTTGGGAAAAAATTAATTAGGAGAATAAATAGTTAAATGGATGGAAAGTTTGTAGGAAGTTTACATAAAAATCAAGCTTTTAAAAAAATTTAGGGGACAAGGCATCATTCAGTTTATGACTGAGCCTGATCCATGGATCACAATTGAGGAAGTTATTAGGACCTAGGTATTTACAAGAGATTGGTATGGTAATATCATTTAATACCTACTCATGGGTACTTTTCTACCTAAGCTAAATAGAGAAGAAAAATATCATTAAGGCTTAAAGATACTCATTACATGATTAGAAAGGGGATTCTTTATAGAATAAATTACAAAGGTATTTATTTGAGATTTGTATCATAAGAATAAGCTCATAAAATCCTACATAGTCTACATAAAAAGATAGGTAGTGGTCATCGATTTAGAAATTCCATAGCACATAAGATTACAATAATGATCTATTATTGGCCAACAACCATCAAGGATGCACATAACCATGTGAAAACATGTTATAAATGCCAAGTCTTTACAAAAAGATAATTATATGTAGTAATGACATTAGAACTGGTAATTAAAAGAAGATTATTTGATCAATGGGGCTTGGATTTAAATGGTGTCATCAGACTGAATTCCTTAGTTGACCATAAGTTTATGCTTATAGCTATAAACTACTACACTAGGTAGAATGAAGAAGTGGAAATGAAGAATTCCAGAGCATAGGATGTAATCAATTTTCTTTAAGAAAATATCATAACAAATTTTAGTACTCCCATATATTTAGTTTTTGATAGTGGGATAACATTCTAATCATTTGATTTTACTGAATGGGACCATGATAACCAAATTACCATTAGGTCATCATCTAATCATTACCCATAGGGAAATAGATTGGATGAATCCATAAATAATAATCTAATTGATGCTATCAAGAAGTTAGCTACAAATAAACTAAGAGAGTGGAATTATCTACTAAATTATGCATTATGGATAGATTAAATAAGATACAAGCAAGCCCTTAAGCCTTCACCATACCTACTAATATATGCATGCCAACCATTATTCCCAATTATGCCCAAACTATCAACATATTAGTTTACACAATAATATATGAAACATAGTAAGAAAGTGGAGTCTAGATTGTTAGACATAATAGATATGGAAGATTCAAGGATAAAATCTTTGCACAATTTTAGTGAGCATTAATACTTGGTCAAAATATATACTGACATAAGATCAAAACCTAAAGCATTTAGAATATTTGATATAGTGATTTTATGGGACAAATCCCATGATAAGAAAGGACAACATGACAAGTTCACCCCCTTATGGACCAAGACTTATCAGATATCAGAGATCCTAAGTAATACCAATTTTCATTTTAAGGACCTCTAAGGTAATGAATCAACATATTCAGTCAATGGATAATTTTTAAATCACTACTTTATGGTTGTACCATCTAGAGATGTCATTGAGTGACAATGAATGTTATAGTGGATGTAGGATTAGATTAGGTTTCTTGGGTTCCTAGTTAAGTTTCCTATTTTCTTTCATTAACATAGTTTTCATGCTTTTTAGATTAGTTTTTTCCTATTTTCAGCCTTTTATTTACTTAGATTAATTCCATATTTTCTAGAGTAAATGTCTTTTATTTCATGATAATTTTATCAACTTATTATAATATAACCAATCTAATATTGAATTCATTATGATTCTCATGTATGCTTAAGCTTGTATACTGAGTATAAGAAGATGGGTACAAAAGGGGAAACATGTGTAGGTGAGCATAGATAAAACACACAACTAATTTGTTTACATGTTTTACACCTGTGTTTGATATTTTATGAATTTAGGTATGCAATGAAAATAAACTAGGGTTATATCACAATTGAATACTTTTAATTAGGTATGTAAAATATGCTCTCATTACATCATAAAATTTTAGAAATAATTTTCATTTACTTGGATCAAACACACTTTTCATGTTAAATAATTGTTTGAGGTAATAACCATTGATGAAAATGTGGCCAACAGGGGCTTTTTGATAAATTAAATTTTACTCATACACACACTGGCTCACACTATTTCCCATCCCCCTTATTCCATTCATACTATAAAAAATAAAAATAAGAAGATCAATGCCTCCTAAATAGTGATCATAAAATCAAAATAAAAATCTAAATATGATCAAAGACTCACATGTTGAAATAAGATCAATGTATCATGCATCATGCAAACTTATAGAAGGAGAAGGGGGAATCAAAGGTATTTTTGTCAGGGATATGGATGCCTATCTAATAGCAGAGCAATGCCTAAATTTCATTTGTTTTTAACATGATTTAAAGAAACTAGAATGAAACCTACAATTTATTCCACATTTATGCTAAAATATTCAAAACAAGGTATGAACAAGGATAGTATGTTGCATGAATTTTTAGGAGACTCATGTTTTTGGTTTAATTATTCTTTTATAGTATGATTCATGTTTGGTTTTTAGTTTTGAAATCAAAGATTCTTGGTTATCTAATACTTGAGAGTATTCCTACTGTAAGTCACCATTTCTGTACTCAACACCCCACACTCAATTTTTTTTTGAATAGGGGCCCATTATCATTTAAAATCCTAGTTTATAATTCAAAAATCATTTTCATTGGTGATCATGTGGTTACTTAAAAATATTTTAGGTTTCAAATTTCTTAACCCCCATGTTGACTATTCTTGTTAAATGCACTAATCCATGACAATGCACTTTTTATTTTCCACATATCAAGGTTTTTTATACTTTGTGTAATTTATGGGACTAGCATATTAATGGATTTTGGAGTTGTTGCATGTAGTCAAGATTTTTTTGAAATTGTGAAATGATAAAAGTTTAAAAATATAAAGTATTTTGGTCATTGAAAACTTTGATTTTCATGTCTTTTAAAACTTCATGTGTTTTGGTCTTTAGAAAAAATTTCACTTTTAAACTTTTAGTCTTTGTGACTTTGGATTTAGGCCTTCGTGCCTTTTGGTTGTCGTAACTTTTACATGTCATATATTTTGGCATTTCATAACTTTTATACTTCATTAATTTTAGGTTCTCACTATTTTGGTCTTCATTTATTTTGGAGTCAATGAAAATAGTCTCCACATCTTCACATTTTTGGTCTTCACTACTTCTATCTTCACACATTCACATAAAATGGCAAATGATTTTTTTGGAAAAATTTATGACATCTAAATGCTATGAATCTTTGTATTTCATGCATATAGGGTATCATGTGATTTGAATAATTAGAAATTGACAAAAGCTATGACACTTGACTTCTGAGATCACGCTATGTGGCACTACTGCATACACACAAAACTAATGACTAAGTGACAATTGTCTAGGGATAATAACATGTTATTTTCTAAATGCATGAAAAGTATATGTGGCATACCCACCAAAGTAAGTTTCCAAATTTAAATTAAATAAAAAAAAATTAGTCTATAACCATTACACATTAAAGGCACAAAAATTAGAATTAAATTAGACATAATTGAGCTATGTGATTGAATTATGAAGAGATATCTCACTTATTTATTATAGAAGAGCCCAAGTGAACTTGCATTCCTTAAAGAGATAAAAGCCTTAGTTTTCTATATTTGCCTATGAATTTCTTCCAACAAACTATGAGATAAATTATCACGTGAAAGTAATATATAAATAAGAAATGGATTCATTATCTAAGGCATACATAAGATCTCAACCATCATTAAAGTTATCCATTAAGGATTCAATTGAGTATCTGGATACATTTTTTGACTCGACTATGTTCAATGGTAAATATGTAAATTACATAGCTCTATGGAATTTTGTGGATAATGTTGGTGCCCACTCATGTGAAGAAAACTTAAAAATTGAAGATAAATAACTAATGGTAGACTTGAACCCTTGAAACGTCAATAGTTACATTTTATAGTAGTAAATCCTAAAGTGATGCCTTGCATCAACCTACATCAGGATTTTTTCTTCATATACAAGGTATCTTATGGATTATTGCATCATGAAAACAAAAATATGGCTATGGCCTATATTTTATGGAATGCTTTATAAAGGTACCTATGGATTCCCCTTGTAGATGCCACATATGATGATATGAGGATCACATTTTGTAAAAAGAGAAACATAGTTGAAGACATCTTGAGAAGGCAGATAATACTTGGAGAGAAGGTAATAATTAAATCCACTTCTCTAGTTCCAATCACCAAGTTTAAAATTATATTTCACATTTGGATGGAATTACTAAATATATTATATGGTTGTGCTAGTATTTATTATCTTTGACTAGAATAAGTGCCATTACTAACATTAGAATTGATATTTTCCCTATGTGAGATCATCAGTATCTAAATTTAGGAGCAAATGTTTAAAAAGGATAAGAGGCTAATCGGTGTTCACTTCTTTATGATTTATCACTTATTGGATTCTATCATGGATATGGTATATGTGCACAATGGATCACTCTAGAGTCTAGCTCCAAATTGAATAAAGAATATGCTATGTTATTTTTATTACTTATTTAAAATTTAATATTACATGCAAAATATAGTTCATGTTATTGAAAAAAGCTATCCCCAAGTCTAGAGGTCCATCCATGAGAAACCACTAACATGAGTCTCAGATATTATAAAAAATACACTATGGACAAGGGAGGATTATCGTATGTATCTAGCCTATATATTTATAATTATTGAGGGAACCAAGGTGGGACCCTTATGCTTTCTTAAGTATGTTCTAGATGAGTTTAGAGAATAAGAGATGGCATATCAGCTCTGGTGGAATATAGATGAAGATATGTGAAATAAGCATAAAGGCATTTTCCAAGGATCTTATTTGATTCTAATATAATGAATTATACTAAAAGGAATAACTTTGGTGATATTGGAGGCATAAATGAGCTTTATTCATTGGCATATTTTCCACACTGGGGTTGAGACCCAAGAGGTAGAATTCAGAAGCATGTTGCTAGCTTGGGCATCATATACAAACATGTACCTATGAGCATGATTTCATATTTTTCAATGATAAAGATTATGCTATGGTATTAAATAGGATTAATATGGTTGGGTGGATGAAGGATCCTTTGAGGAAAATCCAAAAGGACCTATCACTCATAATTGTAGAGGCTCAAACTCAAGTTCTACCTCTAAGTGGATGGGTTGGTTCAACCAAAAAGGGAACCTTCCCAATCTCCATCCCAAAATGAAATGATAACCATGAAGTAATATGAAGATGTGGAGGAGTCCCATACTAAAACAAATTCTATTGAAGGAGTAGAGGATCAAATTAATATTGATTCTTTTGATTATTCACATTTTAGTCTTATTTTTATAAGTATAATGCCTATAATTTTGGATATATATGTTTCATTTAATACTAATTTTCATGCCACTCCTTCAATTGATAATACAATAATTAAGGTCTACAAGAGGCAAAGAGATCCTAAGAACCTTCTTTAACCAATTTGGATACATATGAGTTAAAATTTTGATATGGTGTCCCAAGAGAGGTCTGTGGTTGAAGGTGAATCACCTAAAGAGGATGAGGAGGAGAAAATTTCAAAGGCCAAGGTCATGAGTCTCCAAAGACTAAAAATTAAGGCACCAATATAAACTGAAGAATCAAAAGGTGCCCCTAGTGTTATTGTTATTTTTAATTTACCTTCTACAATGCCTACTACCCCTTCTTTTAATTATTTTCAATAATCTCTAGATATTACTATAGTATTGTATTGAAAATATACCAGAGTAATCATTGTAGGTCCTATTACTACTGCTTCTTGAGTTTTGAGAAGAGCTACTAGGACCAAGAAATTCCATTTCAAGAAAACTACATGAGTCCCTATTTTTGATTAGGGTGCACAACCATATATACAATCCACTCAACTTAGTTTGTATATGACTCAATATAATAAAAATCAACCAACTTATATTGTGTCATCTATAAGAGTTGATAAGTAAATAGCCTACATTATGCACCCTATTCCCCAAATTGATAACTTGGATTGGAAAAATATCATCTTCCCATATTTGCTAGACCCACTCTAAATGAATTCATTAATTCCCTCTTTAGAGGATGTTATGTCAAGGGAAATAACTATCCACTCAATCATATGATAGAAGGGAATTTATAATTCCATAATGGGAAGAGGAATTAAGAGCCCATACTACTCATACGCTGAATATAGTGATTTCTAAGCTTCCCATAGTTAGTTCCATTTTTTGACAAATCTACAAGGATAGTTTAGAGGGTTATAAAAAGAAAGTTACAATATGAGTCTAGTATAGGTATAATTATTGAAAATAGATAAGATGTCTTTTCCTTATCTAAAAGGAAGAATCAAAGAATTGGGTAATCTCCACATTATGAATATTTTATAGCTTATTTGGAGACACATATAGAGGCCTTAATGGAACTCCATATAGGTATTGATCAATCTAGGTAAGATCTTTAAGAATAATTAAATGAAGTGATGGAGAAATAACGTATTGTATATGTACCAAAGGAAATAGATAATGATGTGAATAATTCAACCCTCAAGTTGTATAACATTCTTGACACTATTAATACAATAAATACTGAAATGTATCCCTATTTTAGTGAGACTATTAATTAATTTAATTATTTTAAGGAAGATAGAAATAAATTAAACTTTATTATGACTTATACTATAAATAATTCCTTTGTCCATTTAGATATGATGACTCCTCTTAAGGCATCTAATGCCCTAAACTTAGTAATTATTAAAACATAAAAGGCTCATGAATGGGTGGCTAGTGAACATGCCTTAATTATAAAATTCACTGAGCAAGAGAGGCAAGTTGTACAAATTTTTCAATAAATGAAATTTCCTCAAGCAAGTGACACTTTAGGGAAATTGATTAATAGATTCAATTTTGATAAGTTACTCTAGAAAGCTATTATATATTTAAAGATAGGTCTACAATAAAGCACAAGGGAGGAGATTTAATAAGAGATTGGTTTTAAAATGAAGAAGGTGATGGAGGTTCAAATCATCAAAGTGGAGTTCAAAACTTAGAAGGGAGAGCATGAAAGCCTACTCATATAAGTCTATAGGGTGCATAGACTATCCCTTATGAATCTGGACATAATCAAATCTCCATATGATCTAGCCTACAAGTGGTATATAGACTTGAAGGAAAATAAACCGCATGAAAAAAATACTTATAGTTTAACTCTCCCTATCACTCTTAATCCATCATCTACTTTAAGTGTTACTCCTTTGAAAATTCAAGCTTTAAGTCGAGTAACCTTAGTTTCCTAAGATAATATTATATGTATATCTTGCATAAGAATTAATTCATGTAGTTGAAGCTTACTTCTATTTATATTCTACTCATGATATGTGTAATTATTAACTATGGAACATTGTAACATGCACACATTAAATGATTTTATAAGTATGAATCTTGTTTTAGAGATACAATTTTGGCCATTTCAAATTATACATGCAGAGTCTATATTGAATAGAACTATTTTTCTAATCATTAATATGTAATTAACACATTTTGGATGAATTCATCGAAGGATGTGACCCATTCCCATATATATATATATATATATATGTATGTATGTATGTATGTATGTATATATATACATACAAACACACACACACACACACACACACACATAGAGAGAGAGAGAGAGAGAGAGAGAGAGAGAGAGAGAGAGAGAGAGGAGAGAGAGAGAGAGAGAGAGAGAGAGAGAGAGAGAGAGAGAGAGAGAGAGAGAGAGAGAGAGAGAGAGCGAAATGTAACTCTCCCATTTCAAAGGGAGTTGGAATTTTAATCAATATAAGATGAAATATTATAGATTTTCATGCAACTATGTTAATGGATTTCTTCTCCAAATTTGTGTGATTTATTATGATTTCTTCCCTATTGTTGATTTAGTAATTATAGGTGTGAAAATTCTAATTATAGTTTATTATTATTATTATTATTATATGCTAATATAGGATGTGCAAAAACTATTTGATGATTGTATAATATTAGTAATTATAAGCAATAAGGTTGACCAATTCATTTATTTAATTGTGTATAAGTGTATTTCATGATACAACCTTATAAAATGAGAAAAACATACTTTAAATACCTCCTTGATCTGAGTCATAATCCTCTATTATAAGGTCAAGTAATAAATACTCTAAACATGAGCAAATTTTGTTTGAGATCTTGGAGTTTTCTATATCCTTTACCCTCAAACTCCCTCATTTTTTGTGTGTGTGTAAGTAATAGCTACTAGTTGAAATAATTATTTTCAAAGACACTGGGCCATGTACATGACCAAATTGGAATTAATCCCTCTATTGACCATAAATTTTTATTTTGAACTCTAATTTCTCTCCTTTTGAGTTTCTTTTGAGATACGCCAACCTTAGCTTAGACTATCACCCATCCAAATCAAATAGGATTTTGATTCCTTTTAGATTTAACTCATCCATGTACACCTAGTTAATAACCTACATACTCAAATAACTATTACACCACTTGGTTATTTTAAGCCATACCTATAATTCATACCCTAGAGTTTAGTTTATCTCCATATATATCTTGAAATTTTATAGGCTACCTTGTTCATAATTTAGTGTGAATAAAAAATGTCTTAACAATTCCTATTTAAAATCAATGACACCACAAGATAAGATATCTAAGATAACATTTTAAACCACTAAAAAAAACTTCTTTAGTGCATAAATGTGAGTGTAATTAGAGTGTATGAATGTGATATGGTCTAATATGAATGAAATGTGACCCCTACATATACAATTCCTATCCCCAAAATTAACCCTACATTCTAAGATGATGGTATCAACCAAATTGATATAATTAAAAGATGTCAGCTAGCATAGTATGGTATTGGCTAGGCTAGTATAATATAAATGTCATAAGATAGACTCATAACTATATTAGGTTAGCCAATAGAATATAATAAAGATAAAAGTATAAAATAAATGATATTAGCTAGACTAATATTGTAGGATATAGGGAAACTAGAAAATATGGATAGGAAGTAAATGTAAGGGTTATATAGATAAATATTTGGATGAGATTAAGATGATAGTTATAATTATGTAATTAGGATATGATATAAACATCTCTCAAAATGCACCAGGAGGTATTGTCATCCCATTCTTAGTGTACCCTTTAAGGTGTGCACTCAAGAGTACTGATGTATTGATAAACCATTACAATAGAAATCATCAGTAAATTATATAATAAAAAATAGATATATGTATAATATGCCCCACCTGAAGCTCGTCATGTGTCACAGTAGTGTAATTTGGGATCATTCTTTAGGAAAGAAACATAACAACACTAAAGATCATAACTCAAAATAAATTTTAAAAGAATTAAATATAAATAAAATTAAAATACCATAATCACCTAAAAGTGGTATTTGGGTGATAAGAGTGTTACTTGAGATAACCTATTCCTAACTTAGCCCTAGACATATCCTACTAATGAAAACATATTTTTAAATCATGCCTTGCTTACAAGGAAGATTAGGGTTTGCATCATAAATAAGATATTATAGGCATAATACAGAGTTTTAGATTTTATGCATGCAATAACAAAAAATAGAAACATAGGCACAGGTGTACCCAAAATTTAGAAATAGTCATACATAGAGGACACTAGCACCATTTTTAGTATACTAGAGCCACATGGTGCTAGTGTCCAAGTGTGGCACTACTTTCCAAGAGAAAATATAACATAAGGATCCTATTCATGAAATTCAAACCTATTCATATCCCAATTTTTAGCACTTAGATCTTTTACATCAAGGGTTTTCCAAATAAGTCTTTATTTGCACATATTTATTACTATTTTTAGAAAGTCAAATCAAGTTAAATTTTGTAAAAAGTTAGTGGTTATTTATTGCATATTATTTCACTAATTTAGACTACTCATCCCTTTAATCAAACATAAGATTTCCATTAGTAAAACCTTAAAATGTTGAAACATTTGGTGAACCAAACGTAGTTTGAATATTGCTTAAAAATCTAGTTTACCTTCTCCAAATTTTTGTGCACTAAATTAGGGTTCCAAATTCTATTTTTTAATTTTTGGCATAACCTATCTCATTAAATAATTCTCATATTAGGGTTTCATTTATTTAAATATAATTTAAATTTTTATAAGGCAACCCTAATTCAAAAAACCCTAACCCTATATTCCTTTAGGGTTTGTATCCTTAATTTTCCTATTTTCATTACCTATTTTACATTTTTCATTTTTGATATATTTTATTTTAGTATCTCTATTCCAATTTTTTTACTATATGCCATCTCAAAAATCTATCTCTCTCTCTTCCATTAAGAATAAGTGCTAGATTAGGTGGTAATCCTATATAACATATTTATATTCCTACTATCCGAGCCTATAACATGGATAAGGGACATAGCATAACTCTAGATATGCATCCTTCATACCCTAATTATTCAGATTTTAATGATAATGCATCCAAAGATGAATAATATAATCAAGAGCAAGATGATAAACACATTAAAAATTAAGACACTCTTCCTCCAATTAAAAATGATGACATGATTATCAACAAAGATGAGATATTATAGGGTTTCATAGATAGAATTTGGGAACAACCCCTTGTCATGTACAAATCCTAAAAATCATATTAGAAATCAAGAATAAAAAAATAATGGCCAATCTTCAACTCCCCCAACTAATAACATTGTTACACCTACGTTAGGGCCAACTCAACTAGCACAACCTAAAATTGTAATACAAAACCTTCATTGATAGAAACACCTCTTATGGCTAGTTCCACAACTTCATATGTAAAGTACCTTATGCATGATATTTAAACTCTATAGGCTAAGGTGTTACATCTTAAGAAGGGAGACACTAGGCCATCACATGCCTTGGATTCTAATACTATATTACATACACCTTTGGTACACCACATAATGAAAAATCCTTTGCTGTCTAGTTTCATGACACCTAAGCTTACATTATATGATGGAAAGGGTGAACTAGAACATCATCATAGAGCTTTCCATGTAGCATGTTTGGACTACATATCCAATTATTAGCTTCTCACAAAGTTTTTAAATACAATTTAAAGGATTATGACCTAAAATGGTTTTATTATTTACCAATAAAATCTATCACAACATTTAATCATTTGGCCAACATGTTTTTAACATATTTATCCATCAATATTAGTGGTAAGAAATCATACACCTAAGTGGCATAGTTGAAAAAAATGTTAAATGAGCCTATCGCATATTACGTCTTATGATACAAGACTATATTAAACAAATTGACTATATCCATGGTAGACAAAGATCTTTAGGACATATTTAAACAAAGCCTCTTACCAACATTACATAAAGCTACCTTGTTTAATAAATTTCCTACATTCACATATTTATGCCACACAATAAAATAAAAAGAGGTTTAGATCCTATCAATGGGAAAAATATAGTATACTAAAGGATAAAAATCAACTATTAAGAGTTCAAATAAACCTCCATATAAGGTAAGGGCCACTAAGAAAAATATTGATCAAAATTCCACAATCCATGAAACTTCTAAGCCACCTACTAGATTAGTTTTATCCACTCCTTAACATTGAATATTCACCAACCTTTTAGAATCATGAGCATGTGTTTTAAAATAGCTCTTAGAATTCAATTTCATATCTCTCCCTCCCATTAAATATATTAATATGACATGACCTCTTCCATTGAACTATAATTCTAACACATTCTATGAGTATCAAAGGGCATCAGGTCATACAACAAACATATGTATAAGCCTAAAGCATAAGATACAAGATTTGATTAAGGATAATATTATTGATGGGAGAAAACCAATAGAAGCACCAAAATCATAGAAAATAGAAGCTAATACATAAATATATTATGAGATCCATTTTCAAATAAAACAACAAATGAGGTAAGGAGCACATCAAGTGTTCACTACACATATCAGGCACATCCACCACCATATTTATATCATACTATTATAGAAGAGGCACACCCATTACAAAACATTATTTTAATGTGACATACTATAGTTCTACCTAGACCACTCATCACATTCTCAGATTAGGATATTCTTGATGATGATATATATTTACATGCATTCTTTATACAAGCTTAAATAGATCATCATCTGATCTGAGTATTATGGTTGACAATGGGTAAAGTATTAAAATGTGCACTATAATTTTTATTATAATATAGGGTAATTATATTAGTATATATTTCCCACATATATAATCATTAGTGGTTTTAGTGGTAACTTTTTGGGCTCCACTAGGGAGATTGTGTTTCTGTTACAAGTTAGACTAGCACATATAACCACTTAGTTCTTAGTAGTAATTAGTGTAGGCATGTTTGATATGTTATTAGGTAGTCCATGGTTATAATAGATTTTATCCATCCCATATATAGTGCATAAATGCCTAAAATATGTACATGAAAATCAAGTGGTCAAAGTTGAGGGTATCTCATATGAGTATCCTCTGCCCATCCCACAAGTAGTTCTAGCACAGTCACCAATTATACATCTAGCACTATTACTAGATATAGCATAGTAATTAGTTAAAAAATAGAGCATAGTTTATCTTCATACATTATAGAGTTCAGTAGAGCCACCCGTGCAGGTGAGGTCTACTCCTATAGTATTGACATGTACACATACTCTCCCATGTATACTATTATTATTAAGACCCTTGCATCAAATATATGTCACAAATTATATAGGACCTTCCTCCACTCAATTTATGTTGAGATTGGTATTAATGGGTTCTTAGGATTCTCAGCATAGGGCATCTATGTCACCCATAACTTATTCTACCAGATGGTTTCCTAAGACCCCTATAGTTCATAGGACACCACAATCAGTTTCACATTTTTTGAACACCATTACATAGGTATATATAGACAAAAATTACTCTAAAAAATAAATTATGGGATCAAAATTTCCCTTTCATACAATTACATGATCATAGTTCCTTTATTTAACATAGGTCATAGTGATAGTGAGTCTCCCATGAGACTCATCAATTAGTAAGGTTCCTACCCTCTTGTACATACTTTCTTCACTCCCACTCCTTATACATAGTTTATTTTAATTTTATTGTGCATAGCTTATATTCAAAAAATACAAAAATAATATAACATGCCAAAACATAAAAACATTCAAATACTACATAGAAAACACAAAATTTATAGATTGTATGCATTATAGTGTTTACATTTATTATATTTTCTAGACACTACATATGCTAGCTATCTTATTATATTTAGTTTTATCATACATACATTCTTCATTTGTTCTTATCGAGTGATTATAGATTGCTTATAGGACTCAGGTCCACCACATTGATCTAGAATTGTTTTCATTTACCCACTAGGGGCATATACACCGATTCATGGTTATTTATTTAACACATCTATCTACTTAGGGGCATATTATACACAATTTTTATTACCAAGTTTTATCTTTACATTTTATATATTCTAGTTTTAGTACTTTAATATCTTGATATTGATCATTTCTACTCATACTCAATTTTTTTCTAACTATCACTACTTTAAACTCAACATATTTACATCCTAGCTCTTACATAGATTTTTAATACATTCATGCATGATTTCATTTCTAGATTTCATAGTTTATACTTGAATATACTCTCTATGCTTGTTCTATTCAAGGGAATTTGAATATTTCATTACTCTTTAGCTCTACATCACTTCTATTCATTTATGACTTAGACATGTGCCCATGTCCCTTGTGTGTGATTTCTTGATTGTATATGTAGAAATTTCAACATGTCATTATATGTGGTTCTAAGATAACTTGATTATTTATTCCATATATGGAAATTTGAACATGCCCTTGTATGTCTTCTTTTTTTAGATTTAGTAACATGTGCCCATGTCCCTTGTATTGTGGCCCCTTGGCCTATTTTATATGCCTCATGTGTTTTGTATGTATGCTTTCTTGTATGAATCATGGTGATGAAAATTATATTTTTTTGTTACACACACCAATTTTTGATACCATGAGGGACTTCATGCATCTACCCTTCCTACTTGGGTGTCATGATGGACATCATACCCCATCCCCCTAGGTAGCTACTCAAATTTGTTGTTATACACATTTATTACATTTATCTTGACACCCTTGTGCAATGATAGATACAACATACATATTATATTACATACTTATGCTCAAATTATTTTACATTTTGATATTATGTATGCACATTATATTACATTACCACATAGTTATCATATATGCTCTAGCTAACACATTTTTTAGAGCTATTTGTGTTTAGGATAGTTCTTGCACATCTCAACAACTACCCTCAAAGAGGGGGATTTCACATGGTTTTTTCATAGAGATAAGGCTCATACATTGCATTCACAGAATGTTTTTATCGCATAGGCTCAATTTCAAAAAATCAAACATAGGTAAAACACAAGAAAAACTAAGGAATCAAAAATAAGTACAATGACTTATATTTTAAACCAAGAAGGCATTAGTACCCAATTAAGGACACTAAAATCAAATGATGATAGTATATAATACATGGTGATATTGTCTGGTATCCTTAGTTTTAAGGTAGTTTAAATTAGCTAGAATAGTACACCAGGTACAATATAGGTTTGCACATATACAACTATAGGTTTGGAAGTTATGCTTAAATTTTACTTATATTCATACTAGTTAATAATAGATTGATATCATCTACTTAGATTTGGGGCATCATGTGTGGAAAAATCATTCCCTTACTTAGTTTAGATACTCAAATATACTCATTGTAACTTAGTCTAAACTCAATATACTCAAATATCAGATTGGGGGCATATGCATGTCATACTATTTCTATATGCTCAATTACACATAGCTTGATTAGATGGAATGGAAAACTCCATGTCATTATTTACACTATATGTACTTGACATTAAATTCTAGGTTTTCACCAGTTTCATGTCTTACTCCATTTTCAATGGTTGGCATTCTTGAGTGGCCATAGAGCTAACATACATAGTTAGATATACCTAATTAGATATTTCTATAACTTTACATAGTTTAATTTCAAATGCATCTACTAAAATTAGATGGAAAATGATGGAGTCATATCCTACTTGATTTATTTATCCACCCACATGAGATGGTTAGACACACTTTCAGTTTAATCTAATTTATTCATAGGTCATAATCCACCAAATAAGGGTGGGAAAGGATGGAGTCAAAACTAGATTAAATTATTGAGCCACCCAAATATGAGGATTGATAAAGATATCATCTTAATACAAGCTATTAAATGATTTGATCACTATGTACACACACAAGTTATCACTAGGTTCATGTATTAGTTCACGTACCCAATGAGGTGTATTCATTCATTTCCCCTTTCCCATTTCTTTACTCATCTTTACTAAATAACTTATTTATTTAGCATGGAATTTTGATTTTGATATCTCTTAAGGACTAATTTATGTAAATTTCATTTTAGGCCATGCTTTGGATCATGCTTCACATACAAAGACCCAACTCCACATACTCAAACATATATACATGGGCTTCGCTTCCTAGGTAAGTCCATATATGCTTCTTTTTCCTTTATACTAGTCATTTCACTTTGATGCATTTATAGCATAAAAAGGGGTGGGGGGAAAATGTAATCACCTAAAAGTAGTATTTAAGTGCTAAGAGTACTACCTATCCTAATAATGAACACACATTTTCATCTCATGCCTTACTTAAAAAGAGGATTATGGGTAGCATTATAAATCAACTATAATAGACATAATATAGAGTTTTAGACTTTGTGTGTGTAGGAACAAAACCCAAAAACATAGGCCTAATTGTACCAAAAATTTAGGAATAGTCTTGTATAAAGGACACTAATTCCATTTTAAGGACACTAGAGCCACATGGTGCTACTGTCCAAATTTGACATTACTATCCAGGAGAGGATCTAACATAAGAATCCTATTAATGAAACTCAGATCTTGCATGTCAGGGGTTTTCTAGATAAGTCTTTATTTTCACATATTTAATACTATTTTTATAAAGTCAAAATAAGTCAAATTATATAAAAAATAAATGGTTATTTATTGCATATTATTTCAATAATTTATTCTACTCATCCCTTTAATCAAACATAAGATTTACATTGCTAAAACCCTAAAAGGTTAAAACAAATACATACCTTCACTTAACTTATTGATTGTAGATAATTTTATGTATGTCATAGGTTATATAAGGCATTGAATGAGAAGAATAAAAGGTGGACATAAAAAATAAGATAAAATTCCATTTTTTTGAAAAAAAATCTATTAACAACTTAAAATTATCTCTCACTAGGATTGTAAGGCTTATTATGGTTTGTGAATATGACCTATGGAAACAAATATGTGGGTGAAAAAATAATCTTGTAGTAAATAACTAAAGATACAAAATTTAAATTTTTTACTATTTGCACATTGAAATGAAAATGATATGCATGAAAATGATGTAACGTCATGTAATACATGTAAAATTAACTTAAATAAAACATGAATAAAAACACAAATAATTATATATAATTTTCATCCAAAACATAAGATAATTAAAGTCAACTTAAATCAAATATAAGGAAAAACACAAATGATTGTAAAAAATAAATGTCATTTTAAATGTAATTCAAGTGAAGTTAGTTTAAATAAAACATAAATAAAAATAATTATAAATAAATGTCATCTAAAATCTAAGATAATCATATTAAAGTTAAATCAAACATAATGAAAGACATAAATGATTTTAAACAACATCCTATGTAAGATAAGTAAAGTCAACTTTAATCAAACAAGGACATAGATGATACTAAAGAAAGTGGAAGACTTCTATAAGTGAAAAAAAAAAAAATCATGTTTATTATATAATATGATGTAAGAAAACACAACCATTTAAATACATGACTATGATGAATAATATTGTGTTAATATAAAATGGTGATGGGCATTTGTGAAGAAGGCTTGGTTGTATTCCCCAAGGTCTTAAAATGAAACTCATAAACTAAAAATCCAAGTGGAATCATAAATGATGGTTAAAATACAAATATGAAATTATATAGGAAAGGATGTGATTATCTAATAGAGATATCCATGAAGGGGAGACAAGACACTTTAGACAAGTGGGAAAGGTTGAGTTTTCAACATCAAGGACCTAAGGAACTCCACCTAATAAACACATACTTGGGATAATAAGTGAAGTAAACCCATGAATGTTGTATTCATGAAAATTAAAAATATCCTACCTTTACACAACATGTTATTCACTCCTAAGTACCCCTTATAGAGTCATTAATCTACTATGAATATTAGCTACTTATGTGAGAAATTAGGTGAAACAAAAATATATTAAGATATAATGATAAAATAATACCTCCTATCCAAGTACACTATCCTAATACTCAATAATGGATCTTGGATATATCATGAGACTAAATGTGGAGTTTTAGTTTTAAATGAGATTATAATATTTTTCAAACAAAGATCATGTATTTTGGTGTGATATATTTTTCATGACTGATTATTTTCCTTTTAATATTAAACTAGATTACTATTCTTTTGGATTTTTGTATTCTTCATTCATATGGATTTGTGAAAACCATACATGGGTGATATAGATAAATAAAACAATAAATATTATGCTTGGATACTAGATAGGAGAACCTAAAGACCATGGTGATTAAAAGACTCCTAGAATTACCCCACATGAAAGTGTACAATCTCAAAATTGACCTTAATGTGCCTTAAGTGAAAGGAAAGGGGAGAATCTAGGATTGTGTAATATTTTTCCATGTGAGAGAGGATATAAAATGATTAATAAGATTATATATAACCACAAAAATGGGGGAATTTAATTCAGAAGTGAGTAGGCTATGGTATGAAAAGTGAGAGTCATGTCACTAGAGAAGTTGTAATAACCTACATGGGATTTAACACAAATATTGATATGAAAAGACATACCAAAATATGGGGAATACAAAAATGGGAAAAATAATCATAAGGATACTAAGGTAAACTAAAAAATGGTATTATTATGATTAAATAAAAAAATTGAAAGTGATGCCTAAGATCCACAAGGGATGCAAAGGCTAAATATTAAGTGATTGTAAATGATTAAAAAAATGAAAACTAAAGATAATAATTAAGATCCATTATGGAATAAAAATATTATTATTAAGTGATTACAAAATAATAAAAATAAGACATAAGAAATCAAAGAAACATGATACACAATAATAAATAATATATATGTTAATAACTATATCAGAGAAGAGCATGTGAAATGTGAGTGTATTTTTTTGAGAAAGTTTATTGAAGATAAATTAGTTTTCTTATAAGATGTAAAATATTTTGTATTTATAAATAAAAATAAGTAAGAGAGATCAAGAATCTAAGAAAATGAGGATGGGCATTGTAAGATGCCCCCAAAATATGCATAAGGTTAAATATGGGCATCATAAGATGTCCCAAAGGATGAGATATGAAAAGAGTGGTCAAATAAAGGTTACATAATATGTTTAGTAATAAAATTAAGGTCATGTAAAGATAAATAAACATGTGTGAGAAGAAGAGGATATGTATCACATGATGCCCGAACCTATGGGATGTAGGTGGATTGAAATTAACATCAAGGTTAACTAGCCTGGTAATGATGTTAAAATATGTGTCAATATATGTTACAATAAGGAATTATTGACACTATAATTTAAAAATTCAAATGATAATTTAATTTTATACTATCAATTTCATTTTTTTTGAGAATTCATGTTTTGTTTTGAACACTTTTGAAATTTTGTCACATCTCTGACCCCATCAGAATTTTATAAAGCTTTTGTTAATTTTTTTTATAAGTTCAAAAGATCTTGTAGTGTAGATCAAAAGTTTTATTCCATTTGGGTCAAGAATGTAAAAAATAAAACATTATAATTTTAATCATATTTTCTTTCCCAACTAGGTCTAAATGATTTTAAAATAACATCATAGAATGTTGATAAAGCCAAAATCCTTGATTAGGTCTTTAAGGCTCCACAATGTTTCACGCTAGTGTATATCAATTATTTTGGTGATTAAGTCTATGTTAAAATCCCTCTTTCAAAACTATTAAAATGTAAGTGTTCATTGGGATTTATAGCCTGACAAAACTTAAGAAAAATTTAAGCCTAAAAACTCTCTTAGTGTTAATTAGACTATTTTTCATTGATCAAGTCTTGGAAGTTGTCAAAGACATATTGAAATGTTAATATAACTTTGAAGTTTTTTAATTCAATTTAAATCAAGTTTCAAAGCTTGATAAAGTCTTAAGACCTTGGATTTCAATGCAATGTGAGTTGGGATAAAAATCCTAAATTGGTTTGCAAAGCCTCTAATTGATTAACCTTAATGTAAATTAGACAAAAGAGCTCTATTATGTCTTAAAAATGATAACACTTTTCACAGTGTTAATTGGAATTAATTCTATGATTAGGTATAGAATATAAAAATAAAATAATTAAAAAAATTTAATTAGATTTTATCTCCTGATATGGCATTGAAAACTCTAGAATCACCCCTATAGTATTAATTAGAATTTTTCTTCAATCATAATTAAAAAATATTAAGTGAATTCATCAATGTATACATCAGACCAATATTATTTGATAAGGTTTCAAAGATAAATAAATATGAACATGATGTATATCAAGATTTTTATTCTGATTTGGTTAGGGAAGTTCATAGTGTTTTGATTAAGTGGATATCAAGTTTGAAATCATGATAGTAAAAAGAGAGTCTAATCAAGCTCAAAATGAATTAAAATATTCAATTAAAAAACCCAAAAAGATAGAGGAGCCCAATTAAAGTTAGATTAAATTTGTAAACATCATTTTTAGGTGATAAAAGTTTAATATTGACATATTTTCACTTATTTCAATTATGCATTTGATTACAAGGTGATAAGAAAGGTAAACTCACTTCATATCTACATATTATTCATACTAGAGCTTGTTATTCTATAACTTTGTGTTTTACCTATGTATTTTCATGTTTAGCTTAGGTTTTTATTCCATCATCTACTTTAAATCAATGAAAAGAAACTTTATCAAAAATTTCAATGAATATTCTTTATAAAATATAATTTTTGTCTAGACTTTGCTTATTTTTACATATTATTATGAATGATGATTGATAAACCAATTAATTTTTTATTATTATAAATGGTCAAACCTTAATTTTCCTTTTCTCATAGGTAACATCTAAAAAAACTTTAAAAAAAAAATATCCCAAGGTTTATGACCAATGTGCTAGACCCCCTGCTTATATAAAAATGTTCATCACATCTAGATATTGTTCTAAACAACTTGAAATTGCTTTCCTAAGATGTTATTATCTCAAAGACACCATCAAAAATGAAGTTCAAATACATGGGCTATAAGCTAGTCCATTTTATAAACACATATATTACTAATGTCAATGATAATAATATGACACACATGGAAATTGATGATTTATGGGATAGAATGTATGATCAAAAGAGAACTCCCATGCAACAACTAATTTTGAACAATGATCTTGTACTTACTGCTACATTTCCAACATCCTTCCTATGTGATTAATTATTACTTTCATGTGCAAATAACTATGATCCTAAGAAGAGATAAGTGAGAAGTATAGATAATCATATGATTTATAGATTGGATATAATATATGTAGAAATCACCTTTGGGATTGGGCATCATGATGAAAATATAGAGATCAACAAAAATATTATTCAATAATCCTAGGTTGACAATCAAGAGAAATGTGAAAACATGTTGAGTCAATCTTGAATGACCAATAAAAATAAGATAAATCCAAAGCTTCCTAAATATATATATATATATAGATATGAATTCAATGAGGAAATATTAGATATAATTACATTCCTAAATAGAGTCATGGTAAATAAAATAATGAATTTCTTTCATAAGTGGATGTGCATGCTTATTAATATCATCTATTCTAGGAAGCACTTCATAGATTGGGCTGAAATAATCAATGATAACATCCATAATAAATTTACCAAGTTAGAATACACTAAATAATTATAAATGACTTCATAATTTATCTACTCTGTTTCAGCCCTAAATCCTTGGCTAGACCTGAGTGAATAAAATAAAAACATTATCGATGCACTAGTATATGAAAAATTCTCTCAGCCTCATGACTCTCAGCCTCATGAAAAAATAAAGAGAAAATTTAGGAGGGTAAATGATGCATTCACCATGATGTTTGTAAAATCCTTAGAAGATAATCTTGTATCAAGGATATACAATGAAACAATTGCATTAATAAATAAATACGGAATATATTTCATTAATTTTCCCAAGTTCACTTATATCCAAGTTTGTATATTTGAAGGTGTTCCTCTTAGGCTACCAAGATACCTGAGTGATAAACTAATTATAATTGATCCAAATAGATAAATAAGTGAATTTAATAAAACAATGTACCACCCAACACATCAAAGGAATACAATTTCCTATTATCATTGGTTACTTTAATAGTAAATCATCTAGATATGCCTTTAACATTGAGAAGGAAATGGTGGATTTTTGATGCAACTACATATAAGAAGACTTTATTTTGACAGTAAAGACTTTATGTTGATTAAAATAATATTGAATTTTGGCTATGGCCACATTCCATATATTGAATATTACTAGGAAGATTATGATGATGATTTTGGGTTAGAAAAAGATATTGGTCTAGGATGACCATAGAGAAGATGAGGGCTTTCCAATTTGAGTGGTGCACTATAAATTTTGAAGATGATGGCATTGATATGGTTGATAAAGTTTTCATTGATAAACTATATCTAACATAAATTAATTTTATAAATTATTCAATAAAGGAATTTAAAATGTTGGCATAATTTTAACATTGATGTCTAAATGCATTTGGTAAAGATGCACGGTGAGTAATCATGATGAATGAGGTTGATGTCTAGATAAACATGGTAGTGTGTATTATGACAAGATTATAAGTATTGAAGGTATGTAGTGATTTACATAAGAGAGAAATGTAAAAGTACAAGTGTATCATATCTACTTGGTTTATGTTGTACTAAGGTCATGACATGGAAATAATAGGTCAAGGCATCAAGGTATCTTCAAAGCCTTATTCTAAGCCTTGTGAGAAGGTATGTGTAGGTGAGTGGTGAAGTAAGTGGGCTTAGGTATATGAGAAGTTTTTTATAATTATATGGGTTTGAGATTTAGGTGTATAATAATTAATAAGTGTTGAAATGAAGGTATTTGATGAAAATTTATTGAGAAACATATCCTTGTTTCAATTATCAAGAGATTAAGGAGTCTTATCATGGCCTAGCCATGACATGAAGAGAGAAACGAGTGGTCTCGGGCATATGATAAGATGTATGGTAGTGTTTTATAATGTTAATATGTTTTATGGAAGGAGAGTGATATGTTAATCATGAAATTTATGTGTTGAGAACATGAAAAGAGGCATGAAGGTCAATTACTTGAGAGACTAAGACTAGTCATAACATGAATAAACCTAATGAGAAGGATTGAGCATGGTGGCTTGGTGATATAGATGCATAGAGGAATAATAGGATATATAAGTTTATTTGATCATGAATATGAGGCATTATAATACTTAGGTGAGTCTTAGGGTGAGCTTATAGGGATAAGACCTACAAACCTAGTATGCAACTAGACCACCTCTATACCCTGCTTAGTCTAGTGAGGCATCATGAGCAATTGAAAATATATATGAAGAATGTTTAAAAATGTTTAAGTATTATATTAGGTTTTATGGAATGTACATTAGTTTATAAGATCTTGGATAGTGGTTAGAAGGTTAATTTTAAGGCCTAATGTAACATGTAGGTCAAGGTCTAAATAAGCAAAGAGAGAGAGCATGGCCTAACAAGGTATCATGATCCATTTCCAAGGCATGGGTGAGTAGATGAAAATTTAAAAAGGTTATTAAAGTTTTTTTAATCATGTGAATCAAATTTTAGGTCAAAAATTGAAGGCTAAATAAAGAAAAAGTGTCTTAAGGTCTCTCAAGTACATAAGATGAAAAGTTATCTACTCAGAAGGTTTTTTAAGTGTTTTTTGGCATGTGAAGAATATATATGAGGACATAAAATATTAATGGTATATGGGGAAGGTTCCTAGTTCAAATTTACAAGCATTGGTTTTTGGAATGAGGGGCTAAGCTTTATAAATGATTGTTAAGACCAGAAGATGGTTTAAACCCTCAAAGAACCCTAACAATGACCCTATGTTGAATATATTAATAAAAAGTGCCCAAAATGGTCTAAAATGTATATATAATATATTTTATGTTATATTAAACTCTCCCATGCTTCTCCAAGTATGATTGATTTGATAGGTGAGTGAGTGGACCCTACAAAAAATGCCTTATTTATTAGAAATTTGGTGTAATAAACAAAGTTGATAAGGTCAAAGTATGAAAATAATTAGAGGATAAATTTTGAGACATTTATTTTGTGTTCATGGTGGTTTTTTATCAGGTTATATACTTCAATTATGTTGAACATGTCATACAAGTTAACCTGTCGCTAATAGACCTAATGATGCAAATAGTGAGAAATCTAAATAGAAATGAGAAGGTGATTAGAGACGTATTATCATGGATTAGGGATGAATAAAATTTAATTAATATGTTTTTAAATAACTTTAATACATGTTAATTATGTATATAATATTTTTATATCATTGTATATGACAAAATGTTGCTTAGAAGTTGACTTATCTGGTTCTGATGTGCTTATGAGGAGACACGTCTAGAGATTGGTCTATATGTACAAAATTTACCATTAGACCTTATTATTTTTGTGTTTTTATATGTTATTAATATATATAATAATAATATTCATGAATTATGAGTCTTTTAATGTGTCTTCACAATTGTTGGAATTCAAAGTCACCATGACTTGTTTTTGAAGAAAACTGGTAGCTCTAAGTGAACAGGGTGTGGTGATGAGTTTAAAGATTTATCTTATTAATTTAAGTGTATAATGAATATCATGATTTTTTTTGGGACATATGTGACCTATAAAGTCTTTATATAATTTTTGATATTTATTTTAAAAGGTTGAAACATTGAATCCAAAATGGCTTGTCTAGTTGAATGAGGATAGTGACAGAGAAGGTCAACAAATTAGTTTGCAAGACCAATAGTTACCACTAGAACTTGTGATATATATATTTGAGGTTAATTATGATGTTTTAGGATATTATATATTCATTTTAATTAATTTATTATATTTAGGTGTCAAAATTTCAAGGTTTCATGACTATGTTTTGAAGTGAGTTGGTAGTTTAAAGTAAGCTACTTGTAGAGAAGAGTTTGAGCCTATATACCTTAAGTTAAAGCATATGATGAATTTTTTTATGGCCTTGAGGTCATGAGGTATATTAATATTTTATTTTTTACCATTTTATTTTTAAAAAATGGTGTTTATACTTCAGTTATTAAAGATAGATTTTTTATGTATGCACATGCCTATTGTAAATAGTGTTTTGAGAAGAGGTTCAAGTACTGGTTGGACATAAAATGTGTTTTGGACATAAATTGAAAATTTATAAGGTATATTTAATTGATATTTGAATTTATATTTATATTTATTAAGTTTTTAATAATTAAAATAAATATAAAGTGTAATGTGCTCTAATGAAGGCCTAATGGGATTATGTCTCCTTAAGGCCTAAAAGAGGTTTTAGTCCTATCTGCTATGACCAACCTATTATATTTTTTAATATATGTTTTAGATGTGTTATAAGACCTATTATAATGGTAATATATTTTTTCAAGTATTCATGGACAACCAAGGTGTGTGAGATCAAGTGGGTCATATAAGAACAAGACTAATTAGGCCTATTTAGAGATATGAGGGTGTGAGAGTGCAAGCGAATAAAAGATAACAAAGAAGAGTATAAGTAGGTCATGTGGAAAACATTATGGGTGTAATTAATAGCTAATATAAGTTATTAATATGATTATATAGGTCATATTACCTAATAAATTCAAAAAGAGGGCTAGTTGAGCGAAGAAGGCTAAAGGCCAATTTGAGAGGAATAAAAGTGTGTGAAGAGCTGAAGAAGAGGGCCACCATCTATTGAATATTTCAAAACATAAAAATATGGAAGGAAAAAGTATACTTGGATGAATGGGTAATTTTTAAGATGTGGTTTAGTTGGTGCTGAGTCACTAAGGGAGTTGGTGCTTCTTTACAAGTGGGTGCTTGCTAAAAGACTCTGTCAAGTTGGTGATTGATAAACTAAAGTTGGTGCTCCAAGTTGAGTGGGTGATAAAATAAATTTGATTAATTTATTTATAGGAATAGTTTTACAAGATATGGTTATTGGTTTTTATTCCCCATGAGGTTTTCCCATTTATATGATGTATTCATACTTATTTTGTGTATATTCACATTACTATGTTGCTAGACTAGTTGATATTGATCATATGATGATGCTACTTGATGAATGATTAGAAGATCTATTGAACTAAAATTAAAAGTTTATAAAGACATTGATTCACCCTCACCTATCAATTATCTTTGTTCCAAAATTTAGTATTAGAGCATGGTCCTTTGAGATAGGTGTAATAGCCTAAAGTTGATCCTAAAAAGTATAAGCTTGGATTATGATGATGATAGTGTTTATCAGATAGTAATGATGGTACTGGAAAATTTGACTAAAAATAATAAGGATAAAAAGGTGAGTAATGATCAAATCATAAAATAAGCTATACTATTTTCTACTATAAAACATAAGTCAGATTTGAAAGATTGTCAAGAGCATTCTTTGCCAGCTCAGAAGGAAAATGAAGAAGCCAAGTCAACAGTCAAGATTAAGTTGGAAATCAAGTCTAGAAGGATGTTGAATAATATTTAGTCTGATAAGAATATGAAGATATGGGAATATATTCAATTGGTATTTTTATAATTCATAATGAAAGGGGTGAGTCCATTAGGATTCATGGAGACACTCATTAATAAGTAGAAGAATGGTGGATGCTTATTGAGCTTTGACAGGTGTTGTATGTCAAAAAGGTATGAAGAATTATTTAAGGTTGTTGAGTTTGATCTTTAAGTGTAATTTTTATTCATGTTGAGAGGTAAGTATTGGTATCATGGTGCTTGACCTATGTTAAAGATAGTTTGTGTGTACTATTGATTCTTATGGTGAGCAAGTTGTGAAGACAAAGGGGGAGCATGGTTATATGATCCTTCTTTGTTGAGTTTCTTAATTGATTGATATATGATTGGTGTAAGGGAGATATTTTTAGCTCTAAACTATTTTTCAAGAGAGTGGTTGTCTTTGTTATCTAGATAGAGGTAAAATATGGAGTTAACAGGAACATGATTTATAAATTGTTTCATGGTTTTATTTATTGAGCTAACTATGAGAGAGATTTGAGTGTTCTATGTGCATCAAGATTACCTTAAGGTCATAGAGGACCAAGGAAAATATTGCATTATATCATTTTGAATATCATCAAAAAGATAAGTTATGACAAAGGTCTATCATAGTGAAGCATGTAAACACATACCTAATTGATAGAATGATGCACAGAAGGTGTCATGATGAGGTCTATGCCATAGTGGTTTGAGAAACATGAATGAGAAAGATTAATGTAATAATAACATATGAGATACCATATGGACATGACATGAGTAATATATTATCTAGCATGTAGGACTAGATTATTCCATGGAATAATATCTTTGATTATAGATAGACCTGATAGGCATGGTAGACAAGCATTGATTTTAGAGATGCTTTATGTTTATAAGAATTAATTGTGATTAATACAAGAATTTTAATATGACATTTGGGTCATGTATCACAGGTATTTATTCTTAGTATACCATATTTTTGTTAGGTAAAGGTGATCAATTCAGATAAAAGTATAATTGATAGTGAATTAGGTGTTTTATAGACCTAATGAATAGTGAACCATTACAAGAAGGGTTGTCATGATGTAGATGGATTAGATATGGCTTATGAATAAAAAATAAGACTAGAATATATTGTTTTCATAGTGTTTTAATGAATAATAATAGCTTTAGTGATATCTTCAAGGTGATATTATTGAACATTATCTTTCCTGATTAGTGATCAAGATTGATATCAAAGAACATCTTGCATAAGGTGGATATCAAAAGTGAATTGAGATAATTGGAAAAGTATAGTTGGTAGTGATTATTTGCATACAATATTTTTAATAAGTGAGGTCATTCATAAAATAAGTATTTATGAGTGGTTTTCATGAGTGGTTGCTATAGTTTTTGAAGATTGTGTGAAGTCTAGTGTCTTCAAGAGGCAATAT
The DNA here is from genome assembly GCA_037957365.1 of Torreya grandis. Taxonomy (NCBI): domain Eukaryota; kingdom Viridiplantae; phylum Streptophyta; class Pinopsida; order Cupressales; family Taxaceae; genus Torreya; species Torreya grandis. Next base: position 1,163,394 of record JARHVA010002816.1, on the reverse strand, counting down.
CTATTCAAGGGGAGAAAGTGAGTTTATAAAAGGTGTATATAATAAATAATGAGTCTAAGATGAGTATTTTTTAAATAATTTCATTTTTATTCTAGAAAAATTTAGGTCTAAGGATCAGACAACTTTTTATGGAAAACCCTTTATCATTAATGTCAAAGGGTTAGAAACACCAGTTTGGGGGAGAAGATATTGATCAGACTATACTGTGTTTTTTCATCAATGATAAAGGGGGAGTTTGTTGGAATAATGCTTTCATTGATGTAAATATAATTTCATTGATGTATATATGCATTTGGTAAATATTCATGGTGAGTAATCATGTGGAATGAGGTTGATGTCTAGATGAGCATGACAATGTATGTTGTCAGAAGCTTAAAAGCATTGAAGGTATGTAGTGATTGCCTAAGAGAGAAAGATATTGACAAGACATATGAAGAATGTTTGACAATGGTTAAGAATTATAATAGGTTTTATGAAATGTACATGAGGTTATAATATCTTTAATAGTGGTTATAAGGTTAGTTTCAAGGCCTAATGTGACTTGAAGGTCAAGGTCTAAGAAAGAAAAGAGAGAGAGAATGGACTAATAAGGTATTAGGATCAATTTCCAACGCATGGGTGAGCATTTAAAAATGTGATTCAAGTTTTTCAATCATGTGAATGAATTTTTAGGTCAAAAATTAAAGATTAAATCAAGAAAAAGTGTCTTCAAATCTCTCAAGTGCATGTCCACATGTATATGTTTCACACATCAACAAAAACTTGAAAAACCTTCTTGAGTAGACAACTCTTCATCATGTGAATGAATTTTTAGGTCAAAAATTAAAGATTAAATCAAGAAAAAGTGTCTTAAAATCTCTCAAGTTCACATGATGAAGAGTTGTCTACTCGAGAAAGTTTTCAAGTGTTTTTTGATGTGTGAAACATATACATGTGGACATAATATGTTCATGGTATATGGGTAAGGGTCATATCTCAAATTTATAAGCATTGGTTTCTAGAATAAGGTACTAAGCTTTATGAATGATCATTAAGACTAAAAGATGGTTTAAACCCTCAAAGAACCCTAACAATTACTTGATGTTGATAATAGTGTAAAATGGATAGATACGTGATTGGAGGTTGTATTAAACTTTCAAATCCTTCTCCAATTATGATTGGTTTGATAGGTGAGTGAGTGGAACCTAAAAGAAAGGCCTTATTTCTCATAAAGTTGGTGTAGAAGATAGAGTTGATAAGGTCAAAGTATGAAAATCATTGGAGGAAAAAGTTTTATACTTTTATTTTGTGTTGATGTTGGTTTATAAATAGGTTCCATCCTTAAGTTATTATAAACCAATCATACAAGTTGACCTATTGCTAACAGACCTAATGATGTAAATAGTGAGAAACTAAAGTAGAAGTGCGAAGGTGATTAGGGATGTATTATCATGGATTAGGGATAAAAATAAATTAATTAATGTCTTTAAAGACATATAATACATTTTAATTTTGTATATAATATTTATATATCATTTTATATGAAAAAATATTGCTCAAAAGTTGACTTATCTGGTTCTGATGTGCCTGTGAGGAGAGAGGTCTAGAGATTGGTCTATATGTATAAAATTTTTCATTAAACATTAGTGTTTTTATGTTTTTGTATGTTATTAATATCCATAATAATCATATTAATAAATAAATAATTTTTAAATATGTCTACATAAGTTTTGGAATTCAAAGTAACTATGACTAGTCTTTGAAGAAAACTAGCAGCTTTGAGTGAATAAGGTACAATGATGAGTTTGAAGACTTACCTTTTGAATTGAATTTTATTATTAATGTGGTGATGTTTTTTGGAACATATATGATGTATAAATTATTTTTATAAGGTTTTATAGTTGGTGTAATAGGTTGAATTATTGAATCCAAAATGACTTGTCTGGCTGAATAAGGATTATGAGAGAGGTCAACCAATTGGTCTGCAAGACCAATAATTGCCACTAGAACTGGTGATATATATATTTGAGGTTTTTATGAGTATTTTTTAGTATATTATACATTAATTTTAATTAATTTAGTGTTTCTCTTAATGTTTCAAAAGTTCAAGGTTCCAAGACTGTGTTTTGAAGCTAGATGGTAGTTAAGAGTAAGCTACTTACATAGAAGCATTAAAGACTATATACCCTAATTTTAAGTATATGATGAAGTTTATGATTAACCTGAGGTTATTAGGTTTATTAATATGTGATTTTTTACCATTTTATTTTCTCAAAATTATTTTTATGCTTTAGTTGTTCAAGATAGATTTTTTGTGTATGCATAGGCCTATTACGAACAATGTTTTGAGAAGAGTTTGAAGTAGTGGTTGGACATAAAAGGTGTTATGGACCTAAATTTAAGTTTTATAGGATATATTTAAATTATATTAATTTATAATATTGTGTATGAATTTTTGAATCATTTAAATAAATACAAAGTGTAACATGCTTTAATGAAGGCCTAATGAGATTAGGTCTCAAGTCCTAAAAGAGGTTTTGGTCTTATATGCTATGCCTGACATATTTTATTTTTTGATACATGTTATAATAAAATTTTAAAGGTTAATATAATTATTAAATTATTCATGGATGACCAATTTTTTTGAGAGGAAGTAGATTGTATAAAAACAAGACTAATTAGGCCTATTTAGAGATGGGTGGGTGTGAGAGTGCAAGCGAATAAAAAAGTACAAAGAGGATTATGAGGAGGCAATGTGGAAAATTATAGGGGTGTTATTAATATATAATATAGTGTATGAATATGAGGATAAATTTCATATTACCTAATCAATTCAAGATTAAGGTTAGTTGAGCGAAGAAGGCTAGAGGCTAGTTTGAGAGGAATAAAAGTGTGTGAAGAGCTGAAGAAGAGGACCATCTTCTATTGAAGATTGAAATAAGTAAAAATATGTAAAGAATAAGTCTAATTATTTGAGTGGTTTATTTTTCAATAGGTTGGTGATTTGGTTCTAAGTCACTAAGGGAGTTGGTGCTTCCTTGCAAGTGGGTACTTTCTAAAAGACTCTGTCAACTTGGTGCTTGATAGATTGGGGTTGGTGCTCCAAGTTGAGTGGGTGATAAACTAAATATAATTTATTTATTTATATTACTAATTGTACAAGCTATGTTTAGAGTTTTTTATTTCCCATGAGGGTTTCCCACTTATATGATGTGTTCATACTTGCTTTGTATATATTCACATTACTATATTGTTGAACTAGTTGATATTACTCATATGTTGATGTTATTTGATGAATGATTAGAATATATATTAAAGTTAAATTAAAATTTTTTAAGGACATTTATTTATGATCCCATCTCAATCATCTTACCTCTAATAGACAAATATTATGGAACACACACAAATTATGTTATTGAGGTCAAGTGATTGATACAATAAAAGTATAAAAGAATATGATTTTGGGGTTTCTTCAAAAAGTGAATGGAATTTGAAAATGTATCAAAAATATTCTTTTGTATCAACCATTCAATCTTTTGGGACCAAGATAGTCAGAAGAAAATCTACTTTGGCTGTGAGTGGAGGTGGAGATGGATAAGATCTCAATAAAGATAAGCTTCCTAAGAAAACACATGAATTTGATCCACCAAGGAATAAATATCCTTTAAAAAGGCTCACTCCATTTGTTATTTACAATGTCACACAATATATTAATCATTCTCTATTTATTAATAAACCACCTAATGATTTTTATCCTCTAATCTAGGTACTTGCCATTATTTGTTGTCTAATCTCCAATTGACCCACCATTAATTTATCCTCCTAGTTTTTGCACTTCTCCTCATACCAATCTTTTATGATTCATACTCCACCTCTTATTTTATCCACTCAACATTTTTTTTCTTTTTAACAACTTGTTTACCTTGGATTCACTCTTGTCTCACCTTTGTATCTATATTCTTCATTATATCCTTTCATATTCGTAAGTTATCAATTGATAACATATTAAGGGGATACATATTATTTGTGGGTAAAAATACTTGTGATCATGAATAAAAATTTAGTCAAACCTATTAAAATTTATTTCAATGCTATTTACAATCTCTTGTAAGGTCATCTAAAGAATAAAAAAGTAAAAAACACTTCAAGGTTGATAATTTATTCTTTAGGTGTATAGTCTATAGAAATTATTCAACCTATTATGGAGAAAAATAAGGATGAGATGACATTGGTTGAATACAATGTCAAGAAGATAGACAAAGGAGAGTCCACTCCAAAAGTTAAATATTCATAACTTCAAAGTCACTACCATGAAATTGATTCATATGATAGAGGAAAGAATAAAAACAAAATACAAATTAGAAGAGAATGTATGTATGATCTTAGCATGCATCAAATGAATTTTGAGAATGGAATAAACTTATCAAAAAATAACCACCAAATATGAATCAACTATTCCTAAAATTGTTGTATCATTATATATTCTTTAAACCACTACATGAGTGTCTACCCCTAAAACAAAAATTTATAAAAATATAGTTTCCAAAATGTGTAAATTCAAAACCATGGAAAAGTGATGGAATATTGGGTAGATAAATTACTCATTTATGGCATGAAATTTATAAATTAGAATCAAAGGTCATATGACTTGATACTCTTTATATAAAATAAGATTGGTCACAAAATTATAGAGGTTGAGAAATAATTTAGCATATGGAAGGATTGATTAGGGGATTGTGAGATATGGATATAGATGAGAATTTTATAGTCTATAAAAACATTTTTTATTAGTCTAAAGATAACTATTAACACTTGTGGGATTACTGTGTAAATTGGAAGATTTGTACTCTAGATGCAATAATAAGAGACCTACAAAGGTCATAAGAAACATTATGATAGTATAAAGTTTGAAGTTCATGTGAATTTTTATATTTTTAATTGAAAATTATTGAGTGAAGATGAATTAAAGGTGTATGAAACTAATGAATTGAAAGAATAATTTGAAAAGATGGTGAAATAAGAATTATTTAGGACATAGACATTCAAAAAAGAGGCCAACATTTAACATAGATGCTATGAACAAGTTAAGTGATGTAAATTATTCCATAAAATATATCAAACATAGCCTTATGAATCTATTTGAAAGGATTTAATAAGTAACCAATGATCATATGATTGGATTACATATTTGGCTCATATAATTATTCCAATGTGGGAAGGAATTGTGTAATTTATTCAAAAATTTAGAATTTATAGGATCAAGTCTTCCCAAAAATATCAATCAAAGAAAAATATAATTGTATATTATATTTACACTCAAAACAAATAATATTCTCTCTCTCTCTCTCTCTCTCTCTCTCTCTCTCTCTCTCTCTCTCTCTCTCTCTCTCTCTCTCTCTCTCTCTCTCTCTCTCTCTCTCTCTCTCTCTCTCTCTCTCTCTCTCTCTCTTTAAATTTTTTATTTTTGAATTATAGTATTTGAAAATGACTTAAAAGGTTATGTTTTCACTTTTTGAAGTCATAATGAAAAATTAAATGTAAAATATAAAAAATCTCACTTGAAGGTTATTAAAAAGTAGTTATGCCTTAATAACCTATAAACCCAAGCTAAACTAATAATAATATGAATTTTTGACAGTAAAATCTATTTTGTTCAAGTTTGAGAGAAATATGTTGTCTGTGTATAATCCAAATAATCGATGCACAATAAATTTTTATGGACTTTGTACCAAAAAATATTTTGGATGAATGATATGCTTATGTATGTCATTTGAGTTATATTATTACTCTTTTCATTTGTGAAAATATTGCTCTTATATTGTTAATAAAATTGAGATTCTTATCCTATAAGGTTATTGAAATCAGTGTTAGGAATTTTTAAATAGAGAAATATTTGTAAAGTTGGAAATAAATTTTATATTTATTTTCATAGGGAAATACATAATTTTTTTATAGTTTTTTAAATCAATAAATATCTTTAGTTTATGAATTTCAATATTATGTTTTAATTATTTATTTTACACTCATTTGAATGACAAAGATTTTAATCACTAAAAAATCACAATCTAGGGTTGATGTGTACACATCAATAACACATGATTAACTATGCACTTGAATCCCCAAGGTCAATCCAAGGTAGCCAACTTAATGGATGGGATATGGATTGGGTTTGTTATTGGGTGGAATGAGATTTGGAATAGGTTAAGGTAATTTGTTTTTGTGATGAAACAAAAATACCTTATAATGTCATGATGCTTATTGAGAGTGTCAACCTATGTGGAGATAAATATCTAAGGTCCTTAAGTTTTTGAGATCATAAGGAAGTAAAGCTCTTGATCAATTTTAGCACTAGGGAAGTGAGGTAGATTAGGATAAATGAATCATGGGAAGAGATATAATCTATCAATTTTTCTATGCCTAATTAGTGTCATCCAAAAATGTGAATTATATAAGATGAGTCTAGAGCTGAGGAGAAAAAGGAGGTGATAATAGGAAACTAGGTTTGGATAACGTTGTAATAACAACCTCTATTTTGGGGAAGAATAATGATGTGTAGATTAGGAATTAATTATTGATCTTATAAAGCATTAAGAGATTAAAAAATGAGATGAAGGATTGGGTTGGAATGAAATACCTTTCTACTAATGTTAGTATTGATCTCAGATTGTATGCCAACTATGGGACTGAATGCTCTAAACCAAGGGAAAAGACCTTTTTTTAATAAGAATGGGTGTTTTAAGAAGTGTCATCAAAGGGGGATTAGGAAATGTGTAAGTGTATGAACTTGTTTAGATGGATTGTGTAAGTAAATAATGTGTTTTTAGAAGAAAGGTTTGTTCTTGTTCTTTCTTTTGTCTTGTATGACTACAAAAGGCTTTTGGCAATTTTTTAGTTGTTTTAGCTTGGAAGGAAAATACCCACTTGCTAAAATTTAATGGATAAAAGTAAATAAATTAAAAATTAATGAAATCAAAACTCTTTTTATCCTTTTCTAATGATTTGACAATGCATACAAGAGAGAGAAATAGATTTATCCTATTATGCAAAATACTAATTTTTTCTAGCTTTGTCTAAATGTAAACTAAGTGTAAGTGTTTTTTTAGTTTTTATTATGTTTTGTTTGTTGATAATGGTGATAGATATCATATTAAATATATTTTATAAATATGTAAATAATTTAAAAAAAAAACATAGTCTAGAACAACAACACTCTTAACTCTTTTATAAATTTCTTGCAAAGCAACAAGATAAACTAGTTCCTCAACTTTCATAGTTATTACATTCAAGTTTTGAATGATTTATTTAAAAAAAAATAAAAAGTGTAAATTATAATTTTTAATATTAATATAAATAATTAAAAAATTCAAATTGACTTAAAATGTAGGAAAATTGAAAGTATGAAAGCCTCTTATTTGCCTAAAGTTTATCTAGGGTTTTGTTGCTTTCTAGTTGATTTGTTCTGTGAGAAATGAAATCATTTTTGAATATAAGAGATAAATACTTTGTTAGATGAAAGTGTTTTAAATGATTGCAAATAAATAAAGAATCTATCTACTATTTTTCTTCCTCTATCAAAGATGGGAAAAGAAGAGAGTTATTTATTCTATCAAATTTGATTATTTTTATTTATTTAAATATAAATATAATATAATATAAAAATTAAAAAAAAATATTTTCTACTCAAATAAAAAAAATATATCTAAGCTAGAACCCCAAACATGATCCTGATGTAGACAAGCTGAAGGTGAAAAATTTGTAGCATTGTGGCCCTCAATATGCTGACTCATTTTTATCAAATAAGGGTGTTAAAAAATATTAAAATAAGAGGATGAATATATTAATGTAAAATATGGGATAATTAGAGAAGATACATATCTCCAAACAAGGAATAACTGATTGTGGCTAGTTGAAGACACCATTTATAAAGGTCAGGTTGTACAAACAATGGCTCTCCCTATCAAAAAATGTGTAGTCAAACATATAAAAAAAACAAATCAAAGATAAAAATAATATATTAGGATATGGATGTAAAATATTTAAAAATATTAAGGTTATAATGCAAATATTTAGATCTAAAATCAAGCCAAAATTGACTTAATTTTATAATATCAATGTAGCTTGAATGAAAGAGTTTAACTGAGTTAAATTAAAATTTTAACTTGGGAGGGACTCAAAATGATTGAAAATATAATAGAGAGTGATTTGGCACTAATTATAGGTTAAATTAAGATATAAAAATAAATAATCATGATAAAAATTATATAAAACACATCAAGGAATAATTCATGGGAGCTAATTTTGGAAGATAAAATAATAGTGATGGAACCTCCCTTATTTGTAGTGGTGGTTACATAACCATCACCTATGAGAATGAAACCACTAATATAAATGAAAAAACCAACCCTATTTTAATACAAAACTAACCTATTAGGATGGAACCACCTTGATAGTTTACAAAACTACTATGATGAACCTATCACAAAGGTGATAGTTCTATAACTTAATAAGGAGATTCCATCACCTAAAGTGGTGGTTTTATCACCAAGTAAAAGAGGTTAAAAATAATATAAAATAAGATACAAACAAAAAAAAAGAGGTTTTAGGGATACTGAGAGAGAGGGATGCAAAATAAGAGGAAGTGTTAGAAATTTTCTATTTGAGCATCATTAGGAGGTCATTACATCATCATCAGACATGTCATGTCAAAAATATCATATCATGTAAAAATTGGGCGCATACATATTTCCCCTATGGATGACATATTATTATGGATTTTCAAGGATGTATTCCTAAGTAGTGGTATATGAAAGGGAAATATGAATTTATAAATACTTACATTACATACCTTATTAGCCTAGCAAAGCTAGTCTAGACTTCATGTAACTTACAAGTAAAAGATGCGAATCAAGCACAATGTGAAAATAAATCATAAAATAGACTACATAATAAAACTATAGATTGGAATATATACCATTTATGTGGGAAAAAACATGCTACTTGAACCATCCCAATTGGGGAATGAAAGTTGGTGCTGAGTGATTGAGAACTTGTAAAATCATAAATGTGCTATGAAAGCTAGAAAATTGTCAAAATGTTAGTTAAAGAAGCATGAGTTATGAATTACAACTATGATATGAATTTAAAACATGAAAAATATGTATTTAATGTAATTTTTTTTCTAAAAATGGAAAATTTTAAAACTAAAATGGCTAGTTTGGAGCCCAATATATTCAAAAAATTAACAAAAACCAATTCATTTATGCTAATTATTTGTGAGATTTTTTTAGATATAGATTGCATGCATCCATTTCAAGAGAGAAATTAGTCAATGGAAAGAGGATGATGATAAAATGAAAAATCTACTAGTCAAAGGAGCTATGCAGTAGGATCAAGTAAGTTTTGTTGATTCTTCCCTTTTACCCCAATTTTGTGATTTTTGATCAAATCCTATTATAAACCTAGTGAATTTCAAAAATTTAAGATTTAAAATACTTGTGGGGATGTGTAGATTAGGATTTTTTTTTAATTGATTATGGTAGTTTTTGGGGATTTTAGGAGGGTTTTAGAAGGCATCCACCTAGCATACAAAATCATTGGTCAGGGATGGAACCACCACCCTTTAAAATTTGGTGGTTACATAACCACCACAACAATTTTTCAACCACTAGTGTATGTAAGGGGTGACTACATAAAGACCATCAAAGGTGGTTCTGTTATCACTTGAGTGGTTATATAACTACCTCCTTCAAATAGGGGAAGTTTAATCTATTAGGACTAGACTCCAAAACTTGTAAATTATCTTATTTTGATGAGTAGTGTTAGTTTTTAGGCTAACCTAGGGTCTTTCCTTTACTATAGGGGCCCTACATATGATGGAGTATAGATTGAGAGTAGGAGTGGATCCCCTAAGTATTGATTCTTTTGACAACTGATGAGCTAGCCATCTTTGATCATGTTGAGATCCTAAAGATTACATAGGTTAGGATCATTTTGACTTCTAGCTGAATAATTTATGATATTTGACCCATTATGACCCTAATCAAAACATTTTTGTGTTCCCTTAGGCCATATGAGAGTGGATGATAATTATTGTTGATGTCTACCAAATTACAAGCCTATCAAAAATAGTTTGGTTAGTTTTTATCTAAGCTACCAACAACAACCTTGAGGCCCATAGTTAAGTCAAACATTTTAGAGATGTTGACACACCTAATGTCTATATGAAGTGTGGTGCTAGGATTCCCTAGGTGGAGGGATTAGTGATCCCTAAACTATGTAAGGCTATTATTAGCATCCTTGCCTCTTGACTAGTAGGAGACAAGGGAAATGATAGGTTATTATTTAGCTAGTCACCATTGTATAATACATTAAGGAGAGAGGAAAACATTACTCCTAGAGCTAGGAGTTAGTAACTCAAACCTATAAGGATCTCTACCATGTCTTTCACATGTGGGAATTTTGATTATCCACCTGATAATCATCATGGGTTGGATTTTTTCTTAGATTATCCCTATCAGAGGGGAGTACTAATTGGAGAAATTGGTTACATTATGGCAACTAAATGGACATATGTGTCACATTTCCATGCTTTGTCCTAAGCAATGGGAAATCTTAGTAGTCAATTTTATTTCCATACCCTACCAATACATCATTGGGAAATGGGCTAATTAGGTGTTCTATATTATAGTAACCATTAGAGCCACTTAGATTTAGGATTGGCTTTCATACATTAAAGTACACCCTATAAATAGGGTTCCACAATAGTTTGGAATACCCTATATGGGAAACCTTCCCATCCCTAGGGTTATCTATAGGGGCATATGGGAGGTGTGTGTGGTGAGAATGAGATGGTTAGTGTGGCACTTACTTGTGAGAGGGGTGTCCATCACTCGACCAATTTAACCAAGATCAATATAGGGACCTCCCCCATAACTAATTAGGGAAGGAGGAGTCTAAGGTGTAATAGGTAAATAATAGATGAGCCCACCACTACCACTAGCACCACCATAGTAGTAGGTCCCCATTCAGGAGGACCTTATATAATAACAAAACCTAGGTTATGGAGATGGTGAGGCTCTAGAGTATGTCAATCTAAAGGAGGGCCTAGACGTAGATGAGGTCCATATAAAATTTTAATTTACATATTTGTAATTATAACATTTACTTTGATTATTTTAGTTTTTTAGTTGATTTACATGTGTTATATTTTTATATTGGCTAGATTTAACTTTAATTTTTCACTTTATGATTATAGATACTATGGGTGGTTAGAGGTGGATGATCAAGAACACCCTAATAAACCTTTTCTAGCTGAGCACTAGCCACACTAGGGACCAATGTTTGGTTGATCCTAGAATCCTTGTAGGATTGGCTGGCACATAAATGTATTCACTCCAACATACCATGTATCTATGATGGTGATAATATTGAGCACATAGAACAACATATTATTGGATAGAATGAATAGGTTAGTGGCCCTAGTAGAAATTATGGTGGGTGTTGGAAGAGGTAGATCCTCTAGCAATAGGACATTGGGGATAGTTTCATACGGGGTGCAAATAGGGGTCACCATACTAGACTTCAAATTTTATAGGGGGAGGTAACTTATGAGGGAGACACTAGTAGAAGATGTTAATGGATTGAGATTCCCTAACATTCCTTTACATCAATACCTTCTCATAGGAGGATGATAGGCTCTTGAGACATATTATAAAGGTTTTTAACATATCATTGTATATTTTGACTATTTTTGAGATGCCTTAAGGCACATTTATCTCCTTATAGGAGATTGTATTGGACATCCTTTTTATACAAACTTGATAATTATTATGATATATATAAAGATGTTTGTGGCTTATCTTAATGAATTATCACTAATGTGTTGTGGTTTTAACTTCCATGTTTTATTTGTTAGTTCATGTACTCTATATGGATAAACATGTGATGATGTATATGTATCTCTTTGCTTTCAATATGGATGATATGGGAAATGTTTATATATATGGGAATAAAATGTATGCAAATGATGTATTGTGATTGATACATATATGAAACTATAAATATGCTAACATTTGATTTTTATGTGACTACCTAATTGTTATGCTTACATAACATGTGACTTTTATTTTTTATCAAGGGATGAAAATGGATAATATGATAAATTCAAGAAAATAAAGAACAAAAACCATATATCAATTTTTTTTAAGAAAATAGAGGATGAACTAATCCTTACAAACAAAATGGGGAATGTACTTCTTAATAGGATTACGTAACACTAAATTTATTGGTTTCATATGAAGATATCTAGTCCTAACATAATTGGTAAGAGAAAAGGTTACCCTTTTAAACATAGGCATATAGGTAAGTTTTTTTAATAGCTTTCTATTTGGATGCTCCTCAATTTGATATTAATTTTGCATTCAGTTTTTAATTTTATTTATATCCCCCTACACTTTGTCTCATGTGACCTAAAAGACACATGGGCTCATCACCATATGATATATATACATACACACACACATATATACATATATATATATATATATATGTATATATATGTGTGTGTATGTATATATATATGTATGTATATATGTGTATATATATATATATGTATATATATATATATGTATATATATGTGTATATATATACATATATATATATATATATGTATATATAAATACATATATACATATATATGTACACACACACACACACACACACACACACACACACACACACACACACACACACACACACACACACACACACACACACACACACACACACACACACACACACACACACACACACACACATGTGTGTGTGTGTGTGTGTGTGTGTGTGTGTGTGTGTGTGTGTGTGTGTGTGTGTGTGTGTGTGTGTGTGTGTGTGTGTGTGTGTGTGTGTGTGTGTGTGTGTGTGTGTGTGTGTGTGTGTGTGTGTGTGTGTGTGTGTGTGTGTGTGTGTGTGTGTGTGTGTGTGTGTGTGTGTGTGTGTGTGTGTGTGTGTGTGAGTAAGGTAATCTCTCCCCAATAATAACCCCATATAACTATTAATATGAGAGGGTTCAACACCAAAGGTTAGTAAAGGGTGAGAGATGTGAATTTTGAATTTTATATTTTCATAAGCTTTTGATTCACACAAGTGTCTAATTTTATTATTTTAAGGCTTTTATCCCCAATCCATGGCCCCATGCATGTAGTAATATGTAAGGAATAAACATTTAGGACTGATCTATGTGCATAAATTTACTTATTTTTTAACATGATAATGTTATACTTTATAAGGCACCGTAAGAGGAGACTATCATAGATAAGGATGAAAACTATACTATAGGCTAACATTTTCTAAGTTGTACAAGAATGTGTATGGAAAATATATGCATTATACTCATAATAAATAAGTAAAAAACTAATGTAATAATTATTTTGATAATGTTATCCATTGGGTAATATAATAGTGTGAGAATGAGATGATGTGATATGCCACATTTTGAATTTTTTTATGTTGTGCAGACTAACAATCAAAAAGACACTAAACAAGACATATGATATGTAAATAAACATAAAAAATATGAAAAAGAAATGTAGATATTAGATATAAAAGTTTTTAAAGTGAAAATATTTCATAGACATACTGACCTCCTTACCCTCTAGAGTGTATAAATGATAGGCTCCATTATTGAAGTCTTCTATTACTATGTAGGGGCATAACCAGTTAGGTCTAAACATTTGAACTTAGCCTTTCTTCCTATCAATTAACCTATCAATCCTAAGGATAATATATCCTACATTTATCAAGTCATTGTGGATGTTTTGTTTGTATTACCTAACAATATAATTAACATAAGGAATGTGATTATTTATGGTGGAAATACAATGTTCATCTATAAGTTCTAATTTAGCTAGCCATGCCTCTCTTTAATATTCATGATCATGAAGGCCTTGGAGGGAAATATGAAGGCTAGGTAGTTACACTTATAAGTGTGGAATAGACTTAGATCTAAACATGAGTGAGTATGAGTTTCCCCTATGGGTGTATTAATAGTTGTTCAATAAGCCCATAGTGTTAGATAGAGTTATAGGTGCCAATCTCATTTACAATATCTAATGGTTTTGACCAAAATTAACTTTGGTATTCTATTATTATCCTCAAATTAATAATTTTATTATGGATAGTAAAAGGAATTTGAGTGGTGTGATATAAAAAAATTATTACATAGATAAAATTTTTTAGGGTTTTTAAATGGGGACCCATTGTTTGTAATGGTCACCTATAGGACACCAAATCAATAAATGATTTGGTTCAAGATAAATTTTACAATGATAAAACCCATGACATTTTTAATGAAATAGATTCTTCCCACTTAGTAAAATATTTATTCCTTGTGATAATGAAGTAATGACCATCCAAAGAAGTAGGGGAGAGCTTACCTGCTAAATCTAAGCCCCAAGTGGAAAAGGTCCATGGATTGACAATTGACTACAATGCCCTAGTAAGAAAATTTTTCCCATGTGAAAACTATTGACATTTATATCAAATTTATATATATTCGATGGCATCTTGGTATAGGTTAGGACAAAAATATCCCATCATGTGTATTTTTCAAGAAATTATTGGCCATCAAAGTGCCCACCACAAATTCCACTATGCCAATTAAAGAGGAATCTTTCTAATTCATAATGGTCAAAACATTAGAACAACATGTTGTTAAATACCTTACAATAAAGAATGGTATATATAATAATGTACTTGGATGCAATGACATGAATATGTCTCCTCTGTTATGAGTTGGCATCTTTGGGATAAGTATGGTCCATTGGTAATTGATAATATTCATGTACAAAAGAGATGAGATAATGGCCAATTTATTTAGGTAGTAGATCAATTATTGATGAAGTCATTAAACTCATAGGGAGATTAAACCAAACAATATACAATGATATGCCCCTTAATAGATTTTTGGTTGACATAAGTTGGATTAAACTCACTTAAGAGCATGATGAAGTGCCCAACTTTACTAGAGAGAGTTGAATGGGTTAAGAAAGTGCATAGGGATTGAGAATTCATGATAACCCTTATTTATTGATTGAGAATATAGTTCCATAATCACTTGGTTAAAAACATTATAGGTAATAATTTTTTTTTTCTTGAGCATACCATGTCTTATAATTGATAAGGGTGTGACTAATGAAATAAATGGTGTATTATCTACTAGTATCATCTTCTTAAGCCAACATGTAGGTGAGGGATAACTCAGTTGATATAATATAAATTATTATGGGCTTATCTAATGTAGGTTCCATGAGTGTGTGGAAGACATGAAAAAGTGTTTTACTACTTCTAATGCCTCTTAACAATCATTTATCCAAGTTAAGCCACTTGTATTTTTAAGTAGCTTATTGATAAGATGAACAACATAGGCAAAATCATGAATGAATTGTCAAATGGCTCCTAACTTACCCAAGAATTCTTTGATGCCTAATTAATATTTGAGAGGGAGAATTTTCAATATTACTTGAATCTTGATAGGGTCAATGTCTATCCCAAATTAGGAGATGATATACCCTAGGAATTTTTTACTAGTGAATCTAAATACACTTTTTTAGGGATAAAGGTAACATTGTATTTGATTTAATAGATTAAGATGGTTCATAACACCTCTAGGTGATCTACTCATAATCTCACTAACCCTAGAATAATATACATAGAGATTCACTATCTTATGAATAAGATCATGGAATGTGGGTCATGGGCCTTTGTTATGTTTGTCCTAAGTTTTTGAGACCAAAGGGCATCACGACATAACAAAAGGTTCCCCATGACATAGTAAATGAGATCTTGCTCTAATCCTCATCATAAATGCAAATTTGGTTATATCCTAAGAAGTCCTCCATGAGTGATAGTAAATCATATCTTGTAGTAGCATAAAAAATGATCTGAATGGGTGGGAGAGGAAATTCATATTTAGGACATGCTTTGTTGATATCTCTAAAGTTTGAATATCTTTATTTTATCATTCTTTTTGAATACAGGGACAATGTTGAACATCCACTTGGAGTAGTCCACCAGCTTAATAAACCCAAGTTTTAAACAATTGATGACTTTATCCTTTACCATAAACATGACTTTAGGCTTGATGGGCTTGATCTTTTGTTTGACTGGTTTCATGTTAGGCATTATAACTAGGTTTTGGATAACCACATCAGGGTTGATGCCTACCATGTCAGTGTAAGAGAAAGAGAAATCATTTGAGAGTTATATAAGGAGATACTTATGGTATTTCACCTCTTAATTAGAGAGTGAAGACCCTAATTTATGGAGTTTGGGACTCTCCTTCATCTTGTTGTTATTTTCAATGGTTTATTAAATGAGATAGGAATTTTCCTCATAAAACATGTTAGGGGCTAGGGTAAGATCATATATTCACCCTCTATATTTAAAACATCATGTTCCTCATCAAAGAATAGGTAATCCTTAATTAATTAGTAAAATTCATAGTGTTTGGTCCTAAGGGCCTATGTGGGATAATAGGTAAGGGAGAAGCCACTTTTGTTGTGGGATCATTAAGGAGAATTTTAAGTTTGTAAGAATTTAAGAATAGCTTCATAATTCTCCATTAAATCAAAGACTAAAGGACCATTTTTTTTATTGATATGGGTGTTGGCTTGATCATTAGGGGTTTTGTGTATAAGAGGTTCCATCCTGACTAAAATGGTGAAATTGGACTTAGGTATAGTAGGATGAGGGTCAAATCATGAAGATAAAGTAACCATGTAGTCAATAAGTTGGTTTCCCTCCCTAAGGATTGATTCTATAAATATGAATTAAAATCCTTTAGCGATCTCATGTATGGTGGTCTTGTATAACTGAAGATGTTCAACCTTGATCTGATATAATTTAAAAACTTGGCTTTCAACCAATTATGAGTCACCTTGGATCCTTAAATTTTTAATGCCCAAGTGTTTTTCATTGAGCATGCCAAGCAATAAAGACTCATAGTTAACCCCATTGTTTGTACACTCAGAGGCTAGATGAAAAACAAAAGGCACAACTTGACCTTTAGGGGAAATGAGAATGAATCCTAACCCAACACCTAGGAAACACATGACCCCATCATAGTGGAGGAGCCACTATTCTTGTGTATAAGGGGGATAGTCATATGGTGATTTTTTTTATTTTCTAATATCTCAAGCATATGGATATAGAAAATGTTAGGTGACCCCTCTTGATATTTCTAGTCTTGAGATTGAGAAATGATGATCCCATCCCTTTTATGGAGTGAATACAAGGTTTCAAGATAACTCAAAAGGTCTAATTTTTTGATCAAGATGAAGGACAAGAAGTACTTTTGGGAACTTGAAATGTTATTTTCTAGTCTCTTGGCTAAGTTAGGTAAGGACCTTTAGAAATTTAAAATTATACTTATAAGGCCTTCTCTTAGATGTGGGAAGTTTGTCAACATAGTTAGGATCTTGTTTTGGCATGGGAGGTGTATAAAAATAATTATACAAATTGTAGTACTATTGATAAGACACATGTATTACTATTTGTCCCATTATTATATGTGGGAATACCTATAAGATTCATGTGAGTAAATTTTTGGGGTTATCTTTCTTCATGAGGGGGAAAGGGGATCCCCATTTAGGAATTAATGGATAATCATGGGTTATAATATGATTTATAAAGCACTTACCATCATAATATGAATTCCTTATTTGAGTACTAGGATGACCCTGGGTAAGGAATGTTTGGGTTGCCTATTGGAGGGCATGAAATATGATGAGAGGTACAAATAAGTATGAGTCAAAGTAGAATGGCTGACATCTTAGGGGGATGTAAATACAATGGGTTAAGAAATATATAAAATTGGTATGACCTTGTCATAACATGATCCAAGAGCATGCTCTAGAGAGGTTCATATATGACAGGATTTAGAATGTGAAGTGTAGCTTACCCCTACATGATTGAGTGATGGGTGATGTTATTGGTAGTTTTTGGAATGGTTTTTATGAAGGGGGAATTATTTACTCCTTGACACCTATATCATGTAAAGGTATGGTATAATAGACAACCCTTCTTAGGATTTCTAGTTTTGAGGCTCAAAGAAATCATAGGTCCCCACCCCTTATGGGTAAAATGGGAGAACAAAGGGAGTGTGTTTTCTAGGAGATTGATGATATTAACTATAAATAAGGTGGAGATTGATGGATCAATGACTATTTTTAGATTAGTGGTATTTTTTATCATCACCATGTATTTCCTTTCTATCTTGTTTTTCAATAGAGTTTGGGGTATTTCACCCACTTTCTTTAAGATAAACACTTTAGGATTCATGGGTTTAGTAACATAGATAAATAATGGGGGGTTTTGTGACCTCATTTGTAGGTAGATGGTATTGAATGTGTAATACACGATAATTATGCATAGTTGATTGTATCATATCAAAGTGATCAGGTTCCCCTTAGGTTATGAATACTTTCCCTAGGTGTAAGAATCAGATTTTCTAGAATAAGGTTAAAGGGATGGCCTTCATATTATGTACCTAAGGTCTTCCTAAGATCATATTATAATTGGTATCTTTGTATATGACATAGAAATTAGTTAGAACCATCTTGGGACCTAGAATGATTGGAAGGATAATGGTCCCTATGAATGTATATTTATAGTTATCATAGACCTATAGGGTGTTAAATGTCATAGAATAATTAGTTTCTATGTAACTAATATTTTGTAGGAAGGAAAATTAGAAAATATTGATAGTTATTATATCATCAACCATGGCTCCCTTTACATAATTGTTGTAAATATAAACCTATATAAATATGGATAGATATCCATCCTTACCATCTCTAAGTTAGGAGGAAGGCTTATCAAATCGAATAAATAACCTACATCCCATGATTCATGATGAGGTGGAAAAATGTCTAGATCAATGTGGTTGATCTACACTTATGGAGGATGAGTAACAATAGATATATGAACCAATATTATGGAATCAAGAAAGGTTGAATAATGAATGGGGGAGATTTTGAGTATCTCAAGGAATTAAATGTGGTAGAATTTATTGGTTAAATCAGAGATCAATTCATAGTTCCCCACAAGTTTAGGAATAGAATCAAATTTTAGAATGTTTAAGGGATGAAGAGGTAGAGCCTAATACTATCTAGTGTGATTAATAATGTTTAAATCTTATTTAAATTAAAAATTCATGAATCCTATCATCTTGGTTTTGCCTTGTAATCCCAACTAAGGAGTAATGTCAGTGTTTTCAGTCCTAGAGGTGGAGGCTTTGACATCATGAGTGTAAACTATCATGGGTTGATTATGTGGAATTAGGTGGGAATGTGGGCCACCATGCTATTAAATTTGGGTAACATATGTTTGGTGGTTAAGAAATGGGGTTTGTTATATTTTGAGGTTATGATTATAAGGGGAGATAGGGCCATTTTGAAAGGTCTTGGAGTTTGAACCAACATTCCCTAGGAACATTTTGACAAATGCCTATCTTTTATATTCTAAGAGTATTTGAATAAATTTATTGTACTCCTTATAGTTTTGAGTGTCATGAAAAAATGACTTAGTGTAAGAGGTAAAAGACATTGGGATCATATTCCCTAGGCCTCATGTTCTACCCTTGTTTTCCAAATCATTATTGATTACCTCATTAATAATAGGTTTAATTCTAAAATTGGGGGAACTATTTGATAGGTTGGTATTGGTTCTGATTATGATTTTAGTGTTGTACATTATGTGGTGGAAGTTGGATAAATTAAACCATATGGATGGTAGGAAAGAGATTTTTGGATCCTAGCACTTGTATTGTTAGTGGCATTGGTATTAATTATAGGTTGATATTAGTTATTATTCATAGGGTTTGGATTCTTATTTTAGTTAGTGACACCATTGATAGTGGGATTACTATTTTAATTTAGGACCTTAGGGAATTTGTTGAATTTTTTTGGACTTTCACTTTGAACTCCCACATTTTTTTGGTTAGAGGTGATGATGTTCCCATTAGTCCTTTAAGTCTTTAAGTTTGTTGACCACTATCAAAAACTACCTAGTCGATTCACAAGGCATTCTCAAGAGCTTCTTCATAGGATTAATATGGGAATTTTTGGACATCTTCCCTTGTCTCCTTATTAAGAGAGTGAAATAAGAGATAACATAATTCCATTTTATTCATGTGGGGTGTGATAGAAGATGAATATAAGACCTACTTCCATCTTGTGATGAAATGGGTAGTGAAATCATTATGTTCTTGCTTGATGTGAAAAAAATCTTGCATATAAGTCTTGAGGAGTTTGTTCATATTTAAAGATTTGAAAAACTTGGAAATTAGTTAGTGAAAGGAATGTATAAACCCATCAAGGAGGTGGTAATACCAATCAAGTGTTATCCCTTCTAGAGTTTTGAGGTTTTTTTTGTAATAAACACATACCATGGGAGGAGTTCCTTAATTATTATAGCATGAGATTTGATGTGTACATTGGGATCTTCCTTCACTTTAAAATTAGGAAGGTCATGTATAGGAAGTAGAAGATGGACACCCTAGATGTTAGGATTAAGAGGATCCTTGAAGTACTTGACATAAGTCCCCATGTTTTTAAATTTCATTTTTATCATGGTAAGACTAGAGTGGAAAGGTAGGATCATATAGGGGTTAGTTTGATAACCACTATAAGGGATTTAATAATTTTATAAGGTAGTGTGAAATGATCCAAAATAAAGAGGTAAGTTTTTAGATGCAAAAAGTGTGGTGGTTTGTTTTAGTGGGGTGTATGTAGTTTATTGTGGTAGGGTGTATGTGGTTTGCATGTAACCTATTATTACATAAGGTGGGATATAAATAGGGAGTTTATGTGGGAGGCACATAACTTAGATTTATAAATAAAGATGTATTATTAGCTATCATATCATTTTGAAAAGGTAGAGAATATGTGTATACACTCCTCATCAAGGTTTAAATATGGGCTTGATAGGATGGATGAATATTAGAGACATTTAAGTTGAGGACTCCATGAGTGAGGATATCCCCAAAAAGTTGGTGAGAGACATGGTTTAGTGGGAGCACATGATCCTTACATAATGAAAGTATGTGCTCTTGTTATTATGGTTCTTAATGAGTCATCACTTGGATGAGATAAGGAGAGGGATGAGCTTGTTAAGATAATTCAGGTCCATCCCCTCACCCAAAGTTTGTTGGTTGATTTCTAGGTCATGAATGTGACCCACTAGGGTGTTGATGAGTTGGTTTTCACCCATATTAGTGTTATGCCCAAGAGTCTCTTATATAGGAGGTATAGATATGTGATATGGGTTATTATGAAGATGTTAGTTTAGGATAAAATCCCTAGGGGTAGTGGTTGTGATTTTTAATAATAGAATAGAAGCATATTAAATCCTATTAGGAAGACTAATCACTACTTTCATATGATTAAATTCATCTTCCAAGTGGTATATCCTTTCTAGGTAATGATCATTTTTGGTAATGATTTTTTCATCTAGGATTTGTAAGCTGATTGATGGCTAATATCCATGTAAGGAGTGACTGCACCTCCCCCAATAAGGTTTATAACATTGGATTCAAGGTGGCTATTTGTAGATTTAGATATGTTTTGTATTTACTAAATGGATACCCTATACTTGGTTTGAGTTTTATTATGAGAGTAATCATAGACTTGGTATTGTACATTAGTGTCAAAGGTTAGGTTGTTCCAAGTCATAAACAAAGGTTCACTAGAGTTGAGTTGGCTTCTCATATATCCTTTTAGGCCAAGAGATATGCCTATGTCCTATCTATACATATTTTAGGGGTATATGCATAGCCATAGAATAAATGAAAAGAGGAAGGAAAATGAAGAATGGAGGTAGGATAAGAGGAAAAAAATGGGAAATTTAATAGGCATAATTACTTCATGTCAAGATCACTAGTTTGTGTACATATGAATAACACATTTTAAATTATATACTCAACTCATTGAGTTTAGGCTAAGGTAGTTGACATAATGGATGGGCTATGGATTGGGTTAGTTGTTGGGAAGAATGGTATTTTTAATATATGGAGGTAATGGGTTATCATGACAAAACAAAAATACCTCATCAGTGTTATGATGTTCATTGAGAGTGTCATCCTATGAAAAAATAAAGTTCTAAGGTCCTTCAATTTTTGAGATCACTAGGAGGCAAAGCTCTTGATCAATGCTAGGACTAAGGAAGTCGGGGTGATTGGTTTGAATGACTCATGGGAAAATATATAATCTATCAGTTTGGCTATACTAGTTAGTGTCATCCATAAATGTGAATGATATAAGATGAGGCTAGACTTGAGGATAAGGAGGTGAAAATGAGAAACTAGGCCTAAATAACATTATAATGCCATCTTATGTTTTAGGGAAGAATAATGATGGGTGGATAAATAATTTTTTATTTCTCTTATAAAGTGTTGGGAGAGTCAACAATGAGATGAGGGATTAGGGTGGAACATAATACATATCTTGTAAGGTTAGTATTGATGTCAGATTATATGCCAAGTATGGCACCAGGTACTCTAAGCTTATGGAAAATACCTATAACAAGATCAATGTTTCAGGATGTGTCATTCAAGGGGGATTGGGTAAAGCATAAGCACATGAGATTATATAGATGAATTTTTTAAGGACTTGTATTTTTTGATGTAAGGTTTGTTCTTGTTCTTGTTTTTGGATTGTACAACTAAACAAAGCTTTTGGTAATGTTTTTTTAGTTGTTTTTATTTTTTTTGACTTGGAAGTAAAATAATCACTTTCTAAAATCTAAATGCTGAAAGTAAACAAATGAAAAAATGAAAATGAAAGAAATAATTTTTTTTATATCATTTTATGATGATTTGATAATGCATGAAAAGAGAGAGAAAGAGATCTATCCTATTATGCAAGATCCTAAATTTTACTAGCTTTGTCTAAATGTAATCTAATTGTAGGTGTTTTTGTAGTTTTTCTTGTGTTTTGTTTGTTGATTATGGATATATATATATATATATATAATATGAATTATTTTATATAAATATGAAACTAGTACAATAAATAATCTATTATATAACAACAAAACTCTAATACTTTTATGAGTTTCTTTTAAACCAACAAACTAAGCTAGTTCCCCAACTTTCCTAGTTATTGCATGCAAGTTTTGAATGATTTATTTGAAAAGAATAAGTGTAAATTATAATTTTTCCTATTTGTCTAAATAATAAAAAAATTAAAATGATTTTTTTTATTTGATGAGGTAAAATACTAGGTTTTACAAGGATTTATAACTCAAGTATAAGTAAAAGTGAGATAAAGTAGTTCAATCCCCATAGGCTAAGAAACCAAAAATAGAAGTATCAAAATAGTAAGCTAAAAAACATAGAAAAAGATAACACAAAAATTAAAAAGGAAATTAATCAGAGAGGGAGGATCCCTCTGTGAGTGCCTTAACTACCTTAGTGTCCTTCACCTTCTTTATTGGTCTGTTCTTAGTGATTTTGGTATGGGTTCTATTGCTCAGACCTTCATCATCCTCCTTTCACATTATCATCATTAGTTTATTTCAAGGAAGTTCATTTTAAATTATCTTCTAGAAGGGTGATTTGAGGGAGGGTTTTGGAGAATGAATCTTTGCCACCTTGATGACCTATTTTCAGGGAGTGCCCTTAGCCTTAGCATAGTGTGAAAAAGATTGAATCATTTTGGAAGATTCCTTATTAATGGATTTCCACTCCTTTATCAATCCTTGCAAGCCAATTCCATCCTCACGTAATTTATTATTAAACCCCTCTAGATGTTTATTTTTCATTCTAATCACCTCTTAAAAGGAGGACTTACATTTACCATGTGCCTTTGTAGAATTCCCTTCCTCTAGTGCTAAATGTTTTGGTTTGGTTATAATGAGTTATAGGGGAAGTTCCTTGATGGATATATTGGATAGGGGGATTACGAGTGAGGGGATGAGAAATGGGTGGTAGGAATTTGAGGTAGGGTCATCCTCATTGGATTCCTCCTCTAAGAATGACCTTCCTAGTGGAAATTCCTTACCATGAAGGGTCTCACCATGCTTAACTAGCAAGAGAATGAGGCCTTGATGAATGATAGTGTTAGATTTATTTATCTGGAAGGAAAGTTCCATGCACTCTATGGAATTAAGAAAGAAGAGGGAAAGATAGTATTGAAACCTTGGAAGTGATTAATAATAAGAAAATGATGCAAAAATATAAGTGTAAACATACCTTCCAAGGCAATATATCTCATAATCTACAAACACACCTCTGACCAATACCTCAATAAGTCCATGCACAAGAAACCCTTTTTGTTATTTTTGATGGTCTCATTAGTACTGGAGAACATCTACATCAGTTACAACTTCTTCTATTAGTTGTTAAAGGCCTTTTCCCCTTGTAAGACATATCATTGACTTCATTTATCAATTCCTTAGTAACATACATTTTAATCCCCCTTATTTCCACTATTATCTTGTTATAAGAAACCATAAACTACTTTGTAATAGCCACATCATGCCCTATAACCCTTTACATGAATTTGGTAAGACCCTCTTTACATAATTTATGGCATACTTTTTTAATATTCTGAACCTCTAAACAATAAGTTGGCTCCAGTATATCAATATCATCCCCATAATATTCTTGACTATGAACTGGAAGTTTAAAAGGAGTTTGGATTTCATCATGCCCTATTAGTACTCAAAACTAATAGATTCAATATATCATGAAGTATGAGATTTACCCCACCTTGAGTTATTAAATACCCATGTAGTATTATGATGGTAAAACATGATTTTTAAATCCCCTTGCTTTGGATGTGAGTTATACACATGTAACCACCACTTCAACACCCTATGAAATAATGGATTAATTTTTAATTGATTTTTATGACATGTTTCTGGATGTGGCTACCATCATGCTAGGTAAATAAAAGGGGAAGGCTAATTCCAAAGTTAGAAAGTAGGTTTTCCACCCCATTTCCTTTACAATAAGTATGAACCATGGATGAATTTTCTAAATCCTTCACAAGTCTCTTGGAATCATTGATGATAACTTTGATGATGTGGGAAGGGTGGTTTTACCATCTAAGGCATTGAGGATGTTAAGGGAGTCACCTTCAATGATTATTCTACCCAACTTGAGATTGGAAACAAGATGAAGGCCCTATAACACCACCTTGGCTTGAGATACATGGATGGTATAAATTCCAAAAGGACCACCATACACAACAATCAACATCCCCACTAAGTTTTTGATGACTCTTCCTCTACCTACAGGATCAAGATTTCCTTTTGAAGATCCATTAAAATTAAGATTTACCTAGTCCTTAGGTGGTGACTTCCACCTGACATGTTTTCTCAAAAACTCTTTAAAGGGAGACTTGATTTTATGTTCCACATCCCATTTCCTAAAGACTAGCTAATTAGATGCAGATCCTAGGTTTTTATCTATGGGGAGAAATTCCCTCTAGTTTTTAGTGATGTCTTGACAAATATGGAGAAACACTACTTTGGGATGATGTCTTTCATTATAAAATATACCATAATTTCAAGCTTTCCAAATGGAATAGAACCAATGTGGGAGGGCTAAGGACCAAAGGAAGGATAGAGATAGAAGGCTCCAAGGTAGCTTCTATTAATTAATGAGATTAAATATGTTATCCATTTTGACCCAAGACATATTAAATTTATCTAGAATCCAATAAAAAATACATGGATTGAAAGGGCAAGAAAGAAATAGATGATGGATCAAATATTTAACTTCCCTACATATGGGGTATATGATAGGTATAATGAGTCCTCTTTTGGTCAGATTATTCCCTATTAGAATCTTGTCATGATAATCTAGCCAAAAGAAAAAATTTACCTTAGGAGTGATGTGTTTAATCTATAGAGCTTTCCAATATCCCCACTCATCCTCCAATTCAAGGTGAATAATATGTCCATATGATATCGAGTACTTCCCACTATCTTTGGTCACCCATAAGAGGTGACCCTCATTAGGAAAAATGGGGATGTGGATTTGGCTAAGGGAGTAATTGAGATCCTAAACTACCTAGGCATATTTGGCATTATTTCCATCTATGAAGAGTACCTTCTAAGATTTCAAACCTCCAATATATTCATAATAGTATTTAACCTTAGTACCCATCTTTCCTTGAAACTTAAACAAAGATTATCCCAATTACCCTATGATGAGAGGGGGAGAGTGGATATCCAAGCATAATCCAAAAAATCAATTAATTCCCCATTCTCGATTTTCCATTTAATTCCTTTTTTAGGAGGTTCTTCCTTCTATAGATGTATTTCTAAAGGGTAGACTTGTCGATGGGTGCTTCCTCCCAGAGTAAGATATCTTCCATAGTCCCTTCTAGATATTTTGCCTTTACAATTATATACCATTCACTATCTTATTTCATAATTTTACAACCCATTTTAGCCAAAATGGCTTGATTCATATTTTTAATCCTTTTGAGCCCTATCCCCCCATTTGCTTTGAGGAGGCAAGATTTTTCCCATGTGACCAAGTGAAATCTGAATCGATCCTCGGTGCCCCTCCATAAGAAGTTTTTAAAGATATTTTTTATCTTGGTATCCAATTTTCCAAGCATATAGAATATCAACATTAAGTATATAGGGATGTTATGTATTGAGGTCTTAATTAGTTAGAATTTACCTTCTTGAGTGAGCAGGTGACCTTTCCATCCTATAAGTTTTTACTAGATTTTATTGATGAGTCGATTCCAAAGGTAAGAATCCTATTTTCCTTCAAAAAGGGGAATGCCCAAGTAGGTTTTTGAGAGATGGCTCACCTAGAATTAAATAATTCTTTCAATCTTTTTTTGCATGGGATGAGAGTGTTAGAAATCTTAAGGAAGTTTATGCACTAGTTAGAAACTATTTCATAGTTCTTAAGGATGACCTTGAGATGTCTATCTTACTCCACTGAGGCTTCCCATAGAATAATGATGTCATCAAAAAAATATTCATGGGTGATTAGGTCAGTGTTAAGAGCTATTGAAATGCCTTTGATAAATCCTTATACTTAGGCCTTCAACAAGCTTTTCCCCAGTGTTTCCAATACTATGATGAAGAGATAGGGGAGAGAGGGTCCCCTTGCCTTAAACCTTTATAAGACAAGAATAATCATTTAGTAACTCCATTGATTATTATGGAAAATTTGGTTGTAGAGATTTAGTTCCAAATATTATTCCTAAAATCCTAATTGAATCCCAATTTCTCAAGGATTTTCATTAAAAATCTATAAGAAACTTGATCATAGGTTTTATTCATGTCAAGTTTAATGAACATGCCTTATCCTAAGGATTTAGAGATATATTTAATGAATTCATGTACCATGATAATGCCATTAGTTATTTATATCCTAATAACAAATGATCCCTTTTATTCCCCAATCACATTATATAGCAAACGTTGTATTTTTTTAACAAAAATGACCGAACAAATCTTATAGATAGTGTTGTATAAGATGATGGGGTAAAAATCCTAAATATTATTTACCCTTAGGTTTTATGGAATAATAAATATAAATGAATTATTCATTTTTCTTAACAAATTTCCATATTGGAGAACTCACACATAGATGCTTCAACTTTGGTATGGACAATATCCCAAAAGTTTTGGAAGAAGAAGTGGGGAATCCATCAGGAGATAGGGCCTTAAACCCTTCCATAAAAAAGTGCATTTTTCACATCATACATCCTTTGGATTTTGGTTAAAATAGAATTATCAGAGGCTATAATGACCTTATTGAAGTTTCTCAATGTTCTATCTTCTAGGTGTTCATCCAAGAAGCCATCTTCTATGAGTAACGTTTTGAAGAATTATATGGTGTGGAAGGTAATATCCTCTTACTATTTACTAATGTTTCCATTTTACAATTCCAATTTCATTATTATATTCATATTCTTATGTTTGGATGCCAAGTGATGGAAGAATTTGGTGTTCCTATCTCCTTCCTTCAACTAGGTACACCTAGATTTTTAGCACCAGTATGCCTCTTTCTTCACTTCCAAATTATGGAACTAACACATATTTATTTTTATTTGTGGTATAGATACTTATTATTCCATTGAAAATCTCTTATTTCTTCAATCAACATTAATTCCTCATCTAAAACCTTTTTTTGTAAAAAAATGTTACCAAAGACTTCTTTGTTCCATCTTTTTAGATTTATTTTTAGAAAGTTCAATTTTTTGACCAGGATGTACATATCAGAACATGAGAAAGGTTATTTCCACCATTCCTTTAAATATTTGGTCAAGTTTTTGGGGTGTATCCACATGATTTCAAATCTAAAAAGAATATTCTTTGGTTTCAAAATTCTTTCACCTTCAAAAACTAGGGGCTTGTGATTTAACTATTTTGGGAATATTGGAGTTTTATTCCTAATTTATTTAAGGGTCTAAATTAATAAATTAGTAAATAATATTACAATAATTGAATTAATAATTTGTATAATTTATTTTAATTTCATATCTTTCTAAAAATAGTAATGAAAGATAAGAAATGCAACTTTTCTTAAAACTCGACTAAGACAACTATGATAGAGGCTAAAACTGACTGTGTAGGACTAGGATAGTGTCATGAACCTAGATCTAACTTTTTTTCAGTGAAAGGACAAGATCAAAAAAAATAAGACACTTCAGGGTTTAACTCTATTATCCAAGTCCTATATCTATTGTCTAAATTGGTAAGAGAGATATAAGTTTTCTAGGTTTTGTCCACTATCTCTATGTGAGCTTGCCTATGAAATTTTAGATCCTGAATATCAACGGAGCTCCTTATAGAGATGATTTAATATCAAACTATAGACCTTAGTTATGATTTAATAAAATTAGAGAAAGAGGGCGTTAGTGTGTGTAATATGAACTAAACATGTATCTACACGCCGTGTGTGGGCATGCTACCTACATACTAATACTTTAAAGAGGGATCAAGCCATATGTAGTTATTACACTTGACGTGTTTTATGCAATAGTGTTATGTATATGAAAAAATGAAAAATTGAGAGTGATTAAGGTGGATAGGGATTGGTGCGAGGGTTTGAGTATGCTTTTAGCTATATTGGATGGATGTATGTAGGGAATAGGGAAATTTGCCTTGGTGGTTTTCCTTATATTCTTGATTTCTTTGTAATATTTTCCAACCCCTTATAAATGAACTTTGAATGGGATTTTATAGAGATCTATTGGTCATGAGTTAAATGTATTTACATTAGGCCAACATAATAAAGAATAGGAATAAAAATGAAATGGTCATTTGGGCTCAAAATGTGATTAGATAGAGTGAAAAAAATGGGACACTCTGGGGTCTAGTGCTATAGTCCAACCAAAATGCGCCTATCCTACAAGATCAAGACCTAGGGGGATAAAATTAACATATGAAATAGAGACTAGTTGAGCTAGAATCAGGTTTTAAAAGTCTATAGATGACATGTCATAACAAAAAATGTGTCTAGAAGGGTCATGAGAGAATTTAAGAAGGTCATATGGATTGGGTGTCACAAGCTACACTCAAGATACCAATTTGGACATTTTTTATGACTACATTTCCCCCCCCCTTTATTATAGTGATGAAACAAAGTGAAATACTATGCTAAAGGAAAAGTAGAAAGTGTACCTGAACTTACCTATAAGGGTGAATCCCATGAATTTGTGTGATGTTGAGTGTGCATAAAGAGAGCATATTGTGAAGTATAAATCTTCAAGAGAAAACAAAGATTATATTATTTCTTACTAGATACACTATATCTAAAATAAGAATGTACAAAAATTGGGTAAGAGAAAGAGAAAGAGGAAGAGAATGGAATGAATACACCTAATTGAGTATGTGAACCAATACAAAACCCATTATGGTGTTGGATAATGTTGGGTATGTGCTGAACCAAAAGTAATATCACAAATGGAGCTGAGTGCTCAATTCTCTAAGAGTGGGTTAAGAATGTAAAGACTAGACCTTTGGATCCATTGTCATCTACTAAGTGAAGCTATGTAATTATGTGTGTGTTAATCTATGTTTGTAATGTGTTTCTCATCTCTCTAAGTAGGTGGCTCAAGAATATAAAGGCTAGCTAGACCTTTGGATCCATTGTTTTCCACTAAGTGAAGCTATGAACTAATATCAATATGAATGGGTGTTGTATGAGATGGCTCCTAAAGCCCATGAATGATCTAAAATTTTATAATGTGGTATGGATAGCCAAATGTGTACTAGAAACTAGGCCCATATTGGACACTCTAGAAGGAGGAAATTAGGCTTGTATGAAATCCACTTTGAAACTAGAAACTAGGTTCATATGGAAGCCACTCAAGAATGTGGAGGTTAGGCCTATATAAAAGCCACTCCAAAATGATGCCAACCATATATAGATGAAATAAGGCATGTAACTAATAATAATGTCTGGGTAACATACTAAACTTAGAAATAAAAGAAGTCATGTGTGTCATGCACATTGCCCCTAATCACTAGTGTTTATAACATGGATTTTGATTTGGAAGTTATACCAACTATGGAATCTAAAACTAGAAGTGAGAGCCATCATGCTATGCATGATTCCCCCTATATCTAGATTATTTGAGAGAATTATACTAAAATTATTCAGTCTGAACTGATTTATATCTAAAAAAATTATAGATGAGCTTACCTTTTTGCTTATTTTTGGAAAATTTGGGTTTTTTTCTATTTGGATAGAAATGCCAAAAATAAGACACCCTACTATTCAATACTATTATCCATGTTCAGTTTTATTGTTCTTTATTAATTCTAATGATTATTCTATAATCATCACTATTTTTTTGGTCTATTCTGCTTGGTTTGACCTCTGATTGCTATTCTAAGTGTTCTAAAAATTGATTTTTTGATTGATAGGAGCTCTAATCTCTATAACAAAAATATTATTTATTGTTCCTTCTTATAAGGGTAAGAATGAAGACCCTATAATGAACAACCTTAGAATAAATATATTAAGTGTATATATAGCATAGTTTGTATTGGAGATTGTTAGATCAACAAGAGTATGTCTAGATAGATATAACAATGTAATAGCATGTGTAGTATCCTGAAATAAAATTAGAAATGTTATTTTTTATTTTTTAAGAAGGGATAAAACATGATTTCCATCATGGCATCCAAAAAAGAAAGATAATACATGATATGGATCAAGGCATTACAAATAGTGAGAAGTAAACACGCAATGAGCACACAAGGTAAGAAGCAAGAAGATTACAATAATGTGGCTAAGGGTACAAGAAAACAAGGGACATGGAAACATGTCACTTAAACTAGAAAGCAAACATACAAGGCATGCTCAAATGCCATATACACATACAATTGGAAACAAGCAAGTTTGGCATGAGGGCCATAATTACATACAAGAGTACAAGAAAATTACCTTAGTAAATGTCCTAAGGTAAATACAATAGACAAAATAGGAACTAAGAAATGCAATCACATCTAGCTATGAAAAACAAGAAAATAAAGCATGTAATATGCTAGAAATACAATCTCATCTAACTAATCAAACCAAGAAGTATGTAAGACATGTAGTAAAAGGCTAGGTAGATGATAGGAAATACACAAGTGCTATATACTAGTGAGTGTTGATAAAATAATTTGTGTAAGCTAGTAAGTAATATACATCAACATGATAAATAGAGTGTGTGGTTTAGGAATGACATAACCTAGATGGTGTAGTCATGTATAAGATGGCCCTAGTGGGTAGATATCAGTGGGTAGATATATTAATGTATGTCTCAAATGTAGAAGTAGGATGCCCCCTCAATGGGTAGAGTGAAGAAATGAAGGATTTTAGTGTCACTACACACATCAAATAAGATCAAGTGAAGCATGGTAATGTAGATAAATTTACAAACAATATCATAGAATAACAAAATGTAGGTATAACATGGTATTAAAAATGTAAAGCATGGCTAATGCATACAATTGAAATGTTTTTCATATTTTGACATATTTGAATGTTTTTAGATTCTTTTAGTATAAGATATGTACAATAAATCATGAGGAGACTATGTACAACAAATTGAAAATAGGCTATGTATAAGCAAGACTAAGAAGAAACAATACTAATGGATGAGTCTCATGAGATACTCCCTATCATGGTGCCCTATATCAAGGAGAGGAATCATGCATGATCATGAAGAATGTTGGAAGGGCTTAGACTGTAGCTCTAAAATCTATGTCTGCTATAAATTCTTTGAAATATCTATAGTGGAAATTGATTTTGGGGTCCCCCTATAACTCTGAGAAGTGGATGTAACTGTAGATCTCTTAGGGACCCATCTTATAGTAGGAGAAGATCTCTAAATATGTGTTATATATATATATATATATATATATAAGCATGAGACCTCAATGATACTACATTGGGTGTGAATACTATAGCTAGAAACTATCTAGAGTCTTGAAACTATGATTGCTCTAAAATATGCCTCCATGGAAGTGTATGAACTCTATATGTCGGTGAGGAAGGCCTCAACTATGTTTAAATCTAAACTAGAGTAAGAACTATAACTAGTGGAGAAGCTAAAATTAGTGATTATAGAGTATTATATGGCTCTAAAGTGGGGAGTGGTAACTCATATGTAACTCCACCAACTATAATAACCTACTTAGCATGACTTAATTTCATGCATCAATGAACTGTAGAAGGTATTGCTTGAAGTTTTTGAATCCATGGTTGACCAAGTAACATATACAAAACTCTTGCACTAGGAATAATAGTAAATGGTGTGTTCACATGTGTTGGACTAACCTATAAAGGAAGTAAAATCTCACCTAATGAACTCTGTATGTTCCCATTAAATCCATTGATAACTATGTCTGTTAGGGTAACATCCCACTCTAAATATCCCAAATGTTGTAGTAATGTCATAGTGCACATGTTCACACTAGATCCTTTATCTATGAAAACACTATGAATGGGATGATGATTAAAGTAATATTTGACAAATAGTGCATGGCAATTTGAATCATCCTCAACTATCTCCTATTTTAAGAAGGAGATGGAATGTCTAGCTGGAACTTTAGAATTATACACACTAATCATGTTGCTCAAAGGACGTGACTCAACTAAAGTTGCCTAATATGTAGATGGT
The DNA here is from genome assembly GCA_037957365.1 of Torreya grandis. Classification (NCBI taxonomy): domain Eukaryota; kingdom Viridiplantae; phylum Streptophyta; class Pinopsida; order Cupressales; family Taxaceae; genus Torreya; species Torreya grandis. The sequence goes on along the minus strand of JARHVA010002816.1, from coordinate 1,130,259 downwards.
GGAGGATGTGCATGATATTCATAGTGAACACCTAATGTATCTCTTGTATCTTGTTTATAATTATATGGAAAAGGATCTAAGAATATTTTCAAAGCTTTGTCTTGTGTTTGTTTTTCCTGAGGAGGCTCAAATAAAGTGCCAAGATCAATAACATTTCTATTTATCAAGTCTTATATCTTATGTTTCAAATTGATGTATCTATTTTTTGTGTGGTCTGGTGCCCTATGAAAATCACAAAATGCATTCTAATCATATCCATGTGGAAGAGGCTTTGTTGGATCAACTTCTTGAATAAGAGAGAGATATATGATATTACATTCCAATAACTACTATAAGACTCTAGCTAGAGATTTTGGTAGATTAGTAAAAGTTAATTGAGGAGGTGTTGATAAAACCACTCATTAAGGGGGATCTAAAGACACATTAACTATTGGTTGATTTTGACTTTTGCTATCATTGACCTTTACTTTGTATGGGACTTTACTATTACTCTTGTTTATTTTTTCTAATATGTTTGTATACTTGAGTTTGCCCATTAAAATTAGTTTGAATTATATTTCCTTTAGTGTATGACATAACTCAGTGAAGCAAGAGAAACTTTTGAACATTGTTGTCTCATGTAAATCTAGTAGAAGGCTTTGTTTGAAGATATCTTGTAATTCTTGATCAGCCATGGGGATAGTCATTTTAGCAAAGATAGTCTTATATCGAAGAACATAATCTATAAGATGCTCATTTGAACTTTGTTTATATTTTAAAAATTGTGAATAAGAAACCTTATCACCAATGTTAATGCTAAAATGAGATAAGAACATGTCAGCTAAAGGATTAAATTCATTGACTAACTAATTTGGTAGACTATAGAACCATTGTAAAGCATAATCCTTTAGACTCCATGGAAATAACTTGATTAGTAACTAGTCATTTGGCACATAATCCAAGCATGCTACATGAAAAGTTCTAAAGTGTGTCTCTAATCACCCTTGACATCATATAAAGTGAGCTTGGGTTGAACAAAACCTAGTGGCAAGGGTGTAGAAGCAATATGACATGCCAATGGTGTATGAAGTAGAGTAAAAGAATATAATGCTTGCATTAGTATAACATCACCTTTCTCAATATGTAGCACCTTAGATTGAAGATATTTTATCTCTTACACAAGGACAACCAAATAAAGATACAAAGATGTACTAGCCATAATTAGTGGTGCCTCATAGGAATGTTGGGCTGCTATAGGGGGTTGTTGAGACATAGTTGCATGTATAGTGTCATGTGCAACTAGTTACTCTAAAGGAATGGAATACTCAAATTATTTATCCTTTTTGATTTTCATGATCTATTGTAAGATACAATTATGATCTCAAAGATATTCCTTGATTCTTTCTCTAAAACTTTGGAGAATCAAGAATCTGATGTGATGGGCCATGAACATTTGTATTTGTATCATCATTATTATTCTCATACTAATCATTATCAAAATTATCCTCATTAAAATTTGTGTAATCTAGATGTGTAGGATCTATAGTAGGAAGTTGATCTAGCTATTTATCTATGGTATATGGTCAAGTTGAAGGAATCTAAGTGAATTCAAGAGGGTTGCCACTAAGTCTTGTACTTCATCTCAAAGGAAGAGATGTAAGAAGGAAGGTCACAAAAATGTAAGGTGATACCTCAAAAATAATGGGACCTAGTATATGAAACTAGGGTTTGAATTAACTTATTTATAAAATTACTAATGTAAATTTAAAAATTAAATGTGAATTTATGATTTAAATATGTAGGAAAAATAAAAAAATAATGAAAAATACTAGGACCTAGTATACAAAACTAAGGTTTGAATGAAATTATTTTTAAAATTACTAAGGTAAATTAAAAAATTTAAATGTAAATTTTTTATTTAAATGTTTACGAAAAATCAAAAAAATATTGGAAAAATTATCAAGGAATTTTCTTAGGGTTTTTAGCATTTTTATGCACAAACAAAGTAAGTCGGGTTCACCAAATGATTTATCTATTTTGGGAATATTAGATTTTTATTCCTCAATTAGTTAAGGGTTTGGAATGATAAATTAGTAAATAATATTTCAATAATTGTAGTACTAATTTGTATAATTTGTTTGACTTTAATAGCTTTCTAAAAATATTAATGAAAGAGGATAAATATAACTTAGCTTCAAACTAGATTGAAATAGCTGAGATAGAGGTTGAAAATGAATATATATAATTGGGATAGTGTCATCAACCTAGATCTAACTTTCATTTGATGAAAGGATAGGAATGCCAAAAATAGGACACTTTAGGGTCTGGTGTTATAGTCTAGGTCTTGTCTCTATTGTCCAAACTAGTCATAGAGATCTAAGTTTTATGGGTTTCATATATTTTCTCTATATGAGATTGCATCTAAAATTTTAGATCCTGAATGTCAATGGAGATCTTTATAGATCTTATTTAATCTCTAACTATATACCTTCATTATGCTTGAATAAAACTTGAGAAAGATGAGGGGGTTAGTGTGTCTAAGATGCACTAAATGTGCTAAACGTGTATCTATACCCTTTATGTGGGAACACTACCTACATACCAATAATTTAAAGATGAATCAAGCCATATGTAGTTCTCAAACTTGATGTGCTTTATGCAATAGTGTTATATGGATGAAAAAATGCTAAACTAAGAGTGATTGAGGTGGCTAAGGATTAGTGTGAGGATTTGAGTATGCTTGTAGTTGTATTGGATGGATGTATGCAAAGAATAGGTAAATTTACCTTGGTGGTTTTTCTTGTATTCTTGATTTAGTTGTAATATTTTCCAACCCCTTATAAATTAACTTTTAATGGGAATTTATAGAGATATATTAGTCATGTGTTAAATGTATTTGCACTAGGTCAGCATAATGAAGAATAGGAATTAGAAGGAAATGGTCATTTGGGCTCAAAATGTGATTAGATAAGAGAAAAAAACATGGGAAACTCTAGGTTATGGTGCTATATTCCAACCATAACACCACTATCCTACAGGCTCAAGACCTAGAGGGAGAGAATTAACATAGGAAATAGAGCCTAGTTGAGATAGAATCAGGTCTCAAAAGTCTATAGATGACCTGTCATAAGTAAAAAGGTGTTTAAAAGGGTCATGAGAGCATGTAAAAAGTTCCTATGTATTGGGTGTCACAATCCATACTCAAGCTACCAATTTGGACATTTTATATGACTACAAGTTGTGATCAGAGCTAATTCTAGGTAGTGAAGAGAGATTTATGGTAAACTAGATGTCCCAATTAAGATAAATTAGGAATCAATCAAGGTAGACTTGAATTAGGTTATCTCCCATCCTCTTATTATATAGGTGTACAAGATTACTTTAAGACTCACATCCATTAGACCCACTCCTATAAGGAATTCATTACAATATAACATGGTTTTAGTGAGATAATTTAGTTCCCCCTTTTTTCCCTAGGGGTAAGTAGCATATTAAAGTCATGAACAACAATATAATTCCATCTTTCTAGGTTTTTTGGAATGAAAGGAGATCTTTCCATAACTTTATTGTTGCATTTTTTTAGTTTGGGGCACACATCTTGGATAATATCCATTCATCATTACTTGTTATATTTCTAAAAAGGATAGAGACTTTATCTTTGGTTTTCAAAAGTAAAAAACCTTCTAAAATTTTTGGATTCCAAAAAATTACAAGGTCCCCTGAGGCTCCCATGGATTTAGAGGATGCAATATTAAACTTTATCCAAACTTTATCAATGCATAAACTTAGATCATTTTTATTTTTGGGACAAGAAAAATAGTAAGATCATTTTTTTTTATGATTCACGAGGGTTTTCTATTTTCTAGGGTGGTTTAACCCTCTAACAATCCATGTAAGAATCTTTATTTTTTATCTCTAGTGATTTTAAGGGTTTTTTGAGAACCCTTCACAATTTCTTTTATTGGTTCAATATTTCATGTTACCATTTAGGGAGATCTATCGACTGATTTTGGAAAGATGCCTAAATTAGCTTTCTTTCTCCTATTTTTGTTCGTGGATTGTGTTATGAACCCATGATCTTGATTAACTTCTAATATTGTTTATTTTCTCAAATAACATTATCCCTTATCTTTGGTAAGTCCCATATTATTTTTAGGAGATTTTGTTAGGACTTCCTCTATGGGAGGCCTATCTTCAAAACTAGTTGATGCAATAAAAAATGAGATCATAAAAGCCAAAGATTGGGCTACCTCTAAGAAATATCCATGTTTCAAAGGTTGATTAAAAACCAAAGGAGTGTCTACCAAGGGTGATAGAGGATGGGGATTCATATGAGAATGATTAATGGACTATATATGGATAATTTGAGGGGGAGTCATGCAAGAGGCCTTTAGGATCTTAACCAAAAGGGGAGGGTTTAACTCGGGGCTTGACTTGGTAGGGGAAAGGAGGGGATCCATTGAGGGATCAATAAGTCCCATAAATATGCTATAAATCCAAATAATAGGGTTAAAAATATGTGGGGGATACTTGGGGGGAGTGATCACCAACATCTAAATTGATGGTGAGGGCCTGGGGTGGATTCAATCCAAAGAGAGTGGGACATGCCTTTCAGTGGGAGATCAAGGTCAGCCTGAATATCAAAACAAAGATAAGTTCCAAGTAGAGAGGAAGAGTTTTTACAAATATATTAAAATTTAGGGACCTTGAGAGTGTTATGCTAGGAGCAGTCTTGGGTATCCCAATATTCAAAGATGAATTAGCCTTTCGATCTAGAAGTGAGGTAAATTTTTGGGGATAAACTTGCTTGGGAGAGGTTAGAACCTAATTTTTTTAAGGTAATTACTTTTACATATGACTCAAAATATTACAATGAGGATAAATAATAGCTTTATTTTCATACTCTATATTTTGAAACCACTTTCCATATTTGGATTTAATTTTGATCATGTGAAGAAGTAGTTTATCCATAGGTAAGAAGACATGAAATCAATCCACAACCATTGTTATATGAGATAAGCTGAGTGGTACATAGTAATGGGATATATTAGTGCTATATAAATACCTATGATGACTTAAATATGCCAATATTATAGGGGTATTTCCATGATAAGTACCCACATTGGGACATCATCCATCACAAGACTGCTTAGATTCATAACAACCTTCTACTATCTAATAGGAATGCTTTATTGTCCCAATAACTAGGGTATTTTTAAGAGGAATTTGATGGAATATTCTTTGGTTTATAAATTAATCAAAAATAATCCTTTGGATAAAACAACCACCTCCAAGTTTCTTTTGGTTTTCTATTTTAAATTTGCACAGCTATGAGAGGTGTCAATATTAAGATATAACCAATTTGCCCTAGTCAATATGTATTTTTTCTAGTTCCACATCAACTTTTCCACCATATAATTGGGTAAAAATATTCATAACTAATTTTTTTCAACTGACAGGATGATTTGAAGGTCTGACAGATCATGGCCCACCTATTATTTTCCTATCACTATGTCATCCCAAGATAAAGGGGGCATATTGGAAGAAGGTGGTCCATTAACATCTAGTTGGTTATCATTATTATTATCTAGGATAATGGGAATATTAGGTGATAATAATCCCTTTTATACCATGTAATTATTGTGAATTTCATCACATCGAGTTGTGTTGACTTCCAAAATATCATTGATGTTCAACTTAGCATGTTCAAACTTTGCATTATTATCATCAAGGGTGTTCTAGTTTTCCAACTCAAAATGAAATTCAAATTACTAAGGGTATTAAACATTTTATTTGCCTTCCTCTCTCTCAATATACCAAAATTTTAAATTCAATTTGACTTAAAATAATGGGAAAATCAAAAAAATTAAAGCCTCTTGTTTGCCTAAACTTTTTCTAGGGTATTATAAATTGCTAGTTGATTTGTTTTATGAGCAATAGAATTCATTTTGAATCTGAAAACTAACTACTATATTTGATGCAATTATATGAAATAAATTATAAAATATTCTTAAATTTTTATATAAATATTATATGCTAATGAAAGTAAATCTACTAAGAAGGATGCAATAAAATAACAAATTTATTTATAACTTTTTTGTTCTTTAGTACAGACGAGAAAAGGAAGAGAGATATTTATCCTATAAAATTTGATGGTTTTTATTTTTAAAATATAAATATAAGATAATGAAAAAAATTAAAACTAATCTGATATACTAGAATACAACAAATAAATCTAAGCTATAACTCCCAACTTGATCCTGATGTAGATGAGTTGAAGGTGAAAACTTTATAGCAATATGGTCCTCACTATGTTGGCTACTTTTTCTCAAATGAGGGAGTCAAGAAATCTCCAAAAAAGATGATGGATACATGGATGTAATAAATAGGATAAATAGATAAGATACATATCTCCAAACAAGGAACATTTAACTATGGCTGGTTGAAGATACCATTTGTAAAGATTAGGTTACAATAATAATGGCTCTCCCTATCCAAAATTATGTAGTCAAACATGAAAAACAAATAAAGAAAAAATATAAATAAATTTTAGTAGGATATGGATATAAAATATTCAAAAATATTAATATGAGAATGCAACTTTTTGGATCCAAAATCAAGCCAAAACTGGTTTACTTGTAGAATAACAATAGAGTTTGCATGAAAGAGTTTAACTAAGTTTAACTGATAGCTAAACTTGGGAGGAACTCAAAATGATTAAAAATAGAATATGGAGTGATTTGGGTCTGATTGGAGGAAAAATTAGGATAGAAAAAGAAATAATCATGACAAAAATCATGTAAAACATGTCAAATAATAGTTCACAGGAGCTGATTTTAGAAGATAGAACAATATAGATGGAACTAACCCTATTTGTAGGGGTAGTTATGAAACCACCACCTATGAGAATGAAACTAAAAATATAAATGATATAACCACACCTATTTTAATATGAAACCATACCCTTAGTATGGGACCATTGTGGTGGTTTAAAAAACTACCATGATGAACCTTTAGACACTATAAATCAACACATGATAATTTCAAATGTTGCAACTCCCCTGGAATACTTCAAAACCCCGTAAGGCCCCAACTTGACCTTTCAACTAGAAACTAGACCTAAACCTAGTTATATTTCCATAATAACTAACCCCACCTATTTAAACTCAACTTAACCTTGACCCTCAACCATATATGGTCACCCTAATTGCCGACAGTCACACTAACCACCAATGACCACGTTCCACTGTCTAAACTAGCTTAACTAACCCTTCACTTCACCTTGCTTTTTCTATAATTAAATTATATAATTCATGTATGAACCCATGCATGTAAAATTTAAAATTAGACATCAAGTTGGATCTTTTGCTAACATATTATTGTACCTCTCTTTCCTTCTTATAAGAAGAGAGGGGAAAGAGGTGAGAAAGGATGAATCCACAACTATCAAGAGATTTTATATCTAAAGTTTATTTTGTAGGTTTTCTTCCAACAATATAGTGATCCAACCATCATAATAGATAGCTGAAGTGATATCATCTATAATCTAATATCCAAGTATCACTACTCTACCAAAATCATTCCAAACTTCACCAATGAGTTTATCAGTAATCCACCTCAACTTTTCACCCCATTAACCACCAGTAAGCTAAGTATTTATTTTTAATTATTTATTCAATTTGTTTATATTTCATAATCAACTCAACACAAGCCAATATCTTAAAATCCCATTCTATAACCCCATATAAATAACCTTTTATTACCTAGACCCAACCCATAGTAACCACTGATGGTCACTCTGACCATCGACGGTCTGTCCCAATTGCTGATAGTTATCCCAACCACCAATGGTCACCTCAACCACCGATGGTCACTTCAACCAATGATGGTCATTATAGCACAAAATAAAAATAATATATTTTCACCCACTTATCCTCAACAAAATCCAACTTTATTTATCTCTGCATATTCATAGAGCTCCAACCTATTTTTTGAACCATACCCAAACTATTTAACATTAGTATTGATCTAATTATTGCTATAATTAGTCAACTTCATTAATTTATTTATCAATAACTTCTTGTAATTAATTTCATTATATTCTATGATTTATGAAAGTAATTTATATTTCATTTTCTAAACATAATTATTTAAAATTTGTAGATTGATATCCCCCAAGGAAGCTTTTGCTTCTGGGATCTAGCTAGCGCTAGACAATCTACCCAACTATCTATCTAACCAACCATTTAATTTATTGATATATTATTTTTAAGTCATTCCTCTGAAGAAAAATAATATCTCTCTACAATAATCTAATTCCATATGCACCCAACCAAATAGGTTCTTCTATCGTACCTGTTCTAGTTTCTTTCTTCTTCCTCTCTTTGAATAAAGTTGAAATTCACTAAAACATTCTAGCATGCTTGGTGGGACCCTTGAGTATCTACCTGGGTTTAATTTATTTTCATCTACATGATCTTCTCCATATTTTGTGCTCATAAATGAAATTAAAATATCTTTTGAGTTTAAAATTGATTGCATACATTGGTTTCATACAACTTTAACTCAGTTAAAATAAAGCAAAGTAATTCGATCATAACATCACTTGTATCATACACATAGACCAAAACACCTACATCAATCAAACATGTGATCAACTTGACATAAGGCCTAACTAGGATTTCATCATCTAGTGGTCACCTTACCCTTTCCTGACAATCCTACTTGGAGGTCATTACCAAGGGGAAAACTAAATTAGCTCTCTAGTTGAGTATAAAATCTGGAAATTGGTATATACTAGCTAAGCACTTGACACCCTTATCATTATAGCATGTGAAGTGAGGGGGTAGGCCCTAATATCAATCCATATGTTTATTTCCAATACAAATCCTTTTTGAGAGCCTAAATTCAACCTAAAACCAACCATAGAGTTCTTTTCTAGTACCTGCCCTACAAGCCAATTTCAATCACATGGTTCTTAAATCTTCAGGGATAAGCCAAAGGAAAGACTAAAAGGAACTTTAGGACTTAATATAATTTTTAGTGTGTGTTTGAATTCCTTGCTCATTTATTGTCTTCTCTCTATTTGAGTGGTGAGATTGTTTTTGTATTCTCTCTATGTTATCTTACATGGTCCTAACTCATCAACAATAAAAGAACCTAGTAGAGCAAAGCCCATCACCAAACCAATCAACCTCTTCTACCTCCTAATACATGGAGTAAATATCTAAACTAGAAGACTCTATTCACCCTTCAATAATTCCTTTTTTCCTTTAGGTAGTTCCTCAAAGAGATACAAAATTTGCCACTTTCTTAGATAATAACCCTATATCCATTCAACATTATCTTAACACCATACCTCACCATACCATTGCTTTAATTCCACTTGTAGACCCACCTTATGAAATGCCTTCCCACCTTATGGGTAACCCTTATATTACCATAGTCACCACCCAACCATTAACTACCCAAAAATATTAATTTACCAATAATCCTTTTGATACTACTATGGTGAACCAACCTACCAACACCCTTATACCTTTCACCCCCACCATCAAATCCTCTACCCTAGGAACAACCCATAAATTAACCACTTATACTCCCCTCACCATGGAATTACCTACTACTAGCATTTCCAACCTTCCTTTGGCTACCCCTAATCCATTAGTAACTACTCAATTTCAAAATATTATTGTGTCTATACCTTTTACCTTACCACCAATTAGTATAAATGTCACCACCTTTCCTTTAGTTACAAACCCAAGTTTAGCTCTTACCCAACCTACTTTAACCTCTCAATAGGTGCCCATCATGCCCAACCTGGGTTACATCCCTCACCCACAAGGGAATACACCTCTACCCATTACCCAACCACCTACATCCACCTTCCCATACATAGCATCCACTAACCACCTATGTCCACATATCAATATGTGTCAGCTCCTCAACCTCCTACCAATTATCAATATGTCACCCAACCACAACAATAATATTCACCTTATAACCTTTTAGGTGTGTAACCCCAAACAAATCTAATGAAATGCTCATGGATAAATTGAATAATTTAGATTCATACATATTTAGTGCTCACAACATCTTATCATATGAATAGATCTTCAATGAATCCATTCACCCATCTATCCCTATCAGACCATAGCCCCCTTTTTGGGAACTTCCCAAGTTTTCTAAATTTTAAATTAAGGAGGACCCCCAACATCACCTCTAGGAATTTAGGCATGCATGTTATTTAATTTCTTATGATGATGCCCTCCTCCTTCATACCTTCCCCATGACTTTTCTTGGTCCAACATTAGATTGGTATAGTACCATAAACAAAAGTTCTCTTTTCTCCTTCACCCAACTAGCCCAAAATTTCTTGGATCACCTTTTAATAAACATCTCCTAGAAATTTTCCATCATTGACCTTTAATCTATCTGGAAATTTGATGATGAATCTATTACTGATTTTGTAGCTCACTAGAGAAGCTTAATCAATCAACTTTCTTTCTCCTTACCCCAACCTGAACTAATAGAATTTTTTGCTTGGGCATGTGCCGAGCACATCTCTTCTACATTGTGTATCTAGAGCTTTATAACCTTTGATGAAGGTTTTACCATGGTGCATAAACTATAAAAGAGATCCATCGATAAAGGAAATTTAAAGTTGAAAAACAAAAACTCTACCTATAAAACCAATGAGGCCTCTTCCTCAAAACCAAGTAACCAAACCAATACCAATGCCAAAATTAAGGGACCTATGAATGTAGTTATCATTAAGACCACTCCACCATTTTTCAATCAACCAAAATCTTTTTAACTCCTCAAAGCAAAACATGAAAAACCAATATTGAAATAATTAGAAGTAATTTACTATGCTTAGGTAATATTAGACTTTAGTCCTAGAAAAGTTTATAAAAGCTAATATATATAAATTCTTCCCATCAAACCCCCTCAATAATTTGATTCTTCTTATCCTGCACCTATCTAGTACATGAAGGAATCAAATGATTCAATGCTTTGATATATTTTATGATCAACATAGGCATATATATACAAAGATAAAATATTTAATAGAACCATAATCTATTAATAGCTATGCCTTTCAACACCTAAACTGTCATCTAAACAAACTAATCGATGTTAAAATAGATTACTAAATAAAACACAAAACATTGAACTAAGCACTAATCCATATACACACAATGTAATATACAATTTTTTTAACATTCCCCCCTTTATTACATTGTTTCTACAAACATCATATTTCTTAATAGTGGTCCCCACTTTATTACAGACACTGTATAAAGATTTACACTCTCTGTGTAGCCTGCTCACTTTCTAAGGTAGCATGCCATCTTTGTGGCTTTAAGGTCTTGGTTTCACCTTGGTTTTTCCTTGAAGGATTAACAAAAACTTGAAAGTGATAGGAACACTTCTCTCTACTAACACCTTTGATGTTTTCTCAGATTACGAGGATTACCACAAACATATATGGTTTTATACTACAAGTTGACCATGAACCTAGAGGGTTGTAGGAGGTTTCTACTTCACTTAGGTGGTTTATCAAATTACCAAAAACCCTTTTCCAATAACCAAGTGCTACTTTAGTGATTTTTCTCCCCATAACATTCTTTTTTAGGAGGTACCAAACTAGAAAATAATGCTCATTAGCTTATTGAAAAACACACTACAAAACATAAAATAAACACACCAAAATTTATCACCATAGCAATGATGTGACCCAATCATAGGAAACTCATGAAAGGATTCCATTTTTCCTATAGCCTCTATGTATCCTATAGCCTCTATTAAATGAAGCTATTTCACTCAGCCGATGAAAATTTGAAGCTCAGTTGCATAAGGAGAAATCCTCCCCATAGTTTGAACCCATTTGACATTTGATGGAATTTGACTCAGGATGTCACGTATAAGTGAGAGTGCATCCTTATACAAATAATTAATTTTAATTTTGATAATTTTGACATAAAATTGATACTTTGACTCATTATGAATTTTTAACATTTTTAATGACTTTGACAAAAACACCTTTGAGTCTAGAATTGAGAAAAAAACAAAAAAGTGAATAATTATACCAAATAAATAACTTTAAATTTAAGTTAATAGTGGACCCAAACAATAATAAAAAGACTCTTAAATAAATATTTAACCATTTACTAATTTGACAAATTGACATCAAGAGCTCTATCTCTCTCTTCCTTCTTTTTTTTAAATGATGACACTACTTTATGACATATTTACTAACTTTTACTGACATATATTAACTCTAGACTTTAATCATTACTAAATAACCTTAAAGGAATCTATATCCACTTAATTTTATTTTGACACATAACTAAGTTTGGAATTGAAAAATTTATAAACAAAGACATGCAAATGAGGATGAACATATGAAAACTATGATAATGAGGATCATTTGTATACCTAACAGTTCACCGTATAAACTATATGCACAAAACTATTGGCTGATATGCAACAGTGAACAAGGCAAGACTTGTAGAAATTCATACAATCATCTAGTTGGGTAGATGACATGGGATGAGGTATAAAATTTTATACATAGTCTACCATAGAAAATAGTTCACTTCAACTCTCCAATATCCTCTACCAAAATCTTTACATCCCCTCACCATAAGCTGATGTAGGCCAATTTTTTAACTTGAAGAATCCATAAGTTGCATGAGGTTTTAATGAAGCATTGATCTAATGGAAATATGAGATTAGAGATATTCTTCCACCTTTGATTATATGACTGATATGGGAAAGCCCAACTTAAATGAGTCCTTGGAAGTATGGATTTTGATGTGAATCAGAAAAAGTAAAGATGATGTGGTTGAAACCAATCTAAACACATATGCTAAGTAAAAATGCAAAATTGGTGATAGCAAGAAAAATCAACTAATAGTTCTGAATTTGAAAAACATCTCCATGCTTCTATTGTGCCAATTATGATCCTTCAAAAAATGGTAGCATAGAATGTTTGACTAGATTCACAAAAATGGCAATGACTCAAATAATACTTTGAAAATTTAACCCATGGATGCTACGATACTACCCACTCTAATACCAATGAAGGAATTGCATGACTGAATTATTTGATATATTTATTGATCAACATAGGCATAAATATATAGAGATAAAATGATTAATAGAATTGTAATCCATTATGTTACATTTTAATTCACCCTTATTTTTTTTTGTGAACCTTCACTAATAAAAAATTGATGCACCATCTTACCTTATTGATCATATGTTTATTTATTAAGTTAGCTCTTTGTTTTGAAATTTTATCCACTTGCCTTCATATGTCCAAAATTACTAAAGAATTGAACCTTCAAACTTGAAACCTTTTCAAAGTTCAAGAGTTCAATGGTTCAATGTTTCTCAAAAGTCATGAACTATGGGTCCATTTGTGTAACTCAATATATATATTTGAAACTTCAAATTGAACCTTATTTCAAGATTTCAAAGGTTCAACAGTTCAAAGTTTCAACATTTCATGACTTTAGTCCCATCTTTATCGAAGCCTTTTAAAGTCAAAATTTATGGGAGATTAAAAAAAAAGTAAATCATTTAAAGGGAAATATATTCATAATATTTTATGAAATGGAAAGTTTTAATTTTGAAAGGTTATTAGTAATCATTACACATTAAGTTCATGTGTAAAAACTCCTTATAATTAATGCACCTATCATAATTTATGTCATATCAAGCAAGTTCAACACAAGTTAATTGATTCAGTAATTATTTGACCTGATTTCATGACTTTATCAAGAAAGGACAAACCATTTTTAATAGTAAACAAATAGGTTCATGCATAGGAAAGTAACACTAGAGGAAAATCATTTTGAGTTTATGGTATTATTGAAAAATTTCAAAGCCTTTTTCATTATAACCTCCAATCTGTAGCCATGAAATCTACTTGTCTTGGTTACGAACACAGCCATGGACTTGTTTGTTCTCTTCCTAAATTTGGGGATACTTCTTTAGTTTAATGTGATTTAGAATATTTTAAAGATAAATTTAAAAATCATATATCAACCCCTATGATGGAGAAAATAGTGGAAAGTGGTTTAGTCTAAGCTACAAATTTTCCCATGGTGGTACAATGCCCTGAATTAGTTCTAGAATACATGAATAGATACAACCATCAAAATAGGTGTATCAAAACTATGGATGGCCATGTCTTACTTCATGTCAATAGACAAACCCTAATGGTCGTGATGAAAATTACACCAAAGGAGACATACTTTGACCTCAATATTACTTCCTCTTATGCTCAATTTTTCATTATAAAAATAATCTACAAGAATGTAATTTCCAAAAATTGGTTACTAAAATTTCAAAAAGGAGGATCAAGACTGCCTAGATCATTAACCAGAGAACATAAGATACTAGAAATTAAAGACATCATGGTATTATTACACAAGGTGAAAGGCAATTCTCAAGAATTTTATTGGGAGGAATGGATGTAATTCTTCATTCAAGTGATCCTCTAAGGAGAATAGTATTTGGATTGGGTAAAAATCATAGCTGAATGTTTGTATCTAGGTCTACATAATTATTTCAAGAAAAAGGATTTTTATATGTCTTCATATCTCTTTTACTACTTAGCATCTACAATAGAATGGATAAGGTTACCTCATGCATCCTTAGTTGAAGACAATAGAATTTATGATTATTACCCATATTTATAGATGAAATTTTTTATGAAAACTATGTAAGGGTTAATGATGTTTTTACTCATTGAATGACTAATGAATTGGCAGGAAATGTTAATAAAATAATGTCTGATGAATCCATGTAAATGATTATTATTTATGGTAGTTTATTTATTCAATTTTCCAAATTTACTTATATCAGAGTTGGTGGTTTTGACAGTGAACCAATGAAGCTACCTAGATATGTTTTTGACCGCTTTGTATTGATAGAAGTTTATAGGTAGCTAGTCGATGTAGATAAAAAATTTCCAATGAAGAAAGAATATAATATTTCTTCTCCCATAAAATTTGGAAACTATGTATGTTAATAAATTTTTTATGCCTTAAATTTATATGTGGAGCTGAAAAAGTTCAATTTTTAGTACTATAATGCCAAACCCCAGTTTGATAGTAGAGGTTTTGCTAGGGACAATCTGGATTTTGGAATGGGATTTTCACACATTCCCCAAATCAAAGACTATTGGGAGGATTATTCAAATGAATTTGAAGTTAAAAGAAATATTTGGTGTAGGTTCTCCTTGGGGTAAATAATTATACTCAATTTGAGTATGAATATCTCTAGAATAATTGATGATGAAGAATAGGTGATTGATCCTCATTTTGAATAAGTAAAATAGCTACCTATTCTAGAAGTTGATTGGAATAAATATGAAGAGGATCGTATTGAAGTCAAAATTCTCCTAGTGTTAAGGAGAACTAAGAAATGGTTAAAGGGTTATAGACTAAAAGAAGTTTAGAATGAATTTTCCCAATGATGTGCACTAACTGATGAATCACCATCTCCAATAAGCTCTTCTAATTAGCTCATTACTATTTTTGATGCAGGTACTCTCAAGCCAAAAATTGGAAAGGGTTCTATTATCAAAAATTCTAAAAAAACCCTTGAAACTATTCTACCTTCTCATACTACTAGACTAAGGACTAAAAGTAAGAAGATAAAGGAGATTTCTAAAATAATAGTTGTGGACTTAAACTTTAAAGAGAATTTGGGAGAGGCAATAAGTGATAAAAAATTTGATCCACCAATGGTAGAGGAGATTAGTGAAAATAATAAATAGAGGTTTATTCAAATTTGTAGATCTGATGGTGATATCAAATGTGCCTTATGAACAATTGAATCTTGGTAAGGAGGTTCTGGTCCTTACACCCAAATGGTTGGAAAGTTCAATCAGTGGTAAAATAAAAATAGTTCCATTTTCATTACCATTGGAGGACATGGTTAGCAATATAGGAAAGACTCCTAAATCTAAGGAGTTAAAAACAACATCTAGGGTGGACATTGACCCTAATACATGGAACTAGAATATAGAAATAGCCTAGCTGGAAACTGATAAAGAAGTTTAAGATCCCATAATTCAAGATTTAAAAATAAAAAATAGATATTGGGATTGCATCATGTGTTATAGATGTTCACCATCTTGAAGCATCTTCCAAAAGGATAGTCAATCATACTTATAAGGATGAAAAAGATAAAAGGAAGTTGAAACAAACATTATGGTCAATGGAAAAGTATATTTATGCCATTTATAATCCAAATCCATAACCTATTTCCCAACTATCTCTATCTTTTGACCCAAAATCTCTGTTCAACAAGAAAATGTTAGATTAGATACATAGAAATAAAATGGTGACTAAGGTGTTGATGATTGGTTGGATGAAATTATCAAGAAAGGTGAATAATATATTAAGGAATTGAAGAATATATATGATAGGACTATGGCTATCATCAAAGATTTGAAAACATAGAATGCTTCATGGGAAAAAGAGGAAGGAAAATGGATGAATGTCATAAATCAAATTAGTGATGTTCAAAAGTATGGGGTAACAAAGTTTTTATCAAATAAAAATTTGATGAGTCTAAATGATAATATATTATATGTAATCAAGAGAAATATCAAATGGAGAAACTTAGTATCTAGACAAGGACACATTAAATTTACAAAAATGATCAAATAAATTACTGAGTTCACTCAATCCTTAAAGCATGACTTGTAATGTATTAATGTGAAATATATAAAAGATGATGGGGAGCCAGAAAAGGATATCAATACTGTGGCTCAATCCTTTAGAGAGAAGAT
Organism: Torreya grandis; assembly: GCA_037957365.1. Classification (NCBI taxonomy): domain Eukaryota; kingdom Viridiplantae; phylum Streptophyta; class Pinopsida; order Cupressales; family Taxaceae; genus Torreya; species Torreya grandis. Next base: position 1,113,464 of record JARHVA010002816.1, on the reverse strand, counting down.
CAGTTTCTTTAAATAAAATGACAACCTATTAATTGAGGATTTCTCTTGGATTTCAAAAGTAGAATCACTTCTTCACCTCTATGTTGTTTCACTCCCAAAACATGCAGAAAAAGTGGTAAAATTTTGGAGAGATAAAGATGTTTGGAAAGCATGGGTTAAAAACATTGGCATCCCTAACTTCTCAAAAATCCAAGAATTTGTTCCTACACATCAGGAATGGAAGGTGCAATGTGCCTCTTTAGTAGAAAAAAGCAAATCAAAATATTCCAATCTACTACCCTAGTCTTGATCTTGCTTACACAATATCTTAATTTAGTTATTTAGTTGGAATTATGTTTTTTTAATGAGCTTGTATGAAACTAAATCCCATGTGGGTTAGAATTTTTTTTAACTCTGGGTTTAAAAGAATAGTTATTTAGGCTAACTATATAGATGTTTTGAGTTGTTAAAAATGGGGACAAAAGATAGAAAAAGAAGATGACAAGAGAATTTTAAAGATGAACTTCTTTGTTTTACAATATATGTGATGATTATTTGAAGAATTTTCATCTGTGAGTGAAAATAAGAAATAATTGTTGTATACTTAAATGTGTGTTTAAGTATTTAAAATCGGGTTTCTATGTGAACTCTCCTTTCAAGTGGTAATTATTCTTTCATTAGATAACTCATCATATGTGTTTTATCTTTTACTAGTTCAGTAATATACATATTTATATGTCTGATTATTGTTGAGAATAGAATCTGTGTGTTCTATCACTAAATTATGTTATATAGAGAAAAGATACCACATTCATAACATGATGATTTATGAATGTTAGTTTGCCTTAAATGCTTTTTGGTTAAAAGTGTGTTTAAATGATTAAAATAGTTTGAATTCATTGAAAATTTTAAAGGGAGCTGTGCCTTAATTCAAAGAGGAATTATACCTAACAGTTTACTCATTTGTTGTTTAACTCATTTGTTCTCAAAGAAAGGCATATAGTGTTAAAACAATTTTTTTTTAGAATAGGACAAATATGTTAACCAATAATTTTTGGAAAATTTGTTGGGGATTCAATGTCATTTTTTAAAATATTAGTTACCTTAATATGAAGTAATGATGATGCTTCCCCATGTAAATATAATTCTTATTCTGCAACCTAATCTTGGTTTTCAAGACGAGCAGGAAGATATAATTGGTCAGTTAAACACTCTTGCATGGTCCTCTCACTAAAGCATTAAGGATTATAGAAGGGTCAACTGAGTATTATAAAAAGAAGAATAATTGGCCAATAATTTAAGATTGTTATTACTCAGTCAAAGGAGGCAAGTAGAAAATGTAGTACGAAATCAATCTCCTAAAGTTTGAAGAGGTCAAGAGTATCTTGGAAATTAATATCATAAACTGGAGTCTAGAAGATATATAAGGTCTTTAAGGAGAGAAGGAGTTGAGGATCCTACCTTTCAAACACTAAAAATCCTTAATTTTCCCTATATCCCTACTCCTATTAGAAGAGCTATAATTCAAAATCCTATCCCTCCTAAGCCTTCTACATCCTCTGGCTATTAAGCCTTAACCATTTCTAGTAAAATCATTCCCTTTGCCATTAGTTTTATTCCAATGGCTTAACCTTGGGGAACAGTTATAGGGCCGCTAAATTTAGGGGCTAACCTAAATCCACTACCTAAAAATGCATGAGAAAACTTACCTAAGTTCATTGGAGATGGAAGACAATCACCAGATGAATATTTGAGTGCTTTTTCTATAGCATGTGGTGTGTTAGGTGTACAACATCAAGATGTAGCCATAAGGATTTTTGTGCAAACTCTAATTGAAATTGTAATAAAAAAGTTTTATCATCTAACTAACTCTCTAATTACAAACTAAAATGATATGAAAACTATATTTGAAAATAGGTTCAAAAGCATGGAAGATGAATATTCCCTCCTTGCTCAATTGACTCATCTCAAGAAATAAATACATGAGACTATGATTGAATTTATAGCCAAATTTAATAGAATTTTACACAAAATCCCAAATGCTAAAAGGCTAACTCTTGAAAATAAAAAATGTTTCTTTATTAATTCTATGCCTCTTGATATTAGTTTTAATCTTAGAAGAGGTGTAGCTTCCAAATTAGTAATCACACATACCTTGGTAGTTGAGTTAGAATATGATCTTATTATGGCTAAAAAATGGAAGAAAGAAGTCCAAGTACCTAATTCTCATCCCTCATCTTCTACAGATCCTATGGTTCAAAAATTAGTTAATGATATGATTTACTTAAAAATATAATTGTCTAAGGTTGGTGCTTATTTTGACAACCATATCAAGATGTTAGTAGGAGAAATTTTAACCAACAGATAAATATTGGTAGGACATTACCACTTACATTAGCATAACCCAAACTAGCTATTGTTTGAAGAGGAAATATGTGTGCCTTTCATTTGACTACTAATAACGATGGAAAATCTTATCTAGAAATGCTTAGATATGCTCAAATGACCACTACTCAAGATGTATTAGGAGAGATTACTAAAGAAAAAAGGAACTCTAAGCAACTTGGTGACTCTAAAATACACTTCCTAGAATATGAATCAAATTTAGAAAGAGGAGGTGAGATATTGGTTAGTCTTGAAGATCCTTCATGTGTTATGCTTACCAGAAGTCAGAAGAATCTAAGATTTTATATTAGTCAAGAAGTACCTGTTAAAGGTAAGGATCCTCTTACTAGAACCCCTAACATTAATTTGAAGGCCCAAAAAGTTAAATTATTACATAAGAATGATCATGAAACTTATTTTGATATTATAGAATCTTGCAAGTCTATAAAGATTCAAATATCCCTTGTTGAGTATCTTAATTTGAATTCCAAATAGCTTAATATATTGGTTAAATATTTCAAAGGTGATCCTTCAAAAATTGAGCCCAAAGGTCAACTAAATGCTAGTGTTGAGTCTTCAATTGCCCAATTATCTTCTTCCCCACCTAAATCACCCAGGCATACTCCTAAAATGACCATTGACTTAGCTAGTGATACTTCTTATATGGTTGATATGAAACCCAACCCATTTTATGTTTCTTTATTCATAAATGGCCATAAACTTAGTAATTTTATTATAGACTTAGGTGCCTCTGATAATATCATGCCTTCTTCTGTAGCCAAATCCCTGGGCCTACCCCTTACAAAAACATTTGGTAGGTGTTACTCCATGGATGGAAAATAGATTTTTTTGCTTGGACAAATTAAAGATGCATAGTTCACCCTTACAACTTATCCTGATAAAAAAGTGAAATTGACAATTTTGGTAGTAGATATTCCTGCTAGTTATGGGATGCTATTGAGTAGGACCTTTTAGAAAGACTTAGGTGGGGAGATTAAATTAGATTGGTTAGAAGCTACAATTCTAGTGGGAAAGAAAAAAGTTAAACTAGAACCTGAACCTAAATGCAAGTTTACTATGTATCCTTATGATGATCCTAAATCTCAGATCCTATTTGAAGAATATGAATTTAGAAATTACTTTCTCTCTTCTAAAGACATGAAGGAAGAGTCCACCCCAAAATCTGCTCATTCAGATGATATATAGACCATGGAATTTGATGGTAGTTATGCCACCATTAGTTTAGGAGTAGGGGTTATTTTGATCTCACCTGAAGGCAAAAATTTTCCTTACTCTTTCAAGTTAGAATTTAAAAATACTAATAACATTGCAGAGTATGAAGCCCTATTGCTTGGGTTAAATGAAGCCAAAGAAAAGGGGATAAATATACTCAAAGTAAAAGGATATGTTGAACTAATTGTTAAACAGGTGAGAGGCATTTTCTTAGTTAAAAATGAAAGATTGAGACATTATAGGAATAGGGTTTGGGATGAGATAGAACATTTTGACACCTTTTCTATTGAGGCAATTCCCAGAGATCAAAATACATGAGTGGATTCTTTAGAAGTGTCAAGCTTCTCTCACACCTTGATTTAAAAAAGGATTCATATAGAATACAATTGATCTATCATCCTAATGTCCTAAATAATGCTAAGAATTAGCAATTTTTTGAGAATGATAGGTAGATCAGAAACTTCTTGGAGAATGCTAAAATGTTTTTGGGGACTTATTTTGAAGGTTATAAATTAGAGTGTAAAGAATTTAGTGCTGATCTAGGGATCAATTCAAAGGTTGATGTAATTAAATTAAAGAGAAATAAAACACCTAGAGGACTGGTCTCTCTATAACATTTGTTCACTTGACAAGATGAATATACCAAAGACAAACTTGCTCAGAACCTTGACAAAATAGGAGATTATGAAAAGATAAACATTGGGTGTACGACTGATCCTAAATGAATTTCCATTGGTAGTTGTTACTCACCAGAGGATAATTTTTTTTATTAATATGTTGATTAGGTATAAAGACATATTTTCTTGGTGCTATGATGACCTAAAAGATTTTAGGGGTGGGAAATTTCAACATTATATTCCTTTAAAAATAGATGTAATTTCATTCAGGCAAAAGTTGAGAAACTATAAATCAAAAGTTTTTGAAGCTATCTTTAAAGAGATCGACAAAATGTTGAAATCCAAGATTATTTATCCAATTCATCACTACAATTGGGTGGAAAATATTATCCATGTATGAAAAAGAAATGGATAAATAAGAATTTGTGTTGATTTTAGGAATCTGAACCAAGCCAGTCTAAAAGATAATTATCCTTCACCTATGATGGATCACATTTTGCAATTAGTTGTTGGATCAGAGATGCTGTCCATATTAGATAGATTCTCAAGTTATAATAAAATAAGTTTAGCTATAGCTGATCAATATAAAAGTACTTTTACTACACCCCAAGGAACTTTTGCTTATAACTGTATGCCCTTTGGTTTAATTAATGCTAGTGTAACTTTCCAACAGGTGATGAATTCATCTTTTAGAGAGATTAAATATAAAATTATTTTCATTTATCTTGATGATTTGAATATTTTCTCTAGAAAAAGAGATGATCATCTAAAATATCTATAGATCATTTTTCAAAGGTGTCAGAGTCATGGGATATCTCTGAATCCTAAGAAGTTAGTTTTCTATGTAACATAAGGTAAGTTGTTGGGACATCTAGTTTAAAAGGATGGAATCAAGATTAATCCAGAAAGGGTTAAAGAAATTAAAATACTAAGTCTTCCTTCTAATAAGACTAAAGTTAAGTCTTTCTTTGGCTAGATTAACTTCCTTAGAAGGTTCATTCCTAATTTTGCTAAACTTATGAAGCATATTGTGGGAATGATGAGAGAAAAACAAGCATTCAAATGGAATGAATCTCATAATAAAACATTTGAAGATATTAAATAAGAAATTACACAAACACCTACTTTGGTAAACCCTAATTTCCAAAAATATTTTATTATTTATTGTTATGCTTCAAAACATACCTTGTCTGGTATCTTGCTACAGAAAAATGAATTGATTGAAGAAGCCCCAATAGACTTTATGAGTGTTCCTCTTAAGAAAAATGAACTTAAATATTATTTAACTAAGAAGCAAGATTTCACTATGATAAAGGCTGTTAAATAGTTCAGATATTACATACTACACTCTCATTCAATTGTATTTGTCCCTAATTCAGCTATAAAAAGCATTCTGGCTCAACAAGATGTTGGGATGAATAAAATAGAAATATGGGTCTCTAAGATTAAAGAATATGACTTGGAGATTATGCCAAATAAATTTTTTAGAGGTCAAGGACTATGCAAATTGATTGTTGAAAGTAAAGTAAAAGAAGAGGAAGAACTTGCCACTATCTTATTAGTGAGTTTAAAAGATCCATGGTTCTTGAATGTGGTACATTATCTTACTTATGGAGACTATCCTAGTCACTTATCCCCAAAGGAGAAAATGAATCTGAAGTTAAAAGCATCAAAATATGTCATTTGGGGTGATGTCTTATACAAAAAGGAACTTGATGGAAACTTTTTGAGATGTGTAGATAAAGAACAATAACAAAAGATTTTGGAAGTTTTTCATAATGAATCATGTGGTGGAAACTTCTCTTCTTCAATCACATCTTTCAAAATCCTTAAAAATTGTTATTATTATTTAAGTATGTTTAAAGATGCATACAAAAGGGAAGCTAACTGTGAAAAATGCAAAATGTTTTTAGGAAAGCCATAGCTTGTAGCATTGCCTCTAAGGCATGTCATTATTGAATAACCTTTAAAAAAATGGGGATTAGACCTTATTAGGCCTCTCTCACCTTCTTTAAGTGCTAGACACACATATATTCTTATAGTAATTGACTATTTTACAAAATGGGTTAAAACAGTTCCTGTGAAGAGAACCACTTCAGAAGTAGTATGTAATTTTCTCAAATAAAATATACTAGTAAGTTTTGGTGTTATTTAGAAGATTTTGGTAGATAACACTACCATATTTTATTTAATTTAACTTACTTCTTTTTGTTATGATCATAGTATCTCTCTTTCTCACTCATTAGATTATTACCCTTAAGGGAATGGACAAGCTGAGTCCAATAACAAAAATCTAATAGCCATCACAAGAAAATTGGTGAGTGATAATCCTAAAGATTGGCATAAGAGGTTGTACAAATTACTCTAGGCTGACAGGGTAACCCCAAAAGGGAAATAGGAATGGCACCTTTTGAACTAGTTTATGGAATAGGATCTCAATTATCATTACCCCTAAAATTATCTATGGCCAAATTACAAAATGTCATTAAAGATCAATTTTTCAAGATTCCCTAAAAAAGAGAGTTATGTACTTAACTAGGATTGAGGAGGAAAGGAATGAACTGGTTGATTAGATTACCACTCATCAAGCCAAGGTTAAGAAGATTTTTGATCAATAATAAAGGCCCAAAAAATTCATGGAAGGAGATGAAGTGATGCTGTGAGATAAAAGGAGAGAATCTAAAGGAGGACATGGAAAATTTTATTCACTTTTCAAAGGCCCCTTCAAAATTCATTAGGTATTTGGCCCTACTTCTTTCAAATTGGAATATCTAGATGGAACCATTCTATCCCTGTTCTATAAGCAATAGGACCTTAAATTTTATCGACTGTAAAATTGGTGTCTCCTATTTTGTACGTAGTTTTTCCTTTGTTGTCATGTGTTATTGTTTTCATTTTTCTATTTTGGGTTTGCCTTATTTATTTTTATTCCTTCTTAGTTTTTTAGTTTATGCATAACTAGAGTTTTTGAGCTCTCTACATTTTGTCATAAAATGTAGTCCCCAGTCAGAGCCAATGTTACCTTTTAATTCACCTTTATTTTTTTGTGAACCTTCACGAAGTGAAAATTAACCCACCATTTTACCTTATTGATCATATTTTTATTTATTAATTCAGATCTTTATTTTGAAATTTTATCTGCTTGTCTTCATATGTACAAAATTACTAAAGAATTAAACCTTTGAACTTGAAACCTTTTCAAATTTCAAGAGTTCAATGGTTCAATGTTTCTCAAAAGTTTTGAACTACTGGTCCCTTTTTGTAACTCAATTTGTATCTTTGAAACTTCATGTTGAACCTCATTTCAAGAGTTCAAAGGTTCAACAGTTCAAAAATTCAATATTATGTGACTTTAGTCCCATCTTTCCTAAAGCCTTTTAAAGTCAAAATTTGTGGGAGAGTTTTTTTTAAAAAAAGAAAAAAGTAAATCATTTAAAGGAAAATATATCCAAAATATTTTATGAAATAGAAAGTTCTAATTTTGAAAGGTTAAGAGTAATCATTACACATTAAGGTCGTGTATGAAAACTCCTTACAACTAATGCACCTGTCAGAATGTACATCCTATCAAGAAAGTTTAGCACAAGTTAATTGATCCAATAATTATTCAACCTAATTTCATGCCTTTATCAAGAAAGGACAAGCCATTTTTAATATTAAACACATAGGTTCATGCAAAGGAAAGCAATAGTGGAGTAGAATCATTTTGAGTTTTTGGTATTATTGAAGAAGTTCAAAGCATTTTTCATTATATCCTCCAATCTATAGCCATGAAATCTACTTGTCTTGGTTATGAACATGGCCCTGGTCTTGTTTTTTCTCTTCCTAAATTTGGGGATACTTCTTTAGTTCAATATGATTTAGAAGATTTTAAAGAGAAAGTTAAAAATCCTATATCAACACCTATGATGGATAAAATAGTGAAAAGTGGTTTAGTCAGATATGTGACTTTTCCCATGGTGGTACAATGTCTTGAATTAGTTATGGAATGCATGAATATATATGACCATAAAAATAGGCATATCAAAACTATGGATGGCCATGTATTACTGCATGTCAATAGACAAACCTTAATGGTTGTGATGAAAATTATGCCTAAGGAGCCATACTCTAACCTCAATATTACTTTCTCTTATGCTCATTTTTCATTAACTAAAACAATCTATAGGATTGTAATTGCTAGAAATTGGTTACTAAAACTCCAAGAAGGAGGATCAAGACTTCTTAGAGCATTAACTAGATAAACATATGATACTAGAAATTAAAGACATCATGGTATTATTATAAAGGGTGAAAGGCAGTTCTCAAGCATTTTATTGGGAGGATTTGGATGTACTTTTTCATTCAGGTGATCCTCTAAGGAGAATAATATTTGGATTGGGTGGAAATCATAGCCAAATGTTTACATGTGGGTCTGAGTAATTATTTTAGGAATAAGGATTTTTATATGTCTTCATATCTCTTTTACTGCTAAGCATCTACAAGAGAATGGAGAGGGTTGCCTCATGCATCCTTAGTTGAAGATAGTAGAATTTATGATTATTACCCACATTTGTAGATGCAAAATTATTATGAAAAATATTCAAGGGTTAATGATGTTTTTATTGGTAGAATGACTTATTAATTGGCAAGCAATGTTAATAAAAGAATGTCTAATGAAACAATGTAACTGATCAATACTTATGGTAGTTTCTTCATTCAATTTTATAAATTCACTTATATTAGAGTTGGTGGTTTTGATGGTGAACCAGTGAATCTGCCCATATATGTTTTTGACCACTTTGTATTGATATAAATTTGTAGGTAGCTAGCCCATGTAGATAAGAAATTTCCAATGAAGAAAGAATCAGGTATTTCTTTTCCCATCAAATTGGGACACTATTCATGCCAGTCAATTTTTGATGCCTTAAATTTAGAGGTGGACTTGAAAAAGTTTAATTTTTAGTACTATAATACCAGACCCTAGTTTCATAGCAGAGGTTTTTCTAGGGAAAATATGGATTTAGGAATAGGATTTTCACACATTCCCCAAATTAAAGACATTGGGAGGATTGTTCAGACAAATTTGAAGTTAGAAGAAAGCTTTGGTGTAGGTTTTCCTTGGGGAAAATAGTTATACTCAATCTAAGTATGAATATCTCTAGAATAATTGATGATGAAGAATAAGTGGTTGATCCTCATTTTGAACAAGTAAAATAGATACCTATTCTAGAAGTTGATTGCAATAAAGATGAAGAGGATCATATTGAAATCAAAACTCTCCCAGTGATAAGGAGAATTGAGAAATGGTTAAAGGGTTATAGACTGAAAGAAGTTCAAAATGAAGTTTCCCAATGATGTACACCAATTAATGAATCACCATCTCCAATAAGCTATTCTAATTATCTTATTACTATTTGTTATGCAGGTATTCTCAAGAAAAAAAATTGGAAAGGGTTTTGTTATCAAAAAGTCCAAGAAAACCCTTGATACTATTGTAACTTCTCATACTACTAGACTAAGGACTAAAAGTAAGAAGAAAAAGGAGATTTATAAAAGAATATTTTTGGACTTAAACTCTGAAGAGGATTCATGAGAGGCAACAAGTGATAAAGGATTTGATTCACCAATGATAGAGGAGATTAATACAAATTAATAAATAGAGTTTTCTTCATATTTTTTAGATTTGAGAGTGATGTCAAATGTGCCTTCTGAATAATTAAATATTTGTAAGGAAGTTCTAGTCCTTACACCCAAATGGTTAGAAATTTTAATCAGTGGTAAAAGAAAAATAATTCCATTTTCAATTCCATTGGAGGACATGGTTAATAAGTGTCTAGGAAAGACTCTAAAATACAAGAAGTTGAAAACAACATCCAGGGTAGAGATTGACCCTAATACAGGGAATTGGAGTGTAGAAATAGCCTATCCAACAACTGATAAGGAAGTTCAAGATCTCACAATTCAAGATTTCATAATAAAAAATAGATCTTGGGACTACATCACATGCTACAGATGTTCACCATCTTGAAGCATCTACCAAAAGGATAGTCAGTTGTACCTAGAAGGATGAAAAAGATAAAAGGGATTTGAAATAGACCTTACAGTCAATTGTAGAGTATATGATTGCCATTTATAATCCAAATCCACAACCTATTTCCAAACTACATCTATCTTTTGACCCAGAATCTCTGGTTAACCAAAAAATGTTAGATCAAATACATAGAAATAAAATAGTGACTAAGGTGTTTTATGATTGTTTAGATGGAATTATCCAAAAAGGTATGAAATATATTAAGGAATTGAAGAATATATATGATAGGACTATGGCTGTTATCAAAGATTTGAAAACATAGAATGCTTCATGGGAAAAAGAGGAAGGAAAATGGATGAATGTGATAAATCAAATTGGTGATGTTCAAAAGTATGGGGTAACAAAGTTTTTATCAAATAAAAATTTGAGAATTGTAAATGATAATATAGTATATATAATCAAGATAAATATTGAATAGAGAAACTTAGTATCTAGACAAGGATGGATTGAATTTACAAAAATGATCAAAGAAATAACTGAGTTTACTCAATCCTTATAGCATGACTTGGAATGTATTAATGTGAAATATATAAAAGATGATGAGGAGCTAGAAAAGGATATCAATACTATGGTTCAATCCTTCAAAGAGAAGATCAATTTAATTAAATAAAATGACAACCTATTAATTGAGAATTTCTCTCATATTTCAAAATTAGAATCACTTCTTCACCTCTGTGTTGTTGCACTCTCGAAACACACAAAAAAAGTGGCAAAAATTCAGAGAGAGAAAGATGTTTAGAAAGCATGGGTTAAACATATTAACATCCCTAACTTCTTGAAAATCCAAGAATTAGTTATTGCACATCAATAATGGAAGGTGCAACATGCCTCTTCAATAGAACAAAGCAAATCCAAAGATTCCAATCCACTGCCCCAGTCTTGATCTTGCTTACACAATATCTTCATTCATTTTTTTAGTCAGAATTATGTTTTTCTAATGAGCTTATATGAAACTAAATCCCATGTGGGTTAGATTTTATTTTAACTCTGGGTTTAAGATAATAGTTATTTAGGGTAACTATATATATGTTTTGAGTTGTTAAAAATTGGGATAGAAGATAGAAAAAGAAGATGACAAGAGAATTTTAAAGCTGAACTTCTTTGTTTTACAATATATGTCATGATTGTTTAAAGAATTTTCATCTGTGAGTGAAAATAAGAAATAATTTCTATATAATTAAATCTATATGTTTAAGTATTTGAAATCAAGTTTTTGTGTGAACTCTCCTTTCAAGTGGTAATTATTCTTTCATTAGATAACTCATATTTGTTTTATCTTTTGATAATTCAATAATATACATATTTATATGTCTAATTATTATTGAGAATAGAATCTGTGTGTTCTATCACTAAATTATGTTATATAGAGAAAATATACCACATTCATAACATGATGATGTATGAATGTTAGTTTACCTTAAACACTTTCTAGTTAAAAGTGTGTCCAAATGATTAAAATAGTTTGAATTCATTGAAAATTTTAAATGGATCTATACCTTAATTCAGAGAGGAATTATCCCTGATAGTTCACTCATTTGTTGTTTAATTCATTTGTTCTCAAAGTAAGGGATATAGAGTAAAAAATTTTTTTTTTTTTAGAATAGGACAAATTTGTTAACCAACACATTAATAGTTATTCCATGAAACACCTAAACTATCATCTAAAAAAACTAATCAATGTTAAAAAGATTACTAAACAAAACATTAATCACTAAACTAAGCACTAATCTTTATGCAAACAATGTAAGATAAAATTTTGCTAACAATACAATGAGAATGACCTATGTGCTTTCCATCGAGTAGTAGGGCATGACATTAGTAGGTGTAATACCTTTAAAAACATTGTCCAAACCCTCATTGACAAGGGGGATATTATGTTGGACAACCCCAAAGCACCTCCAAACCAATCCCTTGACATTTTTAGATAACCATTTCCCAATCATGCACCTAAAAAAAATGAGAGAAACAAATTTGAGTATTCTCATAATTCCCATACCATTAATATAGTCCTTTACATGCTCATTACTAAAGAACCTACCACCCAATCTACCTATTCATTACCCTCTCTACTTATTGATGTAGTGTAGTTACCTATTCTTCCTTTGGAGACCCACATTGAAGAAGTAACCTTTTCCCCTCCATTTACTGAGATAGTGGAGTCATCAACCCCTCTTTCAACTGATATACCTAAGAAAGAAACTATCACCACTATACCTCCTCTTTCAATGACCAAATTATTCACTTCCCTTTTTGAAATCATTCCCAAAGAAGAAAACATCATATCTACACCTCCCAAAGAGGAACCACCCATCCAATCCTTGTATCCTTTGATTGAGGAAAAGGATGAGGTCATCATTCCCTTTTCTCAACCTATGGGTTTATCTTTTGAGCTTACTATCCTAGGAACAAGACCAATTTATAAATCATTCTCTAGACTAGTTTAGAGATTGGATTTTATCTCCAAATATGACATGGATCAAGCCAACTTTTGGTAATAATTGGGGCTCCATTACATCACCAAATAGGAACCTCCAACCACATATTTGATGGACCAACCCACCACTTCTATTAACCAACCTTCTATCATATCAACCAAACCAATAAAAACCTCTATCGACTCAACCATTTATCAACCATCTAAATCAACTAAATCCTAAATAACTTAACCATCCTCTATAACTTCAACCAAACCAACCAAAAACCTTGGCATCTTCCCTATACATAACCTTAATAACCCATCCTTGAAACTAGATTTAACCTCACTAGACCCACTAACTAAGCACCAAACCAAGTCAACCAAGGAGGTAAACCCACCAAAAGGCTAGAAGGCTAGAGTTTTATGCCCCTTAACCTTTCCCTCTATTTTGGGCCCTCATCCCTCTACTTTGATTAGGAATCCAACTATTTCAACCAAGACCCAACCACTACTTTTGGTTACCCCATCAGTCTTACTTTCTTACATGCCCATCTTTCTTGAGCCATCAATAAATAACCTAGATACTTTGGCATCTCCTATATCCAACTTATCAACTCCCTTATCTAAACCAAGAAAATAAATAAATAATGCCACCTTATCCAAGACCTCTACCACCAAGCCTATTTCTAAAAATAGTTCCATCTCACCAACAAAGGCCAAACCTTTGGACCCTCGCCACCTTTGGCTGAGTCTTACTCAACTATTTTACAAAGGATATTTCAAGCTTATTATTTAACCTTACCTCCTATCATATCATTTAACCCTCTTGGTCCAAAACCCATCTGGTATAATTACTAGCAAGTATGCACCTATCATAGGATGCCTGGGCATGACATAGAGAACTACAATGCTCTCCAAACCATAATCCATAGACTATATGATGAGGATGATTTATTGTCAGATGAACCTCCCATGAGCTTTCTACCAAAACAGCAAAAAAAACAATACACAATGCTTATCTTCTCCCCACTCCCACCTTATAGTAAGGGGGAGTCAAACCAATCTCCTACGCTAACTCATCCCTCTATCCATACTATCCATGTGGTCATAAGATCAATCTCCTCTTTCTAACTATTTTGAGCATTCAAATTCTTCATTATTCAAACTTTTTCAGTTAAGGGACAAGCAGGTTCAACAGCTTCAATAGGTGATTTCTCAAAAAGGAATAAGTTCTCAACACTTAGGCATTTTTAAGCTTGGTTCAATGCCTCAGTTCAACAAAAAATGTTCATCAACAAGATTAAAACAAAGGATTAAACAATTAAACCATCGAACCCCACTTCTTAAAGGTTCAAAGGTTCAATGGGTTCAAAGGTTCAATGACATTGGCAAGCTTAAATAAGTTAAGCACTTCAGTAGAAGTTCAAAGTTCAACCACTCCAACAAGTTTAATGGTTTCGAAAGACTTAGAAGAAAAGAAGGCTTTTAAGAACAAAGGAATGAACCATTGAACCTTGAACCAAAATGGTTCAATGGGTTCAACGGGTTTGATGGGTTCAAATAGATCAAAAGACTTATAAGAAAAGAAGGCTTCAAATGCAAGATTGAACTGTTGAACCAAATTTGGTTCAATCGGTCAGTTCAAAGGACTACCCCAAAGCTAAAAGAACAAGTGCCCTTACAAAGAGTAGTGAACTAAAAGTAGGTGCCCTTGCGAAGGGCAGGGAACATTGGTTCAAAGATCAAAGAGAAGGTTGAATGGGTAAGGTTTTCTTTAGATTTTTGTCTAAATAAATTACCAAGTAAAGGAACCAAAATAATTCCTTTGGAAAGATTTTTCGCAAAAGAATTTCACAAAGGCAAGGTGAATTCTTTTGGACAAAAAGTCCAAAGTAATTCCTTCGGACTTTTGTCTGAAGGAATTCGCCTAAAAGGAAAGGCCTAAAGAAAAGTGGACAAGGCAAAGGAAAGGTTTCCTTTAGAAATTTTGTCTAAAGGAATTAACTTGAAGACCGCCTGAAGGACCCCAAAGGGTAGGTACCCTTGTGGGGGGGATCTTGGAACCAAGAAAATGGACCTTTCTCAAAGACCGAAAGGGACACCTTCCCTTCAGGGTGTTCTTAAGACATAAAGCTAAAGGAATTTCAAGGCTTCAAAATACTTAGCCAAAAGCCAAGGATTCTGAGAAAGACATTGAACCATTAAACCTTGAACCAAACTAGTTCAAAGGTTTAAAGGTTCAAAGACAAACCCAAGCAAAGGAAGGAGGTAGAAGATTCCAGAGACCAGTTCAAAAGGATGGTTCAAACAAAGAGCAAGAAAGTGATTGAACTAGGGAACTGATAAAGACTACCTTAACCATTAAACTATTGAATCAATGAACTTTCAAAGGTTCAAAGGTTCAATATGATTCAAATAGCCAGCAACCATTGACGTCCTTGCGGACGTCAAATTTAAGGTAATGGAATATCCATTGATTTTCAAATGTGGCATAGAACTTGAAAAATAAACCAAGCAACCAACTAAAAAGAGAGCCCAAGAGCTCAAATTGTTATAGGGAAGAGAGAACAATACAAAAAGATCAAAAATATCTACAAGGGAGTTATCTCCTAGTAGGTGAAATAGCTCACCAAGTAGTCATCTGAGCACACAAAATCAAGGACGTAGCTTTTTTTTCTTCCATGAAGTAAAGGTAAAGTGGACACCTATGAAAATAAGAAGGAAAGGACCAGGTGGCCTATACTTTGGAGGAGACAGATGAGATGAATTGACACGCCATAGTTAAGGCTGATGCACTGTTCCAAGCATGGCCCCTTGACAGAACTGAAAATGCATTCAAGGCAGTGAATGTAGCATGGACTGTTCCATAGAACAAAGTGCCAAGCCTTTCTTGGCTACCATATATTTTAATCTCTTGTTTTATTCAAAGGATATTTTTCCAATATAGAAGCAAAACTCTACCTAAATTGAAAGGCAATTACTGAGACTTTGAGCTCAGATTGTTGATCATATTACTTTATCTGAATGAGAAAGCAAGTTACTTTCAGACTTTATGCTGTTATAGCTTGTGTTATTTTAGGATATTGTTCTTATGTCCATTTCTTAAGAGCATTCTTGTTTATTTAATTTAATAAGAAAAACTAGTGGAAGTAATCAGGAAGGTGTCCTGAAGCTAATTATGGAAAGACTTTGTGTTGTCACAATTGTCTTCAGTGTGTTTTTAGTTTCTTTCTATGTAAAAGATCTTGGGATGACTTTGTGTCCCCCATTATCCTTTGTATTTCACTCTTTGGGCAGTTGAGGTGTAGACTTTGTAGTTACACTCCATCCTGTTAGTCATTGTGCCCTTGTTACCTGTTGGTTACCCACCAGAAAGAACTCCTATGACCTACTACAAGACCACTTCTAAAAGAAGAGAAGTGCATTTAGTATTATCACCAAGATTTCTCCTTTGTCTGTGAACATCATCTCTAAAAAAGAGAGATGGATGGTGTAGTCTTATCCCTGAGTGTTATTTTTTGCTTATATATATAGTATATAGCTCCTCATATTTACAAGGAACCTCCCCTTGATGAGAGGAGAGATTTGTCCACCTCTAGTGTGGTAAACTTGTACATTTGGCTGACCAATCTCCCTATGCTATGGTTGAAGAAACCTATTTTGCTCATCAGTTAGCTGTTGACAAAATATTCACCCAACAATTTTTTAGTGACTCTGCTAGGGATCAATGAGCAGTTTTTACCCTTATCCATTATATATTTTGGTGACTCTAGTCTATGTCTTAGCCATTATCATTATAGCCTTACCACTTTCTTCCAGCTTCATGCCAATAATTTTTTGGTGACTTCGCTAGGGAAGAGCGTGCAGTTTGAAGCCTCAAGATTCAAGCTAAAGTAAGGCTAGTTCTTTCCCATTTTTATTCTACAATTTGGTAATTCCACACTATACTAAAATCCAAAAAACCCAAGGTGTTGTTAACCCTATTTTTGAGTTGGTGCAGTAGGGCAATTTTGATTTGTTCCCTCCCTAACTTCAAGTTCAATGATCCAGGAGTGTTCCTCCTACCCATACCAGGTCACCAAGATAAGGTAGAGCTTCTTTTTCTACTATTAACAGAGATTTGCCTATACATACTCCACCTAGATTTGTTATCCCCCTTTTCCATAATCAAATCATGGCAGTTTAAGGCCCTTGGGGTAACTCTTTTAGCCCACTCAATCTTACTCCACCTCTACATGAGCTACCACATAGTTCAAAGAAGAATTTCCTCAAATTCTTTGGTGATGGGAGTGTTTATCTTGATGAACATATTATAGCCTTCAACATAGCTGGTGGCATGATAGGTGTGGAATATGAAGACATAGAAGTCAGGTTGTTTATGGAAACACTACAAGGTGCTGCTATAGACTGGTTCTGCCATCTGTAGGCTAGGTCAGTAACTGACTGGGACACTCTTAAAGCTAAATTTGAAGCTAGGATCAAGCTTGTAAAAGATGTGCATGCCTTGCTATCCCAACTCACATAGATGAAGAAGGAACCTCATGAACCTATGAAGGACTTCATTGCCAAGTTTGACAAGCTGAGGAATGAGATTCCTATAATTTCTTAGCCAACACCTAAAAACCTTAAATGCTTCTTCATCAACTCACAACTACCTAAAGTGAGTTTTCTACTAAGATAGGCTAGCCACATAGACCTTACTACTACTTAGGATTTGGCTACTGAGGTAGAAGATGACCTTATCTTGGCAAAAAAGGCAAGGAGAGATCCTAACAGTGGTAAATCCTCTTCATCTTCTAAATACTCACCTATAGTCACCACTGATCCAATGGTGCAGAAGCTAAAAAATGAGTTGCTATCTCTTAGAAATCAAATAGTGTAAGGGTTGTCATATGCTCCTTCATACAGAGATGTACCAAGGAGGACATTCCTCAATCAGTCATACCAAGGCAATGCTACCAGGAATCAAGGGCAAACTAATCATCTTCCTCCCCCATGGAGGAACCTCACCATTGAAGCACCTCCAACCAATTTAGTAGTTGGATATCATGAAGTAGAATTGGATTTCTCTTTCTAGCTTGAGTTAAACCCATAAGATGACGCTAATCTCTTCATAGAGGGAGAATAAAAATTAGCTGGCAACTCCAACATTATTTTCCTAAATTACTAGGATGAACCCAGAAAGGAAGGTAAAGCAGTTGAGTGATCATATGCTATGTTCACCCGATCCAAGGATCAATTAGCCCAACAAGATGATGAATAAAAAATAGAGGAGTGACCTCAACCAACAATTTCAATTGCTAAGTGGGTAACCACTCTACCTTTCCAGCCAAAGGACCTGGTGATTACAAGAAAGGTAAGTACATCAAACATCCCTACACCTTCTACTTCAAATTCATAGACCAGTCCTTCCCCTCCCAAAAACCAAAAGAATGAACTCCCATCCTCTGTACCTAGTTCATTTCAAACATTTGACATAATTAACCATATAAATAAAACAAAAATTCAAATTAAAAACCAAAAGGATGAACTCCCATCCTCTGTACCTAGTTCATTTCAAACATTTCACATAATTAACCATATAAATAAAACAAAAATTCAAATGCCTGAATTTGAATTCCTACAATCAAAGCCTAAGTAGTTAGATAAATTGGTTCAATGTGTAAAGAACCAAGCTGTCCCTATAGGAAAATTAATTCTAAAGGTAACTCATGATCCCCATAAGAACACATCCACCAAGAATAACCTTGTCATTAATCTTCTTACTACTCCTGGGAGGATTGAACCATTTTATGTCTCCCTACTGATAAATGGACACCAACTAAACAATTGCATCATAGATTCTAGTGCATCTGGCAATGTCATGCCTGCCAAAGTGGTGGAATCCCTTGGTATCACACTAACCAAGAAATTTAGGAGATGTTTATCCATGGAGAACAAATAAGTGCCACTACTAGGACAAATCAAGGATGCCCAATTTGCATTTGTAGCATTCCCAGACAAGAGAATCAAGATGACTATCCTGGTGGCCAATGTCCCAACATCATATGGCATCTTCTTGGGAATTTTTTTTGTAAGGATGTTGGTGTCAAATTAAACATGGACCTATCCGAGGTGATGATCTCAATCAAATGCATTTATGCAAAGATTTCTCCCTAAGAAGGAAGTAAAATATGTGGTCACTCAAACATCAGCACCTAAAGCTCAAATTTTGTTTGAGTCTTCAGGCATGGGTAATTAATTTTTATCCACAGAGGAAGTCTATGAGGCATCTGATGAGATTCTTGAATGTGTCAACCTAAAAATTGGTTTAGATGGAACAACAGAAGTTTTGGTGGAGCACAAAGCAAGTATAAAAGAATATTCCCCTCTAAATGAAGAAGAATCTAAGGAAAAATTAGTGTCTGATGAGGTATGAATTCTAGAATTTGATGGCAGCTGCTCCTCTATCAATTTAGGAGTTAGGATTGTGTTGATATCTCCTCAAGGAGATATTTTTCCTTCTTCTACATGGATTACCAACATAGTACCTATAAGGAAAAAGAATGGTGAAATTTGCCTCTATGTGGACTTCAAAAATTTGAATCAGTCATCCTTAAAGGATAAATACCCTCTACCTATCATGGATCAAATCCTTTAGATAGTGACTGGTTCAGAAATGTTATCAATGTTGGATAGCTTCTCAGGGTACAATCAAGTTGAAGTTGGTGAAGCAGACCAACATAAGACTGCTTTCACCACACCTTGGGGCACCTTTGCCTATCAAAGAATGTCTTTTGGCCTGATAAATGCTGGCACCACTTTTCAGAGAGCAATGGACCTTGCTTTCAAAGATGAAATGGGTAAGTTCATTTTAGTGTACCTAGATGATTTAACCATCTTTTCCAAGCATCATCCTAATCATGTGCACCATTTGCATCAAGTGTTGGAACGCTGCTGACAGAATGGCATTTCTCTAAATCCCAGGAAGTCTATTTTTAGAGTAATAAAATGGAAAATTCTCAAGCACATTGTATCCTAAGAAGGCATAAAGATTGACTAAAATAGAGTCAAGTCCATCCATGAACTTACCCTTTCCACAAGTAAGACTGTAGTTTATTCTTTCTTTGGAAATGTGAATTTTTTACAAAGGTTCATCCCCAAGTTCACTGAGAAAACTTACCATATTATGGACATGATGAAGGGTAAAGCTATTTTTTGGTGGACTGTAGAAGGCAAGTCAACATTTGAAGACATCAAGACAGCTATTACCCACACCCTAGTTCTAGTTTGTCCAGATTATACCAAGGATTTCACAGTGTATAGTTATGCTTCTGAACACACACTTTCAGCAATTCTAGTTCAATAGAATAAAGAAGGTATGGAATCTCCCATTTATTTCATGATCTATCCTCTCAAAGCTCATG
Source organism: Torreya grandis (assembly GCA_037957365.1). Lineage (NCBI taxonomy): Eukaryota > Viridiplantae > Streptophyta > Pinopsida > Cupressales > Taxaceae > Torreya > Torreya grandis. The sequence continues at coordinate 1,093,355 of JARHVA010002816.1, read as the reverse complement.
AGATAAAGTACTCAAACATGGAGAAGCATGCTTATGCAGTGGTAAAGGTAGTGAAGCATTTCTACTTTTACATCCTGAATTCACACACTACTACCCTGGTTCTTGACACCACAGTCAAATCCATATTAACTCAATAGGAGTTTAGAACCAAAAGAGGGAATTAGATTACTAAAATCTAGGAGTTTGATCTAGTCATCAAACCAATGAAGCTAGTGTAGGGAAGGGGCCTATGCTAATTGATTTCTGACAACAAACCAAAAGAAATAGAGCATGATGAAACAAGAGTGGAAGACATGCCAATAATACTCTTTGTCTCCACCATGAATAAGTGGTATTTGAATATTTCTCATTTCCTTACCTATGGTGAGTGTCCTACTCACCTATCTCATAAAGAAAGGAGGACTGTCAAGTTAAAAGCTGCCAATTTTGTCCTCTGGGATAATGACCTGTATAAGAGGAACCTTGATGGAGTGTTCCTTTGCTACATGGATAAAGAGAAGTAGAGCCAACTTTTGAAGTCTTTCCATAATCTAGCCTATGGAGGACATTTTTCCACTCCTATAACTGCCCATAAGATTCTACAAGCCATGTATTACTGGCCTACTTTATTTCAAGATGCATACAAATGGGTAAGAAGGTGTGAACTATGCCACTAGTTCATTAGAAGGCCCAAGATAGCTGCTCTACCTCTCAAACCAGTGGTGATAGAAGAGCCATTTCAATAATAGGGAATCAATTTCATTGGTGTTGTAAAATCATCTTCAAGTTCTGGGCATGATTATGTCCTCACAACCATAGATTACTTCACCAAGTGGGTGGAATCTATTCCAACCAAGCATGCTACTTCAGAAGTAGTGTGCAATATCCTTAAGGAGAACATCATTTCCAGGTTTGAGGTCCCAAATAAGATTGTCATAGACAACATAGCTTGTTTTTCTTCCCAAGAGATTACTCAGTTCTATTTTTACTATGGGATTACCCTCTCCCACTCTTCTAATTATTTTCCACAAGGGAATGTTCAAGCTGAATCAATCAATAAGAACCTGGTGACTATCATCAAAAAGCTGGTAGATGACAACCAACAAACATGGCATAAAGCATTGGTTGATGCTTTATGGGTAGACAGAATTACACCCAAGAGGGTAATTGGTATGTCACCTTTCTAACTTCTTTATGGTCTCAATGCTTAGATACCAATCACCCTAGAATTGCTAACATTGAAACTGGCTAAGGCATTCAAAGATCAGACATATGAAAGCTCCATTGATAAGAGGATCATGTGTTTGACTAAGCTAGATGAGCAGTGAACTATGGTAGTGGACTGAATTGCTACACATCAAAGTTTGGTGAAGAAGCTCTTTGACTAGAAAGTAAAAAAACCATGATTTCCAGATTGGAGATCAAGTCCTATTATGGGACAAGAGAAGAGAACCAAAGGGAATGCATGTGAAATTTGATTCCCTATGGAGAGGCCTATTTACTATTCATCAACTCAATGGTGAAAATAGTTTTCTATTGAAGTATCAATATGGCACACCCTTTTCTTTGCCTCATAATGGATAGAATTTGAAGCACTTCAATTCTTGAAGTATCAGATAAGTTCACCTGTACATATGTATATTTGTATTGTCTTTATTTCTATTTTGCATTGTTCATTTTTATTTTTGGCACCTTTCTTTTTTGGGTATCATGACTCTATATCCCAATGGCATACTTGAAGGCACTGGAGATTCTGGTTTCTACTCCCCTCAGCTATTCCAAGCTTTCAATTGAAGGAAGTTCCCCAACTGGAGCTAGCTTTTTTTCCAAAAAATTTGTCACTCATTTTTGAGATAACATATGAACTTTTTTGGTCTTGCAGGACAAAATTATCTCTTCCCTTCTCAAAAAATTGTTCTGAGCATTCAAATTCTTTGTTATTCAAGCCTTTTCAGTTAAGGGACAAGCAGGTTCAATAGGTTCAATGGATTCAATTGGAGATTTCTCACAAAGGAACAAGTTCTTAACACTTGGGTGTTTTCAAGCTTGTTTCAACACCTCGGTTCAACCAAAAATGTTCATCGGCAAGCTTCAAACAAAGGATTGAACCATTGAACCATTGAGCCCCACTTCCTAAAGGTTCAAAGGTTCAATGACATCAACAAGCTTAAATAAGTTAAGCGCTTTGGCAAAAGTTTAAAGTTTGGCCACTCCAACAAGTTCAACAGCTTCAGAAGACTTAAAAGAAAAGAAGGCTTTGAAGAACAAAGGAATGAACTATTGAATTGTTAAACCTTAAACCAAAATAGTTTAATGGGTTCAACGGGTTCAATGGGTTTGAAGAGATCAAAAGACTTAGAAGAAAAGAAGGCTTCAAATGCAAGATTAAACCATTGAACTATTGAACCAAATTTGGTTCAATTAGTTAGTTCAAAGGACTACCCCAAAGCTAAAAGAACAAATGCCCTTGTGGAGGGTAGTGAACTAAAGGTAGGTGCCCTTGCAGAGGGTAGGGAACATTGGTTCAAAGATCAAAGAGAAGGTCGAAAGGGTAAGGTTTCCTTCATATTTTTTTCTGAAGAAATTACCAAGTAAAAGAACTAAAATAATTCCTTTGGAAAGATTTTTTGTGAAAGAATTTCACAAAGGCAAGGCAAATTCTTTCAAAAAAAAATTCCAAAAGAATCCCTTCAGACTTTTGTCCAAAGGAATTCACCCGAAAGGAAAAGCCCAAAGAAAAGTGGACAAGGCAAAGGAAAGGTTTCCTTTGGACAAAATATATGAAGGAATTCTTGCAGACATTTTGTTTGAAGGAATTAACCTGAAGACAGCCCAAAGGACCCTGAAGGGCAGGTACCCTTGCAAGGGGGCTCTCAACACCAAGAAAATGGACCTTTCTCAAAGACTTGAAGGGACACCTTCCCTTCGGGGTGTTCCTAAGACATAAAGTTGAAGGAATTTCAAGGCTTCAAAAAATATAGCCAAAAACCAAGGATTCTGAGAAAGACATTAAACCGTTAAACCTTGAACCAAAATGGTTCAAAGGTTCAAAGATATCCCCAAGTAAAGGAAGGAGGTGGAAGATTCCAGAGACTAGTTCAAAAGGATGGTTCAAGCAAAGAGCAAGAAAGTGATTAAACTAGGGAACTGATAAAGACCGCCTGAAACGTTAAACTATTAAACTAATGAACTTTCAAAGGTTTAAAGGTTTATGGTTCAATATGGTTCAAAAAACCAGAAACCATTGACATCCCCATGGACGTCAAATTTAAGGTAATGGAATATCCATTGATTTTCAAATGTGGCACAAAAATTGAAAAATAAACCAAGCGACTAGCTAAAAAGAGAGTTCGAGAGCTTAAATTGCTATAGGGAAGAGAGAAGAATACAAAAAGATCAGAAATATCTACAAGGGAGTTATTTTCTAATAAGTGAAATAGTTCTCCAAGTAGTCATCTAAGCACACAAAATCAAGGATGCAGCCTATTTTTCTTCCATGAAGTAAAGGCAAAGTGGACAACTATGAAAATAAGAATGAAAGGACTAGGTGGCCTATACTTTGGAGGAGATAGGTGAGATGAATTGGCATGCCACAGTTAAGGTTGATGCATTGTTCCAAGCATGGCCCCTTGACAAAACCAATAGTGCATTTAAGGCATTAAATGTAGCATGGGCCATTCCATGGAAAAAAGTGCCAATCCTTTCTTGGCTACCATATATTGTAATCTCTTGTTTTATGAAAAGGAGATTTTTCCAATATAGAAGCAGAAATATACCCAAATTGAAAGGTGATTACTGAGACTTTGACCTCAGATTATTGATCATATTACTTTATCTGAATGAGAAAGCAAGTTGCTTTCAAACTTTGTGATGTTATATCTTGTGTTATTTTATGAAATTGTTCTTATGTCCATTTCCTAAGAGCATTCTTGTTTATTTAATTTAACAAGCAAAACTAGTGAAAGTAATCAAGAAGGTGTCCTGAAGCCAATTGTGGAAAGACTTTGTGCTGTCACAATTGTCTTCAGTGTGTTTTTAGTTTCTTTCTATGTAAAGGATATTGGGATGACTTTCTGCCCCCCATTATTCTTCATATTTCACTCTTTGGGTAGTTGACGTGTAGACTTTGTTTTACACTCCATCCTACTAGTTACTGCGCCCTTGTTACATGTTGGTTACCCACTAGAAAAAACTCCTGCACCCTACTGCAAGACCACTTCTAAAAGAAGAGAAGTGCCTTCAGTATTATCACCAAGATTTCTCCTTTGTCTGTGAACATCATCTCTAAAAAAAGAGAGTTCAATGGTGTAGTCCTATCCTTGAGTGTTATTTTATGCTTATATATATATAGTATATAGATCCTCATATTTACAAGGAACCTCCCCTTGATGAGAGGAGAGATTTGTACACATCTAATGTGGTAAACCTACACATTTGGCTAACCAATCTCCCTATGCTGTGGTTGAAGAGACCTATTTTTTTCATTAGTTAGCTGTTGACAAAATATTCACCCAATAAAATCCACATTCCAACATCTTTTTATTTAGAAATATTACCTCTTGACCTTTGATGTCTTCCCTATTGCTATGAGTATGGGAAACATGATCACCAACTTGGTTATGACCCCAATATCAGAAACATTATCCCTTTTAGACCTACAAACTATCAAACACATTTCATTTATGGGGGGACTCAACAAACCCCTTGGTTCTTCCATCACCTATTTTTTACCTTGACCATTTACCCCTAACTTCTCCTATATAGATAAACTAGAGTTTCCCAAGACATACCTACACTAGTGTGCTTAGAAGGGATTTGGTCTTGGATGGTATGAGCATGGGCCACATGAGTTGATTTCAATTGAGACCAAAAAGCCTCATGAGAAACATAGCCTTGGCCTCAAATTCATTTCACACATAAATAAAACTAAATTACCTATTTCCATCATTATTGAGGAAGACATCCCTTCCTCACAAACCTCTTCTCCACTTGAGTGTGAGGATGATGACATCATCCCACCTAATGTTTTTTCATCAACATGATCAGCCTCAGAACCCAAGGAAGGGGCAATTGTAACCATCCCTATGACCCATCTTAAGATTATAGGAGATGAATCTCCTACCATTAATACCATTTAGTGTCAAGATGATGATTCCATTCTTGCCTACCTTGGTGTATCAGATTCTTCCATCCACAAATCCCTTCCTCTTGAGACTTTGACAATGTTTAATGGATCCACCATGGATATCAACTTGGGCACTCTAAAAACCCTCATATTGTCAGAATTAGCTAATCCCTAAATTTTAAATAGATTCAAGAATTCTCCTCCTTGTAAGACCATAACATAACATTTACTTAGTCTTACAGTGATGATAATAATTAAACCATCTATAGCGACCCATGACATCATTACCAACCATGATGCCAAGCTCATTAAATATAAACTTTGATGAATACACCTTTGCATATCCTTTTTTATCAAATAAGAGCTTCAATGTCTCTTACCATTAATTTCATTCAACCCATTGATTACCCTCAATGGGTCTCAAACATCATCCCTTTCACCAAAGCCATAGGGGGACTATGCGTTTTTGTGGACTTTCATGACCTCAACCTTGCTTACCCAAAAGATGAATTTACTCTACCAAGAATTGACCAGCTATTTGACATTACAGTCAGCCATGAGACGTTATCTCTTATAGATAGGTTCTTAAGTTATAACCAAATCCTAATTTTTCTCAAAGATCAACACAAAACTACCTTTATCACCCTATGGGGGACCTTTTGCTATGGGGTCACGCCTTTCAGACTAAATAATGCTAGTGCAACCTACCAACATGCCATGACTTACATCTTCCATGAATTTATCCATAAAATCATTGAGGACTATGTAGATGACCTTCTTGGGAAATCTAAATATCATAAGGATCATTTGGCCATTCTCAAAATTGTCTTTGAGCACCTCATCCATTACCATGTCCACCTTAACTTTAAGAAATACATTTTTTTGTGTCTTAGGAAATTTCCTTGGATTTATATTCTCCCTTTGAGAAATTGAAGTTGATCTAGGAAAAATCAAATAAATCCTCAGCATTCTTCCTATAATAAACTTTAAGCAACTCTACCATTTATAGGAGAAGCTCCAATCCATTCATCATTTTATCTCTCAACTCTTAGACTAATGCCAACCCTTCCATCACCTCCTAAAGAAGGATGTCTCTTTTAAGTGGAATGATGACTATAAAAAGGCCTTTGATTCAATAAAAAAGGTACCTTTTATCTCCACCTATCCTTACCCCTCCAAAGTATGAATGACCTTTCTACCTTTATATCTCCACCACCAACCACTCCCTAGAGGCAATGCTTTCTCATCAGGATGAGAAAAATAAAGAGTAAGCCATATACTACATTAGCCAAATGATTGTAGAGTATGAGACTTGATAAAGCCATACCAAGAAACTTTTCTTAGCTTTAGTCTGTGTGGCCACCAAACTTCACCACTACATTCTCAACCATAAGACTTATGTCATAACCAACACCTACCCACTTAAGTATATGCACTCTAATCCATACCAAAACCAACATATGGCCAAGTGGATCATGATTTTAGATTATTTTGACCTTGATTTTATTCCATATAATTAAATTAAATGGCAAGTCATTACCAACCAATTAGATAAATCACCTTTAATAGACAACCAACCTCCTCCTCTTGAGTTTCCAGATGAGTTCATCATGACCCTCAAGAAAACTTTACCTATCAAGTGACCATGTTCTTTGATGGATCAAAGTGTTAACATGGTGGGAGAACTAGTATTATCCTTATTCCCCTTCATGACAAACCTCTTCCTTTATCCTGCAAGCTAGATTTCAAATTTACCAATAATATGGATGAATACAAAGTCCTAGTCATAGGCCTTCAAACTGTGTTAGCCTTGGGAGCCGAAATGATCAACATATTTGGTGAATCTAAACTAGTGGTAAATAAAATAAATGTTCATTACCAATGTAGTAATGATGTTTTTTAATAGTACAAACAACTATTTGATGAAATATTAACATCATTTGAACACTACCATATCCAATCCACCCCATAATTTACAAACAAGTTTTTTGAAACCATGGCTTCCCTCACCTCTCAGATCCTATCTATACCTTATAAATCTAATATCTATCATTATACATATACTTACCTAGCCCTCTTATGTAAAACTATATTTTCCTACCATCTTTAACATGGAGGAGACCCAACCTAATCTTTAGTATCAGTAGACCTTTGACTATCTTAACCTTGTTATCATTCCTTCCATTATTTCTCTGAATGATCAAAGAGTGTTTATCCAGAGTACCTCATGTTATACCATTATAATGGGAATTATTTATAAAAATGGCTTTTATGGTCTCCTCTTTTGTTTCTTATGTAGTCACGAAGCCTCTCATGCTATCAAGGAAACCCATGATGGGATCTATGGGGGAAACTTTAGTAGCCTGGCCATGGCTAAACACATCCTTCACATTGGATATTATTGGCCTACCCTTAACCAAGACTACTATTATTATGTGAAAAAGTATGATAAGTGTCAAAAACATGCCAATTTTCATCACTCACCTAGCCATAGTCTTCACGTATCCACTAATTTCTAGTCATTCTCACAATGGGGTCTAGACCATATTAGTGAAATTAACCCCCATTATTCACAATGACACCATTATATCATCACTTTAATTAAATATTTTAGAAAATGCGTATATTATATTCCCTTAGTCTCAAATAAAGCATAAAATATTGTTGACTTCATCAATCATCACACCATCTGCCATTTTGATGTTCCTCACAAAATCATCACTAACAATGGAAAATATTTTAAAAACAAATAAGTCCAAGGTATATATGACCCATCTAGAATCAATCTCAATTTATCATCACCCTATCACCCTTAAGCTAATGGATAGGTAGAAGCCTCTAAAAAAACACTTAACAATATGCTCACTAAAATGGTCAATGCATTTGGTTGGGATTAGTATTGTACATACCCTTTGCCTTATGGGCATATCATACTAGCATCTAAACCCCTATGGGTGCTACCCCATTCTCTCTTGTATTTAGAGTGTAGGCTATCTTACCTCTTTAAGTCCAAATTGCATCACTTTACATATCCCTATAGGATATTATTTATGAAGATAATTATTGTTAGCACCATTTAGCCTAGCTTAAGCTACTTGATGATCATTGCTTATCGACCCTTACCCATCTTCTTGTCTATCAAGAGAGCATCAATCATGCCTATGGAAAATATCTTAGAGTGTGATAATTTGACATTGGAGACCTCATCTTAATGTAAAATCAACATGTGACCAATATGGAGAAAAGCAAGTGGGATAATTTTGATTTAAATCGGCTTGAACCTTATATCATAACCCAAAACTATGGGTCAAGATCTTACTAGTTATCCTCTCTAGAGGGAAACCCAAAACCTGAGCCTCTCATTGATTTGCATCTACACCCTTTATTTTGTTAAAAAGGATCAAAATCACCATTTGTTTAACTTAAGCTCATCCCTTGTTTTCAAACCACATTTATCTCCTTATTTTAGGAGAAACTGATTAAAACTAAATCATGTGATTAACCATCATAATGATAGCTTAATCTTGAATATTGGGTACCATGGCTCTACCCATGGCATGATTCTCATGGTACTTTTCACCCATTTTATGGGATATATTCCCATGATCATTGTCACCTAAAACCTCTTTACACCCAAATAACCTTCTTAAGATTTTAGTTTTGCCTTCGTAAAGGTGAACCCTTAATCCTATATAATCAAGTCTATACCAAGAAAAATAAAAATTCAAAAGCAAATTCATAACCAAATATAATCATGATTCATTCCTAGCATTCATAGACTACTCCCTTAAGGACAGCTTTTAGAAACATATAAAAATTGCTCAAGGTAGATTGCTCCCTTGAAAGATAACTATCAAAAGGCATTAAATAAAGCACATAAACTTAGACCACTCCCTAGAAGGATGGTTGAGAAAATCATTTATAAAAGTATATAAATTAATTAGAAGATTCCCACATCAATCAGCTTCCCCAACCCTCCCATGCAACAAAATATTCAAAAGACCCATTATCAAGCAAAATCAAAATAATTTTGAAAGCTATAATCAGCTCTCATTAAAAGCCAAAATTATCTTTCATAAGTGAAATAATGTTAAAAGATACAAATGAATCTCATTAGTAGGCTTCTTGCATTGATTAGTCTACACCTTGTATGACATAGGCTTGTTTATACAAACTCTTTGGTAACCTCCAAGAGAGGCATGCTAGTATCACAATACGATTCCATTTTCATCCATCTCCCCTTTTTACAATATAAGGAAGGGATTTTGATCCCACTTAACATTATGTGATCAAGACACTTTTTAACCAATTAATGAATGCTAATGCAAAGCATTCAAAGTGCTTATGTTCCTTAAGCCAGTTTGAATTCAGTTTTATTTTAGTCCTTGTCAAAGAAGGGACATTGTGCCCTCTTTGTATCCTCTCATATCTAGTTGATATATTTACTTAGACATTTGTCTCTTGATTATCTTCTTTTTCTCATATCTAGTGTTGTTATCCAGTTTACTTTACTTGTTTTAGCTTAATAAAAATGACCATAAGCATAACCACATCACATCATATCAACATTATCATGGGAAAAAATAGACATCATTGACATAAACCATGTCCATAAACATAACCATAATCATAACCACATCAAATCAACATGTATCATGAATAAAAACATACATCATTAGCATATCCATCATCATGTCAAAATCATAGCATCCATGAACAACAAAACAATAATTTTTTTCACCACATGCCTAAATCTAAATGAGGAAACATATTTTCATTTAATTTTATCTTGAAAACCATAATCATATCCTATATATAATCAACATCATCATCATAAAACTCATAAAAACAACCATAAATAATAATCCATTTGATCAAAATCATAACATTAGCTATCCATCACCCAAACCATTATCATATTGAATGTACCAACTATAACCATCATATCAACATTATCATAAACATAAATAGAAGGCCATCTCATCACATGCCTAACTAGGTGAGTCCACAATAGTATCCATATCCATAACATAATCATAATTAATATAGCATCATCATAAACATAAACAAAAGACATCTCATCACATACCTAGCTAAGATGAATCCATCTCAATGTCATCATGAGCACACCAATATCCACATCATAACCATAATCGATATAACATCATCAATGATCAATATGAACATCACATCATCAACATCAAAGTAATCCATGAACCATGAACAATATAAAAAGGTCATATCTATAAGTCATGAGTTTGTCATCAATAACATCAAAATGTATACAATAATATACATGTATCTCTCACAAGATATACATCTCACCACATTAGCTCATAATTCAGTATCAAAATGATGTATATAAAAATATAATATCCCATAATCATATCATAACTATGACCTTGGGACACCACTATCTCCTAGGGCATCAATACCTCCTAGTGCCTATCCTCCCAAGGTACCTACTTGTCCACATACAAAAACAACCCACTGGCCTAGTGTCACCATGTTAAAACTAGGCTAAACTACCTCTACACCCTATCAAATGAGATGAGCTCTACCTCCCCATCCTACATACCAAGGATCCACTTATAAATATACAATCATAATGTGTGTCTCTTATATCTATCCCACTCTATAAACCTAACTTATGGCCTCTAGATAACATCAAATAAAACTAAGGTATCCAAGGAACCTTTGAACCAATCTGTGTCATACACACCTTCACTTTCTCTTGATAGGGAAAAATCAACTCTCTATCTCATGAACTCAACTCAGAAGTCCATCTAGGCATAATCCTCCCATGATAACCCTACTAGTCACAACACCCAGATGTGCTCATATACCTAGTAGTGTATCACAAACCTAATGAAAATTCCATATCTCTTGTGAGATCTAAAACTCTATAGCTCCCTGTATATCTAAACTAAAATCATAGGCATCTAACCAAACACTATACAACCTAGTGTCATCTCAACCAATACACCCAATATTAGATAGGGAAACCTCTCACTACTCAAATTTGAAATATAAAAGCATGATACTATGATCATTATCATCATAACTAGTATCCTCTCACCCATTGCCCTCTAATAGAGTAGAGTGTAGTTGAATCCTCTAGTGTGCCTTATAACAAACTCATGATCATCTCTATATAAAAACTCCAAGAAATCGTCTCTCTCCTCCTGTTCAATGTGATATATTAAATCACCCTATATGGGTAATTGAGTGATCATGTACACATCCTCTAGAAAGATAATCATCTTACCAATCGATAAAATAAAGGTGTTCATGGATGGATCTCATCTCTTGATGAGGGACATAATCATCACTGCATCTTGAGACACATGATGGTAGTAAAACTTCACTCCAAGACTCACCTCCTTCATGTGATCCTAGTATGCTATGGTCATCCCTCAATGGATCTATGAAAATATGTGAGGTACCCAATCCCACATTTGGATCTTGTCCCATGTTGGCAAGGTTCATTAGCAACCAAACTTAGTCCTTTATACTTTTTTCTATAAACTTCACCTCCTACAACCTATACTTAGAACTTTTATCCTATACCACATACTTAACCTATCCTATTTTTACCCTACACTCTTATCAAGTATCAGCTATACCTTACCCAAAAACCACCACACATTAAACATTTACATCTGCAAGCCATCATTGCCATTCAAACCTATCAAAATCCATAAACTTAACCTTAACCTTTTCACCATTCAACTTGACCACCAATGATCATGATGACTATCAATGATAAAGTGACCATTTTTCCTATGGTCATTGATCATCGATGGTTAGGATGATCATTGATGGTCACTATGTGTGATCATTGACAAAAAACTCCCAAACCTAGCTTACCTAAAACATACCCAAACACCACCAATATTTTCTAATTTTCATAAATACCTAACCTACCCTACCCTACCTAAACTACCCCTTCCCAATTTCACTTTCACCCATAAAATTAACTAAAAACCTATTAAAATATTAATACCTAGGTCAAACCCAAACTCACCCACCAAAACAATGATAAATCAAAAATCAACCAAACCATTTGTAATACCAAATAACATCTATTTTACCAATTTAAATCAAACCCTACCTCATTCTTCAACCATTTTTTAGGAAGAATCTAAGGACCCACTACTTGACATGCTACTCATCCTCATCCATGTCTACCTTGAATCCTCATCAGTCTACCCTCCATAGCTCAGTCAACTCTATAATTAGCTTTACCTAGTCACCCACTCAACAAATGCATCATCAACTGTCTTTCACAAAACACTATAGAAATAGGTCATAGAAGTCATAAAAGCAAAATAAGTGAATATGACTCACTCAAAACTTTTATCTTTGTACTTTTAGGGTTTTCCCCCTAACCATTGATAGTCAGGGTGACCATCGATAATCAACCCTGTGGCCCCTGACCATTGATGGTTAGGGTCCTAAAAGTTATTCAACTAACCAGATTTTCATCTTTTTGGCACCCACACTCAGTACCCACCTATAAAGACTACCTTCTCCACCTACTATACCAACCACCTCATTTCCTCACCATTAGTCCATTTCAAACCAACTCATGTGAATTTTATGATGATCTTGCTTGGTACTTTTGACCATAATGATAAAAATTACCATGTTAACCTATTTTTGAGTTTGTGCTACCTTATTCACACCTGACCAACTTATGTCTTCTCAAAATCACTTCTTACCTTAGAATCCCATGACTTCACCAGACTAGTTTGAGTTTTCCTAAGATCAATTCCTACCTTGGATACCCATGAAAAAACTGACCCTACCTAGGAGACTTGAATTTATGAGTTTATCCAACCGCCATGCCTAAATTCTATCATGTAGTCTACTTATTACTTTTCCTTCTAGCACTGACCCTTATTTTTACCAACTATGGTAACCTAGTCAATACATAATCTTGGATATCATACCTTTTTGACACTATGTGCACATGTTTTAACTTTACTACCCAACCTATCACCCACATTTTATCATCACCTTCACCACTTATCAAACCCAAACCTAATTCTATCTTACCTCATTGATTCTTGGTTTGAGGGGGAACACCTCCTCTCATGCTTAAGGCAATCAAACCTTTGACCTGTAATCCATTTTTGTTTTGAAGCTTATTGATACAAATTAAATAACAAAAATGGGAAAAATATAGACATCATAAATCCATACATGATGGCTCCAAATGTCACAACTCCCCTGGACCAATTTAGGACCCCTTAGGGCCCTAACTTGAAATTTCAACCAATAACAAGACCTGACCCTAGTTATATTGACCTAATGACCAAACCCACATATTTAAAATCAATTTGACCTTGAACCTCAACCATCGATGGTCACCTTAACTACTTACTGATAGTCACCCTAACTATTGATGGTCAGGTTCCACCATCTAAACCAACTAAACTGACCCTTCACTCCACCTTGATTTTCTATAATTAGATTATCTAATTCATGTTCAAACCCATGCATGTCAAAGTTAAAATTAGATAAAAATTTATATCTCTTAGCAACATATTATGGTACCTCTTCTTCCTTCCTTTAAAAACAAAGGGGCAAGATATCAAAAAGTATGAATCCACAACTATCAAGATGTTTTGTATCCAAAGTTTCTTTTGCAAGTGTTCTTCTAGCAATCTAGTGATCTAACCATCACAATAGAGAGATAAAGTTATACCATATAGTGGCTAATATATAAATACTAATACTCTATTAAAATCATGCTAGACTCCACTAATGAGTTTATCAACAATCTACCTTAACCATTTACCTAGTCAACCACCAACAAGCTAAGTATCTATTTTTAATTATTTAGTCACTTTGTTTATATTTCGTAATCAACCTAGCCCAAGCCAATATCTTAGAATCCTATTCTTTAACCCTATCTAAACAACCTTTTATTACATGGACCCAACCCATAGTAACTATAGATGGTTACTTTGACCACCGATGGTCTATCCCAACCACTGATAGTTATCTTAATTGTCGATGATCACCTTAACTACTGATAGTCACCTCAACCACTGACAGTCACTATGGCACAAAATAATAGCAATTTATTTTCACCCACTTACCCTCAACCAAATCTAACTTTATTTATCTCTCCATGTTCATAGATCCCTAACCTATTTTTTGAATCATACCCAAACTATTTAACAAGTATTGACCTGCTTATGACTATAATTAGTCAACTTCATCAATTTATTTATCAAGCACTTATTTTACTTAATTTTAGTATCTTCTATGATTTATGTAAGTAATTTATCTTTCATTTTCTAAACTTAATTTTTTAAAAATTATTTATTGATAATTCCTGAGGAAGCTCTTGCTTTTGGGATCTAGTTAGTGCTAGGCAATCCACCCAACTATCTATCTAACCAACCATTTGATTTAGTACCATATTATTTGTAGGTTATTCCTCCCAAGCCAAAGAAGATCTCTATACAATCATCTAATTCAATGCATGTAAAACTAAATATATTTTTCTACCATACACGTATCTAGTTTCTTTATTTTTCATCTCTTGGAATATAATCTGAAATTCATTGAAATAAAACCCATCAAAAAGGCTATAGTTTTATAACCTAATAGGGTGGTTTTATCACCTAAATTAGTGGTTATATCACCAATGAAAAATGGTTGAAAACAATCTAAAAAGGCCAAAAATGTGAGTTTTGGGATTCCCAAGAGAGAGAGGGAAGAAAAATATGAGGTGTTACAGAGTTTCTATGTGAGCATCATTTGGAGGTCATTCCATCATCACTAGACTTATCATGTCAAGAATATCACACTATGAAAAAATTAGGTACATATAGTTGTTATGGTAGTTTTCTATGTTTAACTTGATGAAATGATCCCATTATCCTTTATTTCCTTATTTAATCATTTTTGACTTTTATAATTTTCCCTCATTTATCTTTTCTACAAACTTCTCATACTTACAAGTTAAAAGTAGAAAAACCCCGAAAAAAAACATTTTTGTTTTAAATATTTTATTTCCTACATATTATTATTTTTAATAAGGTATTACCACCTATTAATAGGAGAGGGAATTTTTTCACACATTGTTCACTGAAAATCATCTAATTTTTTCCTCTATAATTTTAAACCAACAAAAATTTGACATTGAGGGAAATATTAGGATCTTTGAGAGGTGAAAATAATTTTTGATGTATGATATTAGGCATGCTAATAGAGTCTAGTATAATATGACTAAAATGAACTGTATCAATCATGTTGATATACCCTTATGAAATAGTATTAGAATGACATATGGCAACCATGTCGATATAGTTTGGTGTAATATTACTAGAATGAATTATATTAGCCAAGTTGATATAATTTGATATAACAAGACTAGAATGAACTTTATTAGTTAGGTACATATAATTTATTGATACATGTATAAACATATAGACACCTTCTATGTGATGGATTATTTATTTAGATAATGGAGGAAGAACTATATCGACACATTTTGGGTCATGGCGAATGTAATTGATTGCAAGTAGTTTAAACCAAATGATATCAAGTTGGCTGATATAGTTGTAATGGAGTGATCAGAGTAGTGGTTTGGGTATGTTGGAAGATGTTGAATTAGCATAGGTATGAATTTTCATATAATATTGAGTATCATAATCACCTATAATGTGTATTATGATAGGAATTCGAATTAGGTGTTATTCATAAGCTAATGAGTTGATAATAGTTAGTTGAATGTGAGCTAAGATTTGATGACTTATCCTTATAAGGAATTTAAAGAGTATGGTAGAGGGTGGGTATAAATTAATGAAACCATGTTCATAATTTAGTGAATTTTAGTAAGGATTAAAAAATATCTGAAAATCATAAGAGGTATTTTCATCCATGTCATAAATTACATTAATGAGAACATCCACTATCATGTTAAGGTATTCAAATCTATTAAAATCATCATCATAGATGGGAAAATCATGATATTTATTTTAAACCATGTGAAAAGTAGAAATATTGGAACTTTTATAATCTTCATAGGGATTGTTATAAATATGAGGACTATAGTGGTAACCTTTGGTCCCACTATAAGTGTGATCATTGGGAATTTCACACCCATGATAAAGATTTTCAAGGTAAATGAGGGGAAGATCATCATGGTGATATTAATCAATGTTATAAGTGTCAAAAGTGATGCCATTAGGATCCTAATACATATCATCATAACTAGGAGAATCATATTGATAATCTTTGGTCTCACTATAATCTTCATCATAAGTGGGAAAATCATCATTAAGATGTTTGGCCATGAAACATGATTGGTCAAAAATGTATTCCATAGTTGAAGAGAAAATATTATTTGTATTATGTTAGATGATATAGTCAACTAATCAATAATAATAGAAACATAGCTTATTAGATAGGTCAATATGGATGAGAATTGAAACTAGGTAAAATAAAATTATATCAGGTGAGATGGTAAAAATAATATATTAAAAGTTTAATTTATAACATATAATGAATTTAAATAATTAAACATAATGGTATTGGACTATTTGATATAGTAAAAAATGAAACTAATCAAACAAAAGTGTATTGAACTAGGTGATATAGTTGTAAACATACACAACTATGTTGGGTTGACTGATATAGTTTGGACAAACACAAAATGGTATTGTGCTAGTTGATACCTTTTATAGGTAGATAAATAAAGGTATTGGGTTGGATGATATAATTAGGTTGATGGTTTGGATTTTTTTTCTAAGAAGTTAGAAGGAAAACATGAAACTGATCCAATGAAATGAGGAATAAGATTTCATAACAAGTTTGCCATAATGTGCACACATACTAGGATGACCTAAAATTAACCTCTATTTCTTAATATACTAAGACTTTAATAAGGTCAATTTAATAGAGCCTATATATACTTTCATGATCATATAAATACCAATGAATTCTATATATCTATTATAGGGTAACCTATAACTCAAATGTTAATAGGAAAGGGCTTAAAAGCCTAATATTATGACACAAGGACATTTATCACTAGACCTAAACAAAGGTAAATGGTTTTAAAGGGATCCAAACTAAAGCTATATATGGGTTAGAATGGTTTTAAAGGTGTAAGGTGCAAAGGTCAACAAAATGGGGGGTATATTTAACCTAAAGTGATTAATGTAAAGTCTATAAAACTATTTGTCTACATCAAATTATTTGGTATAGGGAATATCCTAAAAAAGGATACACATACATACATCCACAATGGAATAATCAAGACAATATCTAATCTACTAAATAAATAAAATAAATAGTGTGGGATATAAATAATTACCTTTGGAGTGGACCTGTTGATGCTTCAATTCCCCCTTAGCTCAAGTGGATATTTTCATGATAATTTTGTATATTTAAGACCTAAAATGGTTGGATGAATACCTATATATCCTTAGATGACTCATATTAATATTTAGTGGCCCCACAAGATAAGATCTCTAAGATAAGGTTATAAGCCACTAACTCTCCCAAATAATTCCTTAGTATATAAATGTGATCACAAATATAGCATATGAATGTGACATGATCTATTATGAATTAAATTTTACCCCTATACATATGGTTCCAATACACAAAACCAACCTTAAAATGTAAGCCAATGGTATCGACTATGCTGATACAATTTCAAGATGTCACCTAGGATGGTACTATATTGATTATGTTGATATAACATAATGATTAGAAGACAAACTCATAACTATATCAAAAATGATGATATAGCACATGAAGGATAAAGGTTAAAAATGGAAAGTGTTGGCCATGCCAATAACATAGGGTATAGGTAAATTATAAAATCTAGATAGGAAGTAGATGGAAGGGATAGACAGATAGAGACTTTGATGAGATTAAATTGATATCAGTAATTATGTAATCATGATAATATAAAAACATATATTTCAAATCACCATGATCCATTTCCATCTCATTATTTATTCACCCTTTAAGGTGTGAATTCAAGGAGATTGATGAATTTACAAGATGCTACAAGATAAATCATCAATAAATGATAAATCAAAACATATTAAATGTATACACTATTTATTTATCTATCACTCATCAAGGAAATACCTCTACAATTATACACATTCAAATTAAATACCCTATTCAATAAAATTTACCAGTATTCACAAGGAATATGTCTTATCCAAGTTTGAAGCACCTAAAATCCAATCCAAATTTATCATTTTCTAAATGTTGAAAGCTAGATTACAAACTACATACACCTACCAATGAGAGTTACATGTAATTTTAATTACATGTTCAAAGTATTGGATGTGTAGTTATTTCTCAACCATTCAACATGGAGTGGTTGGTGTTTTCTCAACCCACCTTATTTACCTTTTTTTAGGCCAAAATCTAGTGTGAAAAATGGATCTAGGATCTTAAGATAAGGATATTTGTTTGGGTATTGTGCACACATTCAAATCTTAAGATTACATTTATAAATGGAATAACATAAGGCAAAATGGCTTGTATTTAAATAGATAAGTAAGAATCACATAGAAAAATATGTTAGGTTCAATCTCTATCATAAAACAATACTAATTATATCCTTATGTTACTATCTAGGTGTGCCCAAGACTCTAGTTCCTAATTTAAGAGGCTCACAATCCAATTTTTCACCTTTTATTCCTCTTTCATTTAGTATTAGACCTACATAGTTTAGGAAAATGCTAAGTGTTTATAAATATTAGTATTTTTCATAATTAGAAAGTGTTAAATCAACATATACCTTTTACAATTTAGATGTATGTTTATTACTATGTTTCATACGATCTTAATAATACACATAACTACATATCATTATGGTTTATTAATCAAAATAAATTAACCATACTAGTGAACCCATTTATGTACTGAACATATTCAAACCCTATGTTTTACCTTAGGGTTTAAACATTTATTTAGGGTTTATAATTTTATGTTAGAGTTTCAAACCTAATTTATAATTTCCCCTTATTGTCTATGTAAATCAAAAGTTTTTTCTTTTTTCTAGGGTCACTCTTGTTTTCCTATTAGGGTTTTCACTTCCCGTTTGTGGTTTATCTTCCATTTTTTTTTATCTCATATCTAACCTAAAATGAATCCATTTTCAAAAAAAAATTAGAGGTTTTTTTATTTGGATTAGTTGGATCAAAAATTTATTTTTGTTTTCCAAAATTTGTACATATTTTATAGAATTATTATTTTACTAGTTTTAGTAAATTCAACCTAGAGGATGAAGGGTTCATTTATTTTCAAAATAAATTTTAGGTCTTGTTTATCTAACTTTTGTCATCAAAATGTCTCAAGTTTTTATTTGGGTGGTTGGTTATTTAATCTAAACAATGTATGATACATATGATGAGTATTTGCACTATATTTTTTCTAGTTCATGTAATTACTATTATAATGACATGTTGTCAGCCTAAAATATGAAATATATTCCATAATCATGTAATGAAATGATTAAAATTCATGTAAAATATAACTAAGATTGAAATTAGTTATTATAGATAATTAAATTTCCTTAGTAATACATATTTTAGGCATGTTGAATTAAAAGTGTCTTCAAATGTGACTTATTTTATACCTCTTAAAGGTTGTGATATATACCATCCCTATATTATGGAGGTCTTATTGTCACTATCCAAAGTGGTAGGGTGAATCATCCATTAATAAAAAGTGGCTTTCATAAGAATATTCCTCTTCATACCCCTCCATATCCCATATACCCTCTTGATGGTATTTTTATGCATATTCAATTAGAAGTGCCTAAGGTTTACACTTGTGAAGCCATTTTTTTATGATAAAACTATTAATATGATGAAATTCATAGTAGAGTTAAAAAATAAAATTCAAACTTTGTATAAATATTACATATCTTGAGTATAAGATTGCATACACCAAAAATATTGAGCATACTAGTGTTAATTGAGATTATACCTCTCCATTCAAGAAATTTTGTTCTTTGAAAGACATCATCTAAAAAATGGGTCAAAAAATAGAATACATTTACTATATACGGTTCAATTTTGTTCATGAGATTAAAAATAATCCAAGTGAAATTATAAAAGGTATTCTTCAAAATTAGTAGATCACCTTGCCTCATATATATCCTACTAAGATATCCATATACTATGGTGACTATCATAGAATGTATAGATATCATAAAAATAATTGTTGGTTGAAGAAAAAACTAAAAAAATAATTTATAATGGTGATACCACATTATATGAATCTATTAAAGCACGACCAAATTCAAGTACACCTCTTATAATTGAGCAACCTACTCAAACTATGGTTACATATTCTAAGAAACAATTGGAATAAGAAAATTACAAAAGGAATAATTGGAATTAGAAAAGCTATAAAAGGAACAATTGGAAAAATAAAAATAAAAGAAGGAATAGTTGGATAAATAAAAGTTACAACCTAAAAATTTACACTGATAAAGGTTACAAAAAAAGAATTTACAAAAACAAAAGTTACAAAAAGAAAAATTAATACAAGACAAGTTAAAAAATAAAGTGAAACAAAAAAGCTTGTGAAAGAGGAAAGTAAGATATCAAATTTGAATAATAAATAAGTTTAAAAGTAAGAGATACCTATATGTAGACAAATTATCATATGATAACCCATGAATTCAATTCCCTAAGGCCTAGCTGACATAGTTGACATAATGGATGGGTTAGGGGTTTGGATGGTTGTTGAGTGGAATGGGATTTGGGGTAGGTTATGTAAATGGATTATTGTAATGGAAAAAAAAGACCTCAATAACGTCCAAATGCTCATTAAGAGCATAAAAATACATGGATATAGATCTCTAAGTCCCTTTGGTCACTGATATCATAAGAAAGTGGAGTTCTTGGTCAATGTTAAGCTCAGGGAAATGAGGGAGATTGGGCTGAATGGCTCATGAGAGAAGATGTACTCTGTTAGGTTGACTTTGCTTGACCAATGTCATCCACTAAGTGTGAATCATATAAGACAAGGCTAGAACTATGAATACTAATATGGGATGAATGGATGACAAAGCTTGGATAATGTTGTATTGACATCCCATATTCTATATGATAATAATGATAGGTAATTCAAGGATGCATTCTTGTTCTGATAAAGACTCTATGATGAGGTGGAGAATTGGAGTAGACTGAAAGACCTCATGACTTAATTCAAACTAATGTTATACCATGTGATAATAGTGGGACTAGGTTTTATAAATATAGGAAATAGACCATGATAAACAAGACTTGGTTTCTTATAAAGGGTCCTCTAAAAGAGACTAGGTAGAAGCCAAGGAAAAGTGTATGAGCTTGTTTAGTCAATAGCTTACAAAGTGTTCTTAATAAAATGTTGAATCAAGGATTTGATATCTATCAATTGTCTAGATGGACAAGGCATATGTAGTATATGATTTATTACATATATGGGAAAGAAATTTTATATGATGTAGTTTATTTCAAGGATGTCAAGTATTTTGATATGATGTGGTTAGCATAGATGACAAGGCTTTTGTTGTTGATTATTTTTGGGTTTTTATAGGTTTTTAACCAATGAATACTTACTTTATTAAAAAAAAGTGATGAAATTAAAGAATATAAAAACTAAAAACAACTAAATTAAAAATTATTTTTTATCCTTTTTGATGTTTGTAATGCATTCAATGGGAGAGGGAATAAACTTATACTACTATGCAAGATGCTAATTTTTCTTAGATCCATTTTAAAGCAAACTGGACGAAATGTTTTTAGTTTTTTTAATTGGTTTACATGAAATAAACTAAATACATGAATTTAATCTATCATTAAAAATTAATATGAGAAGATATATGATACAAAATAATATCAATTAAACACTTTCTATGAATTTTCCTTGTAAGCAAACTAAGCTAGCTTTTCAACCTTTCTAACTTGCAATAAACAATCTTTTTCTAATGAATTGATAGGATGAAAGCAAAAGATATAAGTTCTGATTTTATATTTTGAAATAGAGAAATGAAAATGATTTTAAACCTTTAAAACTATTAATATCATCAATCTACTACCTTCATACATTCACCTATGGTTGCCTATGTTTTTATGTTTGCCTAGGTGGTTGTTTAAGATGCAAGAAATTTGTCTAGATCTTGACTAAAAGAAAATTTGTCTTGGATGGAAATGAATTTAAGATTTTATAGGATCCATTTTTGGAATGATTGACAAGATTTTTTTTTTAAATTTGAAAGGAAACTAATCTATTGAATGAAATCATAAATCAAAACTAATTATGTTTTTGTAGCAAAGATAAATGAAAGAGATAGATCCATTTCACTATCAAATTTATGTGTTTTTAATTTTTAATGAGAAACTAGTTTAATAACTATATATATATATATATATATATATATATATATATATATATATATATATATATATATATATATATATATATATATATATCCAATATAATAAACAAAAAATACTAGAAATCAAAAGAATTCTAACATAATTCTAGAATAAATCAATTGAATTGTAAGTAGTGTGTTGATAAAAGGATCCTCAACATGCTAGATTTCTATGCTCTAATGTGGATTTAGAAAAATTTCTATATGTAGGATACATAAAATATTGAACAAGATATAAAATGGGATAAGAAAAAATCCATAAAAAGAAGAGTAGTTGAACTGAGGCTGGCTAATGTCTTGGATTGAAATGTTTGTGTTGCTCTCACTAATGACATTTATTCATTTGTAGCTATGTAGTCGACTCAAAAATACTAGGGGATGAATTTTATAAAAATTATAGAAAGGATGTGACTACAAAATATTATTAACTAAAATTTATAATGGTATTTTTAAGATCAAAATCAAGCCAAAGTTGGCCTTCTTTTAAGAATAGAATGGAGTTTACATGGGAGAGTTTAAGTAAGTGTGAAGGTGATTTTAACTTGAGATGAATTAAAAATGGATAAAATTAAGAGAGTGAGTGAGATAGGAATGATTTCAAGTAAAAAAAAGTGATAATAATAAGAAAAATCAATCTAATTATGAAAAATGGGTGAAAATGGGAGTCATGAGAGATAATTTTGGAAGGTGTTCCCATTGTGATAGAACAACTACTTTATGCAAGGGTGGTTGAAACATTGCAGCTTATATTTAAAAAAAAACCATATAAGATAATTAATTCACCTATATTTTAATACATAACCACCCTTATATATCATAAATTTATTTTAGGTTTCAAAACCACCATGATAGTTGTGGAAACTAAGGGGCAGTTTTGAAACTAAGCGGGTTAGTTCTATGACCTAGGGCGATAGTTTTTTCACTCATGGAAAATTTATAAAATAGTGTGGAAATGGATAATGAGGTCACAATTAAGGGGAATAAAAGGGAATGTGTAAGAATTGGGGGGTTTATATCTAGAGAGGTCCTTATGGAGCATAAATCAAGAGGTCATTACATCATCATCATCAGATTTGTATCAAAAATGTCAAATTATGTAATTTTTAGGTGCATACATATTTAACCCTAAAGATGACATGTTTTTATGTATTAGAAATGTGTAGTCTCGATTAAAGCATACTAAAATGAAATATAAGTTTATAAATACTTACCTTACCTATATGGAGGAAGCAATCCTATTGGGACTTTTTGCAACCTGCAAACTAAAGGCATGATTCAAGTAAATTTTTTAAAGAATAATGAAATTAGGGTATTTAATTGGAATAAGGAGATAATATATACCACATGTGTGGGGAAAATAATACTACCTAGACCATCCTATTATGGGAATAAATCTAGTACAGAGTTATGTATACCTATAAAACGATAAAAATATGCTACAAAAGATAGAAATGTCATTAAACTATTAGCAATAAAACATTGATTTGAAATAATCAAAAAATTTAAAATTTTTGAAATAAAATGGCTAATTTGGTGCCCAATATATTCAAAAACTTGCCAAAAATAATTCATTTGTGTCATTTGCATTGAAAGAGTTTTTTGAGCTCTAGTTTGTCACTGACCATTTTGAGCATGGAAGTAGTAAATGGAAATAGACAACACAAGGATGGTGAATGTTCCAATAGGAGGTAGGATTGATCCATATCAGGATTTTTTTGATAACTTTTCATTTTGCCCCAATTTTAGAATTTTATTCAAAATATAGCTAAAATCTAGCCAAATTTATTTTTTTCCCTTTATGATCATCATGAGGGAGGGTAGATTAGGATTCTTTCATATTTGATAGAATTTAGATAATTTTTGGGTGTTTTTAGGGAACCTATAGAGGGTTGGTATAACCACCATTTAGGTTATGAAACTATTGCCTATTGTAGGGGTAATTTCATAACTACCATGGTAGATTTATAACCACTATGGGATAGTTATGGTGCTATCACATTGGGCAATTATGTAACTAACCAAATTAGTTACATTTATACATTAGGCTGGTTTCATAACTATAATAGGTAAGTTTCACAACTACCACCTATAAATAGATTTAATTTTGTGAGTGTAGAAGAAAGTGGATATTTTTTACTTGTTTAGATTATGAGATTGGTTTTCTTGACTAACTATTGATGATTTAAAATTGCACTTTGTAATAAACACCAACAATGGGAAGTTTTAAGATGTGGGACTTGTGACTTGAAATAACCTCCAAATTTTAGAGAATCTGGTTCTTCTTTAAATCAAGTGTATACTGGGAAAAGGGACATGAATTTTAACAAAAACAACAATGCAAGAAAGAAAATCTAACTATGGCGATGCACCTGGATGTAATTTGACCTTAATCCTAAGCACAGTGAGACTATATGTAAGAATCATTTACATTTAAGAGAAAACAAGTGCATGATCAATGTAAAAGATGGAAACAATAGAAACAAAGGCTCATAACATAGACTACTTTTATAGTGATATAGAAAATGTCAAAAAAGGCATAGGGTTCAATCTTCTTATTTGAATCTTCCAGTCACATAAGAGGCACAAAAACACACATAGTTATATAAAATTTTCAACTCAAGAAAAATGAGACAAAAGCAAATGACATTCCTATTCACAGCTCTATAAAGCCTACAGCCTGAACTACTTTTGTAAATGACATAGAAAATGTCAACAAAGGCATAGGATTCAATCTTCTCATTAATTCTCCAGTCACATAAGAGGCACAAAACACACACAATTACATAAACCTTCCAATTTAAGAAGATAGAACAAAAGCAAATGATATTACTTAGTCACAGTTCTAGAAAGTCTAAACTCTTTACAATAATTTCTCTCAAAAATTCTCTCTGATATCTCTCCTCTTTTACTTCTCCTCTACACCCTTATTTATAGCCTTGGGTTCACTCTAAATTGTCTACTTGTTCCCAATCTAATGGCCCAATTGAAATCTAACCAAATTTGAAGTGTCTAACAAAAGATATTTTATAGATTTTGAAATGCTTTGTTTTCTGGCAGTTCATTGGCTGAAATAGATTACAGGACGCTCCCTTCTCTTAAACACTAGGTAACACTTAGCCATTTTCTTGAAAACATTATTATTACTTTAGGAGACACTAAAATACAACACTTGGCATGTTCCACAACACCTATCAGAGACACATGGCACTTTCCGCATAACTTATACTCTTTTGTGTCTTTGCTCAGGAGTGTTCTGCCTTTAACACTTGTCATAATCGACTTCCTCGAAACTTTAATAGTTTTAAAGAAAATAAGACCCATAGCATTTCTTACCCAAGTAACTTTAAAAGGGATATGGAATAGGTGTCAATCTTTGCTACTTCATTAAAGGACACATGGTAATCTCTGCTTTACTTATCTGGGGTTATGTGGTAGTCTCCACTTCTTTTAGCTACCTTTTAGAAACCTACAGAAGATGACATGTGGTGGTCTCCATTTTAATCTATTTTTAACATAGAAACAAATGGGTCTCATTTCATATTTACACAAATAGTGACACCTGATAGCTTTTACTTGCTTTAGAAACAACACTTAAGACCCACCATGGTCTTTGTTATATCAATGAAGCAAAAATGAAGATAATTCAGATCTCGACACATGGTGGCTTCTACTCTCTTCTACTAGGGTACATGGCATCTTCCATTGCTTTTATAAAAGTAAAACTATGACCTTCTATGACTACCACTTGGTCCTTTCCACTTTATCTTGATACTTAGCTTGTTAAAACCTTTTACTAAAAAGAGATGATATGCGAGTGCCAATATGAAATTGTGGATGATGACACTTGGTGCGTTTCACTGAGTCGCTATGAGATACATGGCACATTCTGACCAACTCATAAAAATATAAAAGGTGCCTCAGATGATGAAATTTGGTAGTTTTTGTTTAAGAAAGGATGCCTCAGATGATGACACTTGTCAGCTTTCACTTGATCTCAACACTTAGACAAAATTGAATCAAAAAGGAAAATAGAGCCCGTGTTCTATTTCAAAACTCTGCCATCTTAGACCAAAGTATGTGGGAACAAAATTTTGTAGTGCACAATTGAAAATTAGAATGAAACGTAGAGTAATTTTTTACTTTACAGTTATTGGCGACCCCAAGGACTTTTGAGCCTTCTCAAAAATAAACCAAAATTTCTCGCATATAAAAATGTGGGAACAATCACAACTTTAGTAAGGTTGTCTGATAAATAGACCATTTAGCATCAAATAGCACTTACTTATTTTGCAACTCCTAGAAAGCTAAATCAAGGTTAATGATGTCCTTGTGTGAAAACTCTATAAAATATGAATTGGAACCTTCAATTGGAATTCAAGTTGGATCAAAATAGCTTCCACTTTTAACACTAACAAATTAGACACACCTAGGGAATTATGGAGATTTGAGAGAGACTTAATGTGTCGAGAGTCTTCAAAATTTTGAAAAGATTCTAAGCTATGGCCACGTGCTCAAAGAACACTTATTTAAAAGAGAGAGAAATAAAGAAAAAATAAGAAAATAGAGCAACAAAACTAAAAGAAAACTACTATATACAGCTAACCAGGTATATTTGCCTCCTTCTTGGATAAAAAGGAAATTTTTTGAAGTTTCCTTCATGGTGAGAAGACTTATGGTGCCAGACAAATGGTTAAATGGAATGAATCTCTGGTGACTTGGTCATCTTGCTTGCCACCTTGATTGGCCTGCATCTAAGTGAATCAGAGTCAAACATGCTTCCACTATATACGTACTCTTCTTGTTCTTGAAAGCTTGTTAAATGATGGTTCCTCATACTGGCATGTCTCATTAAGAAATCAATGGTTGTTGGCTCATCATCATAAGCCCTTGGATATACCTTATTGTTTGGCTTATCTCTTTCTAATTCATTCTCTAATTCCATTGCATGATCATCCTCCTTGATGACTTCAACCTATTGAAAGGATAGGTCTAAAATCTTGCATCCCCTCTGCATACTTATTTGAGTCTCAATGTTGTCTTCTCCACATCTGGCTAGCTCATGGCCTCCTTGAAGAATAGTGTAACCTACCCCAATGACTTGATCAAGGAAGTGTCCATGCTCCTCCATATCTTCTTATAAAGTGAGAAGAAAGTCAAAAATGATCTCTTCCTCATCAGAGATTAAGGCAAAAGCTTGTGACTTGTCCTATTATTCATCAAAGAATGTACCTATATTGATTTCCTCCTCATCTGCACTCATGAAATCTTCTTGACTAGCCATGAACCGAGTATACTCTTCTTTACTTGCTTCCTCCAAAATATATTCCTCTTTGAAAAGGGATATAGAAGAAGAATGATGATTATACATATGTAGAAGAGGAGATAATTCTTGAGCTAGAATCGAATGATTCTCTTCTTTCCATTTGTACATCACTTCATCTATATCAGATGTAGCTTGATATCTCTCTTAGAGGGATGTAGATGAGGTGTGTTCAAATGTAGGATCTTCTACTTGATCATCATCATGAGTAAGAGTAGCCTCAACCTCTGCAAGGCTTTGAGCGAAACCTTTCTCCTCATTCTTTCTATCCCATGATTCCATTGTTTGTTTCCAACTCATGAACTTGTGACTAGAACTTTTCCCTTGGGAAGAGGTAGCAATTTTATCTTCTTCAAGATCCCTAGCTGGTTCATGATTTTGCTTCTTCCAACTCAAAATTTGGACATCATATTGAAAGATCTGAGGATTGGTAGAAGAGGTATTTTTTGGCGTAGGCTCATATCTAAGGTCTGAAATCTCTATCTCTCTTTCTCTAAGCAATTTTATCTTTGCCTCTAATTCCTCAACTTGCTTAGCTAGATTTTCTTGAAAGAGTATTTCTTGGAGCTCATAGGAATCATCATAGAAGTGGGGAGTGCATGAAGGCTATGATGAAAATCAAGAAGCTTCATGAGGAAGGGTGGGAGGGACTTGAGGGGGAAGTGAGGGTTTGGATTCCACTTCCCTTTCTACCAACATAGACTTGACATTATTGAAGAAAGAATCTTGATAGGTTTGACTTGGCTCATGAGCAGGGGCTGTGTATATCTGATATGAAACTTGTGGCAGTGGATATGTAGGTTGATAGACTTGGTAAGGCTATCTCTCATGAATACTTATCTTCTCTTCTAAAAATGCAATCAAGCCACACACATCCAACATCTCATTTGTAAGCATTTTCCAATTGGCTCTTTTAAGGGAGCCCATTCACTCTTAACCAGATCTAGTGCATTTCTCACTTGATGGATGACATGATCAGGGATTTCTTGGCTACATCCCCTTCTGGCGTCAAGCTCTAATACATTCTTTTTATATCCCAATAGTGCTTGTTTGAAGGTGGAAATGGGTTGATTGGCAAAGAGATTAGGTTGATCAAAAATATATGAAGGAGCATAAGATCCATAGTTTTGAGTAACAAAATTATACATATCAAACGGTGATTTTTTGATGATACCAAGACTACTTAACTGGCTGATTCAACTCAGAGTCATCATTGGTGTTGATAAAATAAAAACCTTCAAAGGCTTGTTGGCCAAAGAACACACCAAAAATTCTTTAACTCCTTGAAAGATTGGTCCCACTGGGCGTGCCAAAAACTGTTGATGATTTAAAATTGTGCTTTGTAATAAACACCAACAATGGGAAGTTTCAAGATGTGGGAATTGTGACTTGAAACAACCTCTAGATTTTAGAGAAGTTGGTTCTTCTTTAAATCAAGTGTATACTGGGAAAAGGGACAGGAATTTTAATAGAAACAACAATGCAAGAAAGAAAATCTAACTATGGTGATGTGCCTAGATGTAATTCGACCTTAATCTTGAGCACAATGAGACTATATGTAAGATTCATTTAAATTTAAGAGAAAATAAGTGCATGATCAATGTAAAATATGGAAATAATAGAAATAGAGGCTCACAACATACACTGCTTTTGCAGTGATATAGAAAATTTCAACAAAGGCATAGGGTTCAATCTTCTTATTTGAATCTTCCAGTCACATAAGAGGCACAGAAACATGTATAGTTATATAAACTTTTTAACTCATGAAAAATGAGACAAAAGTAAATGACATTCCTAATCACAGCTCTAGAAAGCCTACAGCCTAAACTACTTTTGCAAATGACACAAAAAATATCAATAAAGGCATAGGATTCAATCTTCTCATTAATTCTCTAGTCACATAAGAGGCACAAAAACATGCACAGTTACATAAACCTTTCAATTTAAGAAGATAAAACAAAAGCAAATGATATTACTTAGTCACAGCTCTAGAAAGTCTAAACTATTTAAAATTATTTCTCTAAAAAATTCTCTCTGATATCTCTCCTCTTTTACTTCTCCTCTGCACCCTTATTTATAGCCTTGGGTTCACTCTAGATTATCTGCTTGTTCCTAATCTAATGACCCAACTAAAATCTAACTAAATTGGAAGTGTCTAACAGAAGATATTCTATAGATTCTGAAATGCTTTGTTTTCTAGTAGTTCATTTGTTGAAATAGATTGTAGGATGCTCCCTTATCTTAAATTCTAGGTAACACTTAGCCATTTTCTTGAAAACCTTCATATTACTTTTGGAGACACTAGAAGATGACACTTGGTGTGTTCCACAGCACCTATCGAAGACACGTGACACTTTTCGCATAACTTATACTCTTTTGTGTCTATGCTCAAGAGTGTTCCACCTTTGACACTTGTCACAATCCACTTCATCAAAAATTTAATAGTTTAAAATAAAATAAGACCCACAACATTTCTTACCCAAGTAACTTTAAAAGGGATACAGGAACAAGTGTCAATCTCCACTGCTTCATTAAAGGACACATGGTAATCTCCACTTTACTTATCTGGGGTTACGTGGTAATCTCTACTTCTTTTAGCTACCTTTTTAGAAACCTACAGAAGATGACATGTGGTGGTCTCCACTTTAATCTATTTATACCATAGAAACAAATGGGTCTCATTTCATATTTACATGGATAGTGACACCTGACGGCTTTCGCTTGCTTTAGAAACAACACTTAAGACCGACCACGGTCTTTGCTATATTAGTGAAGTAAAAATGAAGATAATTCAGATCTTGACATGTGGTGGCTTCTGTTCTCTTCTACTGGGGTATGTGGCATCTTCCATTGCTTTTAGAAAAGCAAAACTGAGATCTTCTGCAACTGCCACTTGGTGCTTTATGCTTTATCCTGATACTTAGCTTGTTAAAACCTTTTGCTAAAAAGAGATGATACATGGGTGCTGATATGAAACCATAGATGATGACACTTGGTGTGTTCTACTGAGTTGCTATGAGATACGTGGCACATTCTGACCAACTCATAAAAAATATAAAAGGTGCCTCAGATGATGACACTTGGTAGTTTCCATTTGAGAAGGGATGCCTCAGACGATGACACTTGTCAACTTTTGCTTGATCATGACACTTAGACAAAAATGAATCAAAAAGGAAAATAGAGCCCATGCTCTATTTCAAAACTCTGCCATCTCAGACCAAAGTATGTAGGGACAAAATTTTGTAGTGCGCAACTAAAAATTAGAATGAAACGTAGAGTAATTTTTTGCTCTACACTAACCAAAGTAGGGTCTCTTTGATTATTGTAAGGGGACTATATATACTGGAATAGATACCAAGAGTAGGAGTGGATCACTCATATCTTATCACTTTTTATGGTTGGTGAGTTGGACCTTCTTGATTGAGTGGGGATTCTTCCTATTGTATAGGTAGGGATCACCCCTTCCTCTAACCAGTTGTTATATGACCTATTGACATACTAGGACCTTGAATGGAACATGTTTTCATTTCTTTAATACCTAAGAGAGTGAAAAATCACTCTCATGGATGTATACCATATTATTTTTCTTCCTACAACTGAGTGTTTGGTGTCTATTTGTGAAGTCTATAATTATCGTGAGGCGCATAGTTAGGTAGAGCATTTTGGAGATGTTGATGCACATGACATGGGTGAGAAGTGTGATGAGATGATTTATAAAGTGGAAGGATTAGTGATATCCAACCTTAGAAAGGACATCATTAGTATCTTTACCTCCTAATTAGTAGGGTACAAGGGTACTAATAGGGTTTTGTATAGCTAGTCATTGATCATTCAACATATAAAGGAGAGAGGGGTTCATTATAATTAGAGATAGAAGATACTAGCATGGACCTATAGTTAATTACACTAAGTGGTTTTCCTAGTATATATTTTGATCAAACACTTGAATATAATTATGGGTTGGGTTTATAAGAGGATGATTCTTTATTATAGGGGAGTGTTGTTTAGGGCACTGGGACATATTAAGGCCATCAAATGGTTAGATGTGGAACCCTTTCAAACTTTGACCCAAACTATGGGTTCTATGATAATGGTGGATTTTATTGCCTTTACATAATAGGACATGGTTTGGTAATGGGATAATGAGGTAGTTTATCTTATGGAATCTATGGGGGCTATGTTGGTTTAAGATATATTGTTATAGGTCAAGGCACACCTGATGGATTAGGTGCCTTAGATGTTTTGTATGCCCTATGAAATCAACCTACCCATACATGTATTTGTGTATATAAGGACCCATGAGGTGATATATATGAGGATAGTTTTACTATCATGTCACCCACTAGTGAGAGGGAAACCTATCACCCTACTATCTTGATTGGTAGTAGGAGTAGGAGGATGATATATTGGAGTGGTATAGAAGTAGTAGATGGGTCCACCACCATCACCTTTACCACCAAAACTATAGGGGAATACATAGTATTATTATTTAGGATATGGAGAGGGTGAGGGTTAGGTTCCACATCATGTCAAGTTATATCAGGATCTAAACATATATGAGGAAGAGGATACATATGACAACTCTAAACCTATATAGTAAGAGGGAAATCTAGGTAAATTATTGATTTTATTGATTTATGATTTACAACTTCTATTTTTATTTATCATAATTTATTAAATAATTTTACATATGTTATATTTTCTTATGTCATATAGATATAATTCATCATTTGTGATTTGTGATTTTAAATACTATGGGTGCATGGATGAGGATGATCAGGTATACCTTGATCAATCTATTTCAGTTGAGATCTAGCTAGACATAAGACCAAGTAATGGTAGATTATATACTTATTATATGGATTAGGTGCCATATAAATGAATTTGACCAATCATATAATGCCTTGGATATGATGATGAGATTGAGAATAAAGAACAACACTCTATTAGCTAGGGAGAGGATAGTAGAGGCTTCAGTGGACACTATGGTAAGGGGAGGAGGAGGTGGTGCCTCCAATCACAACAATAAGAGGACAACATTAGAAGGAGGAGCATGTAATAATAACCCTCCCATCAATATACTAGTAGAGAGTAGATGGGTGATAGGAGATATATGAGTATGAGACATCATCTGAGTGATATCCCTAGTCATTCTAATGCTTCATCACCCCTTTAGAAGAGGATGATAATTTTTTGAGACTTCATTTTTATATGTTTTAGTCACATAGATGTATATATAATTCCTATTGAGATTATTTTCAGCACATTGGCCCTCTATTAAGGTGCTTGTATTAAACATTATTATTGTATAAACTTGACATCCCATGTGACATACACACATATAGATGTTTTGGTGTATATTTTATTGAGAATTATGTGATGTGATTTCTTTATTTTCATAATATATTTTTAGTTTATACACTCTAGATGAATATTCATTTGATGATGTATGGATATGTGTATGTTCTTTCATTTTTGACACATTGCTATGGGAAAAATATTTATGTATATGTGGAAATAGAAAGTATGCAAACATTTTAACTGTGATAGATTTTATATGTGACTATAAATATGCTAATATTTGTTTTTGTAGGTGATTTATTTATTTATTTATTCACACAATATGTAACTTCAAATTTGCATCAAGGGGCATAAAGGGGAAAATAGAATAGATGGGAGGTAAATAATAACTCAAAATTTTAGAAGACAAAGGAAGATGACATCATCCTTATGAGTAAATGGGGATGTTTAATTATTAAAAAAATTATAGAATACTAACTTTATGGGCTTCATCTAGAGGTAACCTAACTTGGTAGAACTAGTGAGTGGGAAAAGGTTGCCTTATTTGAACATAAACATATAGACAAACATTTTTATAGAAATTTCTTTTTAGAAAATATTTTATAATTTAACATTTCTTTTTCATTTATCTTCCATTCCTTATACCTAGTCTCATGTG
Organism: Torreya grandis; assembly: GCA_037957365.1. Lineage (NCBI taxonomy): Eukaryota > Viridiplantae > Streptophyta > Pinopsida > Cupressales > Taxaceae > Torreya > Torreya grandis. Next base: position 1,059,547 of record JARHVA010002816.1, on the reverse strand, counting down.
ACCAAGAAGACACATGGGATCATCACTAAATGGTATATATATATGAGTAAGGACATATCCCCCCCAATGCCAACTCCATGTAAATAGTAAGATCTGGGGGCTCAACACCAAAGGTTAAAAGGGGTGTGAGAGACATGATTTTGAATTTTGTATTTATGTTAAGATTTTAACTTTCATAAGATCACCTCTCTCTCTCTCTCTCTCTCTCTCTCTCTCTCTCTCTCTCTCTCTCTCTGTGTGTGTGTGTGTGTGTGTGTGTGTGTGTGTGTGTGTGTGTGTGTGTGTGTGTGTGTGTGTGTGTGTGTGTGTGTGTGTGTGTGTGTGTGTGTGTGTGTGTGTGTGTGTGTGTGTGTGTGTGTGTGTGTGTGTGTGTGTGTGTGTGTGTGCATGCACACATGTGTGTGTACATAGATTATCTTTCTCTTTTTTTTTTAAGGCTCGTATCCACAAACATTGGTCCCATACAATGAGTAGGATGAAATGGCTCATCACCAAGGGCCAAGGTGGGAAAGCTAAGTCACTTATGTTTGAGCATGATAATGTTTTATTTTTTTAAAGTAGTGTAAAGGGGTTTTTATCATAAGTAGGTTTATATAATCAAATATAAGATATCACTTTTATAATATATGCAAGAAGATGTAGGGAAAGAGGTGTAACATGCTAATTTTGAGGAGGTGAATAAATGTGAGAATAGGGTGAATGTTAGGAGATGTATTTCATAAATCTTCATATTGTAAAAATTGACCAACTAAATAACAAAAAAAATAATATTTATTCTATGTTGGTAGACATATGACATATGTAAATGCAATGTAGGTGAAAATGGGGTGGTATGTGAGAACTAGATATATATAAAATTTATATGTAAAGAGTTTATAGACACACTAAACTCTTCACCCTCTAAAGCACATATCTGATAGGATCCATTATTGAAATATTCTATTATTAGGTAGGTGCCTAGTTAATTGGGTCTAAATTTTCAACCTCTCATTTATTTTTATCAATATGACTTTCAAGTATAAGGATAAGGTTTCCAAAATGGTTTGGACATTCATGGACATGTTTTTGTATTGTATACACATGTAGTCTATGTCAGTGATGTGATTATTAGTGGTGGTGATTTGATGCTCATCTAAAAGTTATAACCTAGCCAAAAATCCTTATCTCTATTATTTTTCGTTAAGGATACCTCAAAGGGAGATGCAGAGGATAGGTATTTCTACTTTTAAGGGTTAAATATATTTAGATAAAAATACTAATGAACAAGGGTTTTCTTTTATGGGTGTTTTAATAGTTGTTCTATAGGCACAAAGTGATGGATATAACTTTATATTCCAATCCCATTTAGATTATTTGATGGTATTGAGTAGGATTAACTTTAGGGTCTTATTGGTAGCTTCAAATTGGTCATTAGCTTATGGATAATACACAAATGGTAGGTGGTGTGATACATTAAATTTATCACAAATTTCATGAACCTCAAGGTTATTAAAAGGGGATATGTTATTAGTAATGTGGACCTCTCAAATCCTGAATCAATAAATGATTAGGTTTAGGATGAACTTTATGATGATGGATTTCATCACAGTTTATAGGGGAATCATCTCTACCAATTTAGTGAAATATTTAGCTACTATGATGATGAAATGATGTTTATCTAAATAATTAAGAGAGAGTCAACCTATTAAGCTATAACCCAATTAGAAAATGGAAACAAAGTGATAATGGGATGTAATGGCCTGGGGGCAATATGTATATCATGTGAAAAATGTTGGCACTTCTAACATTTATGTACATACTCAATGAAGTCATGTTTTAGGGTGGGAAAAAATTATCCCATCCTGTGGAATTTTTGAGTGGTCACATGGACACTAAAGTATCCACTACACACACCACTATGATAATGAAAGAATAAATTTTATAACTCCTCTTGGTTGAAACATTGAATTAAGATGCCATTGAAGGAATTTAATTAAAGGAATATGTCTAAGTTGATGTATTTAGATACGATAACATAAAGGCATCTATTCTATTATGAATTAGCATATTCTAGGTAGTTTGGTCAATAAGGTAATTGATGATGTGTGTGTACCAATGATAAGAATTGATGGTAAGTTATTATATATGGCATATTAATTTATTTGGAAATTGGTATCCATGAGGTCATTAATCTCTAGAGGGGAACTAACTAACCAATCTGTAATGATTTATCACTTAATGGAATTTTGGTTGATATAAGTCAATTTAAACTCACTAAAAAGTGTGATGAAATGCTCAACCTTCCAAGAGAGGTCTGGTTGGGTTAGGAAAGTCTATAAGGCTTAAGATCCTATAACTCTCATTTCTTGATTAAGCATATAGGGCCATGGTCATTTGGTTAAGAACACTATTGTTAAGAATTATTTCTCTACATGGGTGTATCATGTCTAATAATAAATAAGGGTTAGAACAATGAAATAGATCATGAATTATTTAATAGTGTCATCTTCTTGAGCCAATATGCCTATGAAAGACACCTTAGTCATCCTTATGTAGAATATCAAAGGCTTGTATAGCTTAGGTGACATGAGTGTTAGAAGGGACATAAGAAATATTTTTAATGCTTTGAATGTTTCTTGATAATATTTCATCCAAGTTAATCCACTTATATTTTTGAATAGATTATTTATGGGGTACATAATGTAGGCATGGTAAGGGACAAATCACCAAATAGCTCCTATTTTTCCTCCAAATGTCCTGATGTTAGATTTATCAATGTAAGGATTCATTTCTAAGATAGATCAAATATTGGTGGGGTCAATATCTATCCCCCATTTAGATATGATGTATCCTATGTGTTTCCTACATGTGACTCTATACATGCATTTATCTAGATTGAGGGTAACTCCATATTAGATCAATTGCATAAGGATAATACATAATACTCTCAGGAAGCCTTTATGCCAACTTGATTTTCTTGAGTAGGTCGTCTACATAGACCTTCACTATTCTATGAATGAGGTCATGAAAGATGTGAGTCATCACCCTTTGATACATTTCCTCAATGTTATTTAGGCCAAAGGGATATACAATATAGAAAAAGGTTCCCCAAGATATGGTAAATGAAATCTTAATTTGATCTTCATCAGAGATGTGAATCTAGTTGTATGCTAAAAAACCATACATTAGTGATAATAACTCATATCATATGGTGGCATTGATAATTATGTCAATAGATGGGATGGGGAAGTCATATTTTGGGCATGCCTTTTTGCTGTCTTGAAAATTGATGCATATTAAAATCCTACCATTCCTTTTGAGAATGGGTAAAATGTTAGACATCCATGTGAAGTAGTCAATATTCATAATGAAATTCACCTTTATAAGTTTAATGACCTCCTTATTTAACATTGATGAGACCTTGGGCTTAATGGGTCTAAGTTTTTATTTGATGGGTTTCACATCAGATGTTTTAACTAGGTTGTGGATGACTACATCAATATTTATGCCTATCATGTCAATATAAGAGAAAGTAAAGGCCTGAGAAAGCTCTATGAGGAGTTACTTATGGTCATCTACCTCTTATTTATAAAGGTAAGATTCTATATTTAGGAGTTTGAGGTTATCTTGTACCTATTGACCAATTTTAGTCTACATACCAAATTTCACCTATTCTAAGAATTCAATGGAAGTGGCAAAAATTTTGAGTTGGCAATTTATCAATGTTATATCTCACACATGTGACATCCTCAAGAAAAAGAGATCACATGGGTTTGTCGAGATTGGTCCCTAGTTGCTACACACTAAGTTATAGATCATCTACCAAAGCATGATAAAAGTTGTGCATGTTCAAATTTGTCTCCTTAGTCACATTTTGCAAAATTTATCATACTTAGCAAAACAAACGAGACCATCATTAGGATGTCATGTGAGAATAAATAGATCAGTGAACTAGAGCTTTTTATATTTTTAATCAAAAATATCCTTGGACCAATGGATCAAATGGGTTCATCCCTTTTAGTCTCAAGAATATCTCTTGAAAATTTGGTACCTCCATAACTTTTGTACTTCAAGTTATAGGCCTTCAAAGTTGGACCTAAAACATAAGACATTTACACTAATGTCAAAATAAATCTCAGAAAAAATATATTTGTGCTTAAATTTGATAATTTTTGGTATGTCAAATATGTTTTCATAGACATCAAATGACGTTTGTGTGAGCATCAATTTTAATCAAGGAAAATAATCATTTGGGTTTAAAAGGTCCTTATAAGGTTTGAAGTTGGTTGAAATCTAATAGTCCATGGGAGCCCTCATACTAACACATAATATATAATGATCCACAATGAGTCAACCAAATCAAAAGGTTCCCAGATTAAAGCCTTTAAATATCTACAAGTTGGACATAATTAAATGGTGTAAAACAATCAAGCCAAGATCTGACAGAGGAAATTCACTAAAAAAAGGATGGGTCCTAAGAAAATCAAGGGATTGGGATAAATTATACCAATGATATGATGGAGTGAAAGATTAGATAGGAAAGTGGGACTAGGGAGATTAATGGTGCACATGAAATCATACATCTTGATTAGATAGTGTGCATGAATTAAACTAGTCAACAAATCCAAGGAGTTAATGAATCAAAGATAAGTAGCACAAACACATTTAGTTGGAAAAAAATAAAAAAAACTCATGGGAATCCATGCATAGATAGATCAATGGATCTAGGTATAGTCAATAAGTTAAAAATATCTATAAAAATAATAAGCATAGAGAAAGTTGGATACCATTATAGACAGTTTCAATTGGAAATCAACAATCAATAAGCGAAAGTGAGCTCGAGACATTTTTGATGAAATTTGTAGAGGTTATTTTGGACCTAAGCAAAGCAAACATATAATAGCTAAGATTGAAGGTGAACCAAAATTAAACCAAGGCCATAGTTTAGAAACCAAGCATCATCAACAAAGCTCTATATAGGTGAAATAGATCCTTTGGGTCTAATACATAGGTTGAGGATAGACTAGTGACTATGTGAAAACTAATGATCTAAGATTGGTTTTTTCATATAGTGGACCTATGTCTCACCTCATCATGTTTCAATTTTTTAGGTTTAGATGGCCACCTAATGTAGATGTGGTACATTTATGCCAATTCTAAGATGTGATGTTTGTCAATAGATCATTAGATGATATCTAGAATTCTAAGAAAATATCTAACGGTTGGATAAGGGTAGTGAGCATTTAATTATTTTACAAGGCCTTTAAAATTATTCCTTCTAGCTAAGATCCTGAATCAGTAGCATCCTAAAAGTGATGCTAATCTATCAGAATTAGTTGGTCCTTTTCCAATGCACAATTCTATCTCTCTCATTCTTTTCTATAAATGTAGGCTTCGAAGCCTTATAATGGATCATCTATCCCTCTTTTTGGTATGACCAAACTATGCCAAAATTTGTACTATGACACCTCTTTGATGTAATAAAGACTAAAATCTATCATTTTATAAGCCAAATTGAAGTGTTTTCTATGAATTCATGCACTATAGTTAAGTGAATGTATGTTCCTTGCTTATGTCTAGAGTTTTTCTCACCTTCAAGAAGTGATTAATAGTTCTCACAGGTCATTATAAGTGTAATTTATAGTTTATTGTCTAGCTTAAAAGTGGATATTTTACCTCTCTTGCTAATTTGATAAATAATCAATGCTTTATTCTAAAATATTTATGTGATATTGATGTTATTTGGTCTAAAAAGTGTCTAATAGTGTGTTTTGTGTGAGTTAGAGTGATCGAATCACTAACACATCACTACTTTTTTACATGATTTTATAAGTGTTTATCAATTCTCTATCCCTTTTCCAACTAGGGTGCTAGTTTAGGTTTAGTGTAGGTGATATACCCATAAGGAATCTAGCCTTCTCTAGAGGTCTGATCTAATATTTATATACCCATAGCCTAGGATCAGTCCCATGTTGGTCTAGATTTGAGTAGAGGGCCTGAACAATCCCCTTACTCAGCTAGGGTGCAATATAAAACCTTAACAATTTTGGAACACTCTTTAGGACAACAAGTTTCTTTGGTATAATTAATTTTGAATATTGAGAAGAAAGATTCATAGTATTAGGAGAGATTTACCATCATCAAAAGCTAAATATATTTTAGGTTGTAGAGCTTAGAACATCTTTCAGGTAAAGCTTTCATGCCAAAGGTTATAACAAGAGCATAAAGTAAAGGTACTTTTAAATATATTGAATTGAATCCTAGTTATTATAAAATATCAAGATTCAATAGCATAAGGCCTTATCCTCCAAAGTAGTATTTATCTTCTAGTCAGTCTATTATTTTAGTCCAATCTATTATCCCCATAAACCAAATCCCTTTTTCCCAAATGGATATCAAGAATCAAGTGATTATCCCATTTAAAAGGGGTAGTCCCCTGAATTTGGCCTAGTATGATGACATTCCTATATTTACTATAAAAGGTATCCATTTCTTCTCTAGAGAATGGGATAAAATTACTGCTATTGAGCAAATCCAAGATATTGCCAATCTATGTTTTATTCATAATGTTAGTCAAGATAATGTGCCTATCAGATTATTTGTTACCTCTTTCAAAGGAAAAGTATTGAAATGGTATAGGAATGTTCCTTTGACATCTAGTTATACTTGGGATGAGTTAGATGTAGCTTTAGTTAAGCAGTTTGAAGAAAAGTTTGATCATCTATCTTTGGTTGAATAATTGACTACCATAAAAAGGTTCCCCATGAATTCATGTCAAACTCTAACCTCATATTCCAAAAGACATGGATTAGGATCCCTAAATTGGTTATACCATTCCTAGAGTATGCATTTTTTCACTTCCTTAAGGCTCTTAATTCTGATATAAGTTTCATAATACAGTCCATAGGTGGTAATAACTTGCTAAATTCCTATGAGATTACTATCAGAGTAGAGAAAAACTTGATTCAAGTTGGTAAACTTTATCCAGGGCCTCTAATTCTCTTTTTCTAGAATTATAACCTATTTCCCCCTCTCAAGTTTCCTCAAATTCCATCTATAGCCCCTATTCCATCTCCAAAAGTCCAAGTTGTAGCCCCTCCTAATCAATCTAGTGAGATCAGTGATTTGAAAAACATGTTACACTATTTTGGGAATGAAATTGGTTCACTCAAGAGACAAAAATACCAAGGTAGACCTTATTATTATCAAACCCAGAGTACCTATTAGTATTTAAATAACCAAAGGCCACCTTATCAAGGTTTCAAGGACAATAGGCAACCATATCAAAACAAGAAGCTATAACCCAAAATAAGTTATACACAACCCTTGATCCCATTGTGATTTCCATCTCAAAATCTATTTCCCCCCCAAAAAAAATATTAATTCAAGATCTAGGTTGGTATCCTTCCAATATAAATGACATTTATAATCAAGATTTGGTATCATAAGAGATTAACATACCATAGATGACACAAGAAGAGTTCCCCCTTCAAGGTAGTCAATATCATGACATGAATATGGAAATCCAAGAAGAATATCAATAAGTTATAGGGCATCCTAATGCTATCAATGTTAATTGGCATTTGGATGATCACATTGCATTCAAAAAATTTGGTGAAACTAGAAACACAAATGGTCAAGTGGTATCTCTAACTAGAACTAAAAGAAGAGCAATTGAAGAAGCTCAGGATGTGATAAATACTTCTAGTGTTCCTAATTTTGTGTCAAATAATGTCAAGGATCAGGTTATTATTCTTATAACATAGAATATTAATAACATAGAGATAGTGAAAGTTCCCTACCCCTAACTAGAGAACAACTAGTGATTTAGAAGTTATAGCCAAAGGTTAGTGGAATATATTTTAACATTATTAATCAAATAAAGAAATTAAATGTTAGTATTATAATGTGGTATTCCATTTCCATCCTAGGGAAAAAATACATGCTAATTTAAGAACTTTTGGATCTCAATGTATCTAAAGAACCAACTAAGAAATAAGAAAATGTCTTGGCCAATTTAGACCAGTAAATCAAGAAACCTAATCAATAGATGCATAACATGAAAAAGGTGGATAAATAAAATTTAAAGTCAAGAAATAGCCTTCTCTTTTATCTCTCTTGATAGTAGGTGACTGTTTAGTCCATAATTATATGGTAGATGGTGGAGTTAGTAGCACAGTCATGCCCAAACAAATTACAGACAAGCTTAGTCTTGTCTATGAGCCAAATAATAAAGGAGTATTGTAATTAGATGGCTTACCAATGAAAATATTAGGCATGATACAAGACCTAAATATGACATTACATGCTTACCCTAATGTTATTATTCAACAAGATGTAGTTGTAGTAGACCTACCTCCCTATTTTTCCATGTGTTTGTCAAGAGATTTTACTTCAAAAATTGGAGGATATTTATCAATTGATTAGATATATCTAATGTTTATAAATAGTAATTTATTTAAAGTAAAAATACATTCTAAACCTATTACAATATTTCATTTGGATCCATAAATGCCAAGCATGGTGAACACTAATTATGTTATCTCAGACAAGTTGTTAGAAAATAGTGAGGTTGAATCCGAATCACCTCTATATAGAGTCCCATATATTTTCCTTGATGAATGGGACTTTGATTTATATGATCATTATACATACAAATTAATTAAATAAAAATGACTTGGTGTCGATTGTCTTCATGAAAATGATGCACCAATTCCAACATTGATGAAAGATGAGCAACCTAGTGATGGACTGTGGTAGCTATATTTTGATGGATCTAGGAAAAAACATAGCATTTGAGTTGGAATGATGTTAATTTATATATATAATCAAATTTATTTCTCTTCTCTCAATTTTTAGTTTGATTTTTCCAAAAATGTTACTAAATATGAAGCACTAGTGTATAGTTTGCAATGGGCAAGAAAGATGAAGGTTAATTCGTTACAAGTCTTTTAAGATAGTGAACTAGTAGGTTACCAAGTAAGGTGACTTAATTTATGAAAGAACACACTAATTAGGTATTATAAGCATATATTATGGGTCTTAGTTGAATAGTTTCAAACCTTAAATATTTATGCCATAGTAAGAAATCAGAACAAGTATGTAGATAAGTTGGCTGCTATTAGATCATAATTTAGTATCCCAAATAATATTAAAAGGGAGAAATTCCAATCACACATCAAGGTAATTATGAGATATTATATTGTAGACAACCATGATAATTTTCAAGTATTTTAAGATGGAAATTAGATTATCAAATTATTACAAGAGGAAGCTAAATTCTCCTTAAGGAACCAAGATAAGCATTTACAATTGTATGATGATCAGATTGTGAAATTAAAGACAAACAAGTTGCCTAAAGGACTAGTCACCCTATAAAATATATTTAGTAGAGATGATGAATTAATAAAATAAAATTTTACTTTATCATCCAAGTAAGAAAAACACACAAATGTAGATATTTCAACTGAAAAAAATTTGAAGCTAGGTAAAGTTTGAAATCTTTAGAGAAAGAAGAATTTATTAATATATGTTTAGATTTTGTAGATGTTTTTGCATGGTAGTAAAATTACCTTAAAGGTTTTTATCCAAGTCTATATTAACATACCATTGAGTTAGAAAATGAGACTAGCCCGGTCAGACAAAGGCAAAGGCCAATCAATCTAAATCTTGAACCTCTAATGAGATCTTAACTGCATAAGCTCATTGAGTCAGACATAATATTTCCAATTAAGCACTCAACTTGGGTTTAAAACCTTATTATAGCATATAAAAATAATGGTGAAATAAGGCTATGTGTCAACTTTCATGACTTGAAAAAGGCCTCTCTCAAATATCACTATCTATTGCCATCAATGGAAAATATTTTATAACTAGTTGTAGGTTCATAAAGGTTCTCTTTATTGGTTATAGTGGATATAACTAAATTTTTTTCAAAGAATAATACCAATACAAAATAGCCTTCACCAAAAAGTGGGGGATATTTTCATATATAAAGATTCCTTTTAGTTTATCTAGAACTACTTTTTAGAAGGCTATGGACATGGCATTTCAAGGTCTCCTTAATAAATTTATTCTCATTTATGTAGATGACATAAAAATATTCTCTAACAACACAAATGAGTAGATGATTCATCTCAAATAGGTGTTTGAAAGGTGTATAGAATTTGGAGTGTCTTTGAACCCAAAAAAGTGTGTTTTCTATATTCATCTAGGTAGGCTTTTTGGACATGTCATTTCAAAGAAAGGTAGAAGCAGACCTTGATAGGATATAATCAATTATTTCACTATCATTTCCTAAGGATAATAAATCCTTAAAAAGGCTTTTAGAAAAGATTAACTTCATAAGGAGATACATTTTAAATTTTTCTACTTTAGCTAAGCCACTTATAGCCATGTTAAAGAACATCAAAGTTTTATTTCATCTAAAGAAGGAGTGAATTTTTTTGAAGAAATCAAGAAAGACATAGATAGTGCTCTTAAACTCTTAAACCCTAATTTAATAAAAAAATTCTTCTTGTATAACTATGATAACCTTGACACAATATTAGGTATTCTCATGCAATAGAATAAAGAGACTTTAGAGCAGCCAATAGCCTTTTTCAATCAAGGATTAGAATAATATAAAAGAAGGTATTATTTTGTTGAGAACATTATTTTAGTTATAATGTATATTAAAAAGTTTAGGTACTTATTGTCTAATAATAAGATACATTTTATGGTTGTACATCCAAGTGTCAAATAGTTTCTTCTAAACAAAGATATAAGTGACAAAAGAGCTGGTTGGATAACCAAGGTTATGGACTCTAACATTGAGATCAAAGTCACAAAGTTGGTTAGAGGTAAAGGACTCTGTTAACATCTAACCCAAGACTTGTAAGAGTCTAATAAATAGGCTATGGTGTCAAATGATCAAGAACTTCAAATAAATCAAACCTCAACTTCCAACTAGTTCCAATATATGGTAAGATATCTACAAGATGGTATTTATCCTTCTCATCTCACTCCTTCAAAGAGGAGATATTTTAGATTATAATCAATTCATTTTATCCTTGTTGATGATGTATTATTTAAAAAAGATATCAATGGTATAATGCTAATTTTCATAGAAGCAAGTCAAAAATAGAATTTAATTGAGAAATTATATGATGGATATGGTGGAGGACATTACTCAACCATGATTATAGCTCACAATATCATGAGAGGTGGGTATTACTAGCCAAGTATTGTTGGTGATTACCATGTATGTATTAGGAAATGTAGACAGTGTGCCATGTTTGTTGGAAAAGTGAGACTTAAAACCTTACCTCTCCAAAAAATTTTAGTTAACCAACCCTTTATCTAATGGGTATTATACTTTATTGGTGTTCAACCCCCATCAAGCTTAGGACATAAGTGGATCCTGACTACCACATATTATTTTACTAGATAGATAGAAGTAGTAGCATTAAAACAAGCCAATGAAATCAATGTTTTAGACTTCTATGAAGGTTTAATTACCATATTTGGAGTCCCTTCAACTATAATTTATGATAATTATAGGGATTTTATAGGATCTAAGATCAACTAATGGGTAGTTCAACATAGTATTTTTCTCATCTTCTCATCAAACTATTATCCACAAGGCAATGGTCTTACTAAGTATACTAACAAAAATTTATTAAAGATAATCAAGAGGACTATAGAATATAATTAGATATCATGGCATCTCAAATTGAAGTCATATTTATGGGCTAATATGATCACTTGTAAAACTTCAATTGCCAATTCTCCATACAAACTAGTATACGATTAGGAATAAAAAATGCCTATTTCTCTTGAATTCCTTATTTTTGAATTAATACATCAACTTGAGCTTGTGGATACTGATTTAATGGAAATAAGATATGATAAAATCATGGAGCTAGAGGAGATAAGAAATCAGGCCATATTATCTATGGAGGCCCATCAAGCAATGACAAAGAGATCTTTTGATAAAGAAACTTCAAGAAATTTCTAAGAAGGAGATTTGGTCCTCAATTGGGATGAGGATAGATCCAATCTAAGAAAACAAATAAAATATGATTCTCTCTAGAGTGTACCATATATAGTTTCTAGTTACAAATCCCACAATGCTTTCTAGCTCATAACGATGAATGGTGAAGAACTTCTTATCCCAGTGATTTAACAATTTTGGGAATATTGGAATCCTATTCCTAATTTATTTAACGTTATGGAATGATGAAATTAGTAAATAATATTTCAATATTTAAGATATTTATTTGTATAAATTAATTTTAATTTTAACCTTTCTAAAAATAGTAATGAATGTGAAAAAAATAAGACCTAGCTAGAAATTAACTGAGATGGTTGTTGCAGGGTCTAAAATTCACTATGCAAGATTGGGACACTATCAAAAAATAGGATCTAGTTTTCATTTTATGAAATGATAGGAGCACAAAAATAATATACCCTAGGGTATAATGCTATATTCCTCTTCTACTATTGTTGTCTAAGAGACCTAATATTTCTAAGTTTTATTGGCTATGTTAATGTGAGCTTACCTATGAAATTTTAAATGTTGGGTGTTCATGGAAATACTTATAGAGGTGATTTAGTATTCAAACCCTAGGCTCCATTATTATTTTACAAACTTTTGGAAAGAGAGGTTGGGGGGTTAATATGTGTAAGATGCATTGAATGTGTATCCACACACCTTGTGTGTGTATGCTACCTACATACCAATACTTTGCGAAAGGATCAAAACCTATGTAGTTCTCCCACTGAATGTGCTTTATGAAATTATGTGTATGAAGATATAAAATTTTAAAACTAGGTGTGATTGAGGTGGCTAGGAACTAGTGTAAAGATTTGAATAAGATTGTGGCTATATTATATGGATGTATGCAAAGAATAAGGAAATATGCATAATAGTCTTGCTTATATTTTTACTTACTTTGTGATATTTTCTAACCCCTTTTAAATGAACCTTGAATGGGATTTTATAGGGATCTATTGGTCATGGGTCAAATGTATTCACATTAGGCCAATAAGGAGGATACGAATCAGAAGGAAATGACCATTGGTGGTAAAAATGCACTTGGAAAAAAGTGCCAAAAATGGATGCCCTAGGGTTTTATGCTATATTACAATTTGGGTGCTATTTTCCTAAAGGAATGGGACCTAGGGGGATAGAATCATCATTGGAAATGCTACCTAGAGGAGGTGGAATCACTATCTGGAATGTTATGGATGACTAGGAATCATTACAAAGATGTGTATGAGGGTCATGAGAGAAAGAAAGAGGGACCTATGGGTTTTTTGTCATAAGCCACACTAAATTTATCAATTTTTAAATTTTATATTACTACATTTACCCCTCCCCCCTTTATTCTAGTGATGCAACAAAGTGAAATACTAGGATAAAAGAAAAATAGAAAGCATACTTAAACTTACCTATAAGGGTGAAGCTCATAAAAATGTGTAATGATAGATGTGTATAGAGAGAGAACATTATGAAGTGTAAATATGCAAGATAAAATAAATAATAGATTAGTTCTTACTAGATACACTATATCTAAAATAAGAATGTATGAAGCTAGGTAAGAGAGAGAGGGGGGAATAAAAAGGAATGAATACACCTCAATAGGTACATGAACCAATAAAAAACCTATGGTGATGTTGAGTGATGTTGTATGATGCTAAGTAATATTGGGTATGTGTTTTACCAAGAGTAATGTCACAAATGGAGTTGAGTGCTCAATTCCCAAAGAGTGGCTCAAGAATGTAAAGGTTGGTCCTTTAGCTCCATCATTGCCCACTAAGTGAAGTTATGTGATCACACATGTGTTAATAAATGTTTATAATGTGTGTCCAATCTCTCTGAGTAGGTGGCTCAATAATATAAAGGTTAGCTTGTCCTTTGGCACCATTGTTACCCTGTGAAGTGAAGATATAAAATGATACGAGTATGAATGTGTGTCATATGAGATAGCTCTTAAAGCTCATGAATTATCTATAATCTAACAATGTTGGTGTGGATAATTGAATGTATACTAAAAACTAGGCCAATCTTGGCCAACTTGGAAAAGGTGGAGATTAAGCTTGTATGAAAGCCACTCCAAAATTGGGCAATAGGCTTATGTGGAAGCCACTCAGAAATGTGGAGGTTAGGATTGTATAAAAGCCACTCTAAAATGATTCCAACCACCTATAGATGGAATAAGGCACATAACCACTAAGAATTCCTAGGTAATGTACTAAACTTGAAAAGGAAAAAAAACAAATGTGTTATGCACATTACCACCAATCACTAGTGTTTGAAACATGAATTCTGATCTAGAAGTTATACTAACTACCTAATCTAAATATATAAGTGAGATCCATCATGATGTGTATGATTCCCCATATATATATATATTCTCTAAGAAAAATTATACTAAAACTAATAATTCTAAACTAATTTGAATGTGCAAAATTGTAGCTGAGCTTACCTTTCTACTTGTGTCTAGAAAATCTAATTTTTTTGTTGTTTAGATAAAAACACCAAAATTAAACACCCTAATATTAGATGTTATAGTCCAATATTAATTCTATTGTTTTTATCTAGTTTTATGAATATTCTATAATCATCACTATATGTTTGGTCTATTCTACCTGGTTTGAAGTTTGGTTGTTGTTTTGGGTGTTTTGAATGCTGATTTTTTGAATGGTAGGAGCTCTGATCTCTCTAACAAAACCATTATTTATTGTTCCCTCTTCTGAGGGTAGGAATGAATACCCTAAAATTACTTCCCTCATAATAAATATCCCTACAAGTGTGTTATGCTATGAAATACATGATATAATAATGATAATCGATAAGATATCTCAAGATATAACATGGTTTGTAATGGAGATTGTTAGATCAACATGGGTATGCCTAGATAGATATAACAGTGTAATAACATGTGCAATATAATGAATTAGAACTAGAATTCTGGTTAGTTATTAGTTTTAATGGAGGGATGGAACATTATGTTCATCATGGCATCCAAGAAAATAATAAAATGCATGATGTGGATCATGGTATTGTAAACAATTGAAAAACAAACAAACAAAAATCACACATGGTAAGAAGCAAGAAGCATACAAGGGTGGCTAAGGGGAAAAACAAACAAGAGACATGGGCACATGTCACTCAAACTATAAAGTAAGCATACAAGGCATGTTTAAATGCCACATACACATACAATTGGAAACAGTCAAGGTTGGCATGAAAACCATAATCAAAATGAAGAAAATAGGCAAAGGACATTGGAAAATGTCTTAATGCATATACAAGAAATAAAGTAAGAACTCAAAAATACAATCACATCTAGTTATGCAAACCAAGAAATGAAAACATGTAAATACTAGAAATATAATTACATCTAACTAATCAAAGCAAGAAGTGAAAGTATGCAAGACATGTAGTACAAGACTAGGTGTATGCTAATAATATGCAAGTGTTATATACTAATGAGTGTTGATAAAGTAATATATATAAGCTAGTAAGTAATGTATATTAAAATGATAACTAGAGTGTGTGGTATAGGAATTACATAACTTGGATGGTGTAGTCATGTAAAATATGCCCCTAATGGGTAAATATATTGATGTATGTATCGAATGTAGAAGTAAGATGCCCTCTCAATAGTTAGAGTGAATCAATCAAGGGTTTAGAAGTCACTACACACACTCAAATAAGATCAAGTGAAGCATGGTAATATAGATAAATCAATAAACAATAGCACAATATATAAAAATGTAAGTCTATCATAGTAATATAAATGTAATTCATGAATAATGCATACAATCAAAATGTTTTTGAATTATTTGAATGTTTTTGGTTTTTGAAATTTTACATTATTTTTGGATTTTTTTATATGAAATATGTAACAAAAATTAAAAAAAAATATATACAATCAAGATTAATAATAAACAATACTAACCAATGAGTCTCATGGGAGACTCCCTGTCATGGTGTCTTGTATTGAGGAGAGGGATCATGCGTGATCATGAAGCACAATGAAAGAGTTGAGGTTGAAACTCTAAAATTTGTGTATGTTTTAGATTCTCTAAAATAATTAAAGTAAAAATTTAATGTGGGGTACCGCTATAAGTCTAAGAAGTGGATGAAATTGTATGGATCTTAAGGACCTATCTGGTAGTAGGATAAACTCTTTGAACATGTGCTCTATGTGTAGAGGCATGAGACCTTAATGATACTAATCTGGATGTGAATACTATAGCTAGAATCTACTTAAAATCCTAAAACTATGGATATTCTAAAAGATACCTTTATGGAAGTGTGTGAAAATATCTATGTTGGTGATGGAGGCCTCAACTATGCCTAAATATAAACTAGATGAAGAACTATAATTGGTGGAGAAAATGAAATTAGTGATGAAATTAAAACTAGTGATTGTAAAGTAGTAGATGGATTTGAAGTGGGGAGTAATAACTCATACAAAACTCAACCAATTATAACAACCTGATTAACATGAATTAATTTCATGCATTTATGAATTGTAGAAGTACTACTCAAAATTTTTAAACCCATGGTTAACCAAGTAACATATCAAAAAATCATGCATTGGGAATAATAGAAAATGGTGTGGCCATATATGTTGAACCAACCTATAGAGGAAGTACAATCTCACCCAATGAACTCTGTATGTTCCCATTAAATCCATTGATAACTATGTCTGTAACATCCTGCTTTGAATATCCCAAATGCTTTAGTAATGTCATAATGCATATGTTCACACTAGATCCATATATATGAGAACACTATGAATAAGATGAATATGAATGTAATCTCTAATAAATAGCACATGATAATCTGAATCATTCTCAACTATCTCATGATCTAAGAAGGAGATCAAAGGTCTAAATGAAACTCTAAAATTGTATACACCAATCATGTTACTCAAAGGGTGTAACTCAACTGAAGGTGCCCTGTATGTATCTGGTGGGGGATGTGCATGATATGCATGGTGAACCCATAAAGTATCTCTTATATCTTATTTATAATGATATGGGAAAGGATCTACAAATATTTTAAAATATTTATCCCATGTTTAATTTTCCTGAGGAGGCTCAATTGAAGTGACAATATCAATAACATTTCCATCTATCAAGTCATGTATCTTATGTTTTAAATTGATGCATCTATTTTTTGTGTGGCTTGGTTCCCTATGAAAATTTCAAAATACATTTAGATCATATCCCTATGGAAGAGGTTTTGTTCGATCAAATTCTCAAATGGGAGGGATAAATATGATATTACATTCCAAAAGCTATTGTAAAACTCTGGCTAGAGATACTAGTAGATTAGAAAAATTACATTGAAGAGGTGTCGATAAAACCACTCACTGAGGGGGATTTGAAGCCACATTTACTTTAGGTTAATTTTGACTCTTACTATCATTAACCTTTACTTTGTATGGGACATTTTTGTTACTCTTATTTGTTTTTTTTGATATGTTTATGTACTTGATTTTTCCCATTGAAATTAATTTTACTTCCCTTTCCTTTAGTGTATGACATAACTCAGTGAAGGAAGAGAATATTTTTAATATTTTTGATTCATGTAAAGATGGTAGAAGAATCTACTTGAATAGATCCTATAACTCTTGATCAACCATGGGACTAGTCATCTTAGCCAATATAGTCTTATATCAGAGAACATATTCTATGAGATGCTCATTTGACCTTTGTTTTTATTGTGTAACTTAGGAATATTAAAACTTATCACCAATGTTAATGTTAAAATGAGCTAGGAATGTGTCAGCTAAAGGATTGAATGCATTGATCAACTGATTCAGTAGACTATAGAACCATTGTAAAGAATAATCCTTTAAACTTTATGGAAATAACTTAGTAGCCAATCATTTGGCACATAGTCCAAGCATGCTACATGAAAATCTCTTAAGTTTGTCTCTAGACCACCCTTTCCATCATATAGAGTGAGCCTTGGTTGAACAAAACCTTATGGCAAGGGTGTCAAAGCAATATGATGTGCCAATGGTATATGAAGTAGAGCAAAAAAATCCAAGGCTTATGTAGGTCTAGAGGCACCTTGATTAAGATGTATCACCTTGGATTGAAGATATTTTATCTCTTATATAAGGGCTACCACATCAAGAGACAAATATATACTAGCTGTAGCTGGTGGTGGCATAGAGGTAGGTTGGAATGCTATATGGGGTTATTGAGACATAGTTTCCCTCATAGTGTCATGTGCAACTAGTTGATCTGTGGTTTAAGAATATTGACCATTACTCACTTTTTGTTTCTCTTCTCCTAGTATTTCAAGTATATCATCTTGCATGTCATGGTGTTTAGTTAAGATTTCTTGAACTTCCCTTTTATCAATTTTATCAAAATCAGTGTATGGGCCATTATTAAAGTAGGAAAACAATTTCATAATTGATTGAATTTTTTGCATTAATTTATAATAAGCAAAGTACTATGGAAGGAAATTACTAAATATATAAAATTTAAAGTCCTAAAAACAACAAATTAGAAAATGCATAAAAAGGATACAAATCTCACAAACATGTAAGGCGATATATTTAAAGCAATGGGATCTAGTATGAAACTAGGGTTTTGAAAAATGATATATTATAAAATTACTAAATAATTTTAAAATTTAAAGTTAATTTATAATTTAAATATGAAAGTAAAAAATTAGAAAAAATATTGGCAAATTATTGATTTGAAGGAATCTAGTACATGTAACTAGGGTTTTGAAGAAATTGACTTTTTTGAAATTACTATGGAATTTTAAAAATTTAATTTGAATTTTTGATTTAAATATGCAATTAAAAAAAAATAGAATATAGTTTTAAAATTAGCAAGAAAATTTTCCTAGGGTTTTTGTATATAAAGGACCCAGTAAATTAAACTAGGGTTTGGAATAAATTATTTTTAAAATTACTAAGGTAAATTTAAAAATTTAAATGTAAATTTTTTATTTAAATATTTAGAAAAAAATTAGGAAAATTAGAGGAATTTTCCCTAGGGTTTTTATGGAAAACAAAGTAAGTCAGGTTCACCAAATGATTTAACAATTTTAGGAATATTAGAGTCATATTCCTAATTTAGTTAAGGGTTTGAAATAATGAAATTATTAAATAATAATAAAAATATTTAATCTAATAATTTGTATAAATTAATTATAAGTTTAACCTTTCTAAAAATAGTAATGAATGTGAAGAGAATAAGACTTAGCTGAAAATTGATTGAGATGGTTGTTATAGGGTTTGAAATTCACTATGCAGGACTGGGACACTTTCACAAATTAGGATTTAACCTTTATTTTATGAAAGGATAAGAGCATCAAAATAGGATAACCTAGGGTATAGTACCACAGTCCTCTTTTGTTGTTGTTTTCTAAGAGACTTGAGCTTTCTAGGTCTTATTTTCTACGGTTGTGTGAGCCTACCTATGAAATTTTGATTGTTGGGTGTCTATGAAATTCCCTGTAGATCTAATTTAGTATTCAAAACCTAGAATCCATTTTGATTTGACAAAATTTTAGAAAGATGGGGGGTTATTGTGTGTAAGATTCACTGAACATGTATCTACACCTCTTGTGTGGGCATGCTTCTTACATACCAATATTTTAAAGAGGGATCAAGGAATATGTAGTTTTCTACTTGATGTGATTTGTGTAATTATGTGTATGAAGATGCAAAATGTTAAAATTAGGTGTACTTGAGGTGACTAGGGATTGGTGTAAAGATTTAAATAAGCTTATGGTTGTATTAGATGGTTGTATATAAAGAATAGGGAAATATGCTTGAGTAGTCTTGTTTATATTCTTGCTTGCTTTGTGATATCTGCCAAACCCTTCTAAATGAACTTTGAATGGGATTTTATAGGGATATGTTGGTCATGGGTCAAATGTTTTCACATTAGGCCAACATGAAGGAGGATAGGAACTAGAAATAAATGACCATTGGTGGTAAAAATGCACTTAGATATGAGCACAAAAATGGACACCCTAGGGTCTATCACTATAGTCTAAGTTGGGTGTTATTGTCCTGAGGGAATGGGACATAGGAAGATGGAATCATCACTAGAAATACTATATGGAAGAGGTGGAATCACTATCTAGAAGGCTATGGATGACTAGGAATCAATGAAAAGATACCTATGAGGGTCATGAGAACAAGCAAGAGGGACCTATGGGTTGGGTGTTAGAAGCCACACTCAAGTTACCAATTTTCACATTTTATATGACTAAACCCAATCAATAGGATACATCTCAAACACTACTATTAAAGAAAGCTAAGTCCCCTCTACATAATTTTTTTTCTCTTATTTTTTTCTAAGTGTTTTCTAGTTAGTTTCTTTTCTATTTTACTCTAAATAAGTGCTTCTTTCTTACATAATCATTTAGTAGTTTAGTTGGCTTTATTTTTTAGGTTAGCTTCCCTTTTAGTTTATTTTCTTTCCCTATTATTTCTATTTTTTCTATCTTTACAAGAGAAGATGTTGTATTACAGTCATGTGATGGTCTATGTATTGTCTATGATTATCTAAGAGTTATATATATGGTTTGAGTTCTCAAGCATAGTTGGCATGTTGCCCAGCCAAGTTGCCAAAGATGTTTTCTAATTTTGGTTTACATATCAAATTTTTCCTAGTCCAAGAATTTAATAAAAGTGGAAAAAAAATTGAGTGGGTATTTTTATGATGTTAAATCTCACACTTATGATATCCTCAAGAAAAATTTATCACATGGGTTTGTCCATCTTGGTCCCTAGTTACTATGTGCTAAATTTTGGATCATCTACCAAAGTAAGGTAAAAGTTGTGCATGTTTAAAATTGGCTTTTCAGTCAAATTTTACTAAGTTTTCCATACTTAGCTAAATGAACTAGATCATCATTAGGATGTCATGGGGGAATGAATATATAATTCAACTAGATCATTTTATATCTTCACTCAAAAAGATCTTAGGACTAGTGGATCAAATAGGTTCATCCATTTCAATCTCAAGAACATCTCTTAAAAATTTGGTGCCTCCCTGACTTTTACACTTGAAGTTATAGGCATTCAAAATTAGACCTAAAACATAAGATACTCATGCTAATGTCAAAATAAATCTTAGGTAAAAATCTATCTATGCTTAAAATTGATAGATTTTAGGATTTCAAATACGTCTGCATAGACGTCAAATGACATTCATACGAACACCAATTTTAATCAAGTTAAGTAATTATTTGGGTTTAAAAGGTCATTAAAATGTTTGAATTTGGTCAAAATCTAATGGTCCATAAGATCCCTCATACTGACACATAATATCTAATGATCCATAATGAGTCAACCAAGTCAAAAAGTCCCTAGGTTAAAGCCTTTAAAGGTTTGAAAGTTAGACATACTTTAACAATGTGAAATAATCAAGCTAAGATATGATGGAATAAATTTACTAACAAAAGGATGGGTCCCAAGAAAATCAAGGTATCATGCTCAATTATAAAAATGATCTAAAAAAGTGATATAACTACTAAGAAAGTGGGACTAGGGAGATCAATGGTGTGTGTGAACTCATACATCTTGATTAGATAGCATACATAAGTCAAACTGGTTAGTGAGTCCAAGGAGCTAATGAATCAAGGAAAATTGGTATAAGCATGTTTAGTTAGTATAAAATCAATGGATCACAGGTATTTTTGCATAGATAGATCAATGTAGTGAGCTAAAGTCAATAATTCAAAAGGATATGTGAAACCAACAAGCATAGAGAAATTTGGACACCATTGTACATAGTTTGAGTTGGCAATCAATAGCCAATAAGTGAGAGTGAGATCGAGACATTTTTGATGAAATTCAAAGAGTTTGTCTTGAACCTAGGAAAAGTAAACATAAAAGAGCCAAGATCAAAGGTGAACTAAAATTGAACTAGGCCTAGAGCTCAGAAACCAAGAAGCATTAGTAAAAATCCATATAGGTGAAATAGATCCTTTGGGTCTAATACAAAATTCAAGGATAGACTAGTGATTGTGTGAAAACCAATGGTCTAAGATTGGTTTTTACATATAGCAGACCTATGTCTCAGCTCATCATGGTTCACATTTTCAAGTTTGGATGGCCACCTAATGTAGATGTGGCATATTTATACCAATTCCAAGACATGATACTTGTTAGTAGATCATTAGATGATATCATAGAGTTCTAAGAAAATATTTGATAGTTAGATAAGGGTAGTGATCATTAAATTATTTTGCAAGGCCTTTGAAATTATGCCTTATTAATAAGGTCCATTACTCAATAGCATCCTTGAATTGATGTTAATCCATCAGAAGTAGTTGGCCCTTTTCTAATGCATAGTTCCCTCTATCTCATTATTTTCTATAAATGTAGGCTTCTAAGCCTAAAAATGGATCATCTATCCCTCTTTTTGGTATGACTATACTCTATCAAAATTTGTAGTATGACACCTCTTTGATGTAATAAAGATTGAATTTTATCATTTTTAAGCCAGATTGAAGTTTGTTCTATGAATTCATGCACTATAGTTAAGTTAAACTATGTTCCTTCCTTATGTCTAGAGTTTTTCTCACCTTCAAGAAGTGCTTAATAGCTCTCACATGTCATTATAAGTGTAATTTATAGTTTATTGTCTATCCTAAAAGTGGATATTTTTCCTCTCTTGATAATTAGATAATTGATCAATGCCTTATTATAAAATATTTATGTGAGATTGATGTTCTTTGGTCTAAAAGGTGACTAATAGTATGCTTTGTGCGAGTTAGAGAGATCAAGTAATTGGTGCATCACTGCGTTTTTGCATTATTTTATAAGTTTTTATCAATTCTCTCTCCCTTTTCTAAGCAAGTGATAGTTTATGTTTAGTGTAGGTGATATATCCATAAGGAACCCATCCTTATCCATAGGTCTAATCCACTATTAAGATACCCATAGCCTAGTATCAATGTCATGTTGGTCTAGATTTGAGCAAAGGACCTAAACAATCCCCTTGCTTAGCTAGGGTGCAATATAGAACCCCAATAGTACCAATATTAATGTCAATAATTTCCTCAATGAGGGACACATTTCCCTCAGTGAATATGTTGATATTTGGGGGAAGATCAGGGTCTTCATCTTCAATGTTGAAGATTTCATGATCATTGTCAAAGGATTGTTAATCCTATATGATATATCATAATTCATCAAACTTGGTCCTAAGGGTTGAGTTGGGATAATAGGTAAATGAGAAGCCCCTTTTATGATGAAAACATGGGAGGTCATTATAAGCTTGTATGAATTCAAAGATGGCCTCATCATTATAAACTAGATAAAGGATAAGAGGGTCCTCATATTACCTAATGTGAATGACTATCTAGTTGTTAGGGGCCTTATGAGAGGCTCCTTCTTGATTGAGACTATACAATCTAATTGAGATGAAACATGAAGATGAGGCAACTATAGAGCCATTAAGCTAGTTGTTTTCTTTAGGGACTAATTTAATAGAGATGAAATTGATGTCTTTGTCAACCTTATGAACATCAGTCTTATACAAATAGAGGTGTTCTACTTTGGTTTGGTATACTTTGGAAACTTGGCTTGCCACTAGTTATGAATCCACCTACATCATTAATTTTTGGATACCTAGGCACTTCATGATGAACATACAAAGTAGTAGGGATTTGTATTCATCTCCATTATATGTGTACCCAAAGTATAGTTTAAATTTTAAGGGTATAACTTGCCCCTTAGGGGAAATGAGAATGAAACCTTCTCAAAAACCTAGGAAACACTTGGATTCATCATAATTCAAATTATATTGATCATGTGTAAGAGGGGTATTGATCAGGTAGAGCATCCCTTTTTTTGATATTTCAACCATATGTATGTTGGGTCCAATTATAGGTTGATCTAATCTAGAACAAGCTATAATGTCTACTTTTTTTTTAGCCTCTAATTCTATGATTCTTATTATAGGAATTTTACCTTGAACTCCCAACTAAGGATCCACATTGGTGTTTAGTTCCCTAAAGTGTAGGATTTGAAATCATGATTGTTAATTATCATGGATTGATTATGTTGTGGAGGGTGACCTAATATGTTATTTTTATTGACCCTAAGTAAGGTGTGTTTGGTGGTTAGGGAAAATATTATGGTAAATTTATAGGTTCTAGTTTTAGGGAGCAATATGACCATTTTCAAGGGTTTAGGTGTTTGCATGCACACCTCTTAGGAATATATCCACAAATGTTTGCCTTTGATCATTTAGGAGCCTTTGTATTAACTTGTTATATTCTATGAATCCCTGAGTGTCATGTCCTATGACACTATGGAAGATATATTAGATGTTGGGCTTATAATCCCTAGATCTCATGTTCTATCCTTGGTGCTTGAACCCTTGTTGGTTTTTTCATGGCTAATAGTTTTGGTTATAGAACTTGGGGTATTATTTATTTGATTGATACTAATTTTGGTTATGGTTTTGATATTATGCATTATAAAGTAGTGGTTTGTTATAATCAACTAAATGAATGATAGGAAGAATAATTTGATTCCTACTCCTATGTTGTTGGTATTGGTGGCATTATTCATAGGTAGGTATTAACCATTATTTGTGGGGTTTTATTTATTGGCTTGATTGGTGACACCATCAATAGTAGCATTCCTATTATAGTTTAAGATCTTGGGACTTTGGTTGTTTATGTTTTTTGGAATATGGTTCATAATTTGACGTCCCTCAATGTTTTAACTAGGGGTGACAATGCACTCATTGGTTCTATAGGTTCACCATCCACTATCTATAGCTACTTGGTCAATGCATAAAGAACTTTTGAATAACTCCTCATATGAATAACATTATAAATTTTAGATGTCATCCCTTATTTATTTATTAAGGTAATGGAGTAAAATATCACATAACTTTTGTTAGCTAATTCATTATATTGTTATTTGATATGAAATAAATTTCATATGCTAGTCCTTAGGATTTTTTTCATGTTAAAATATTTGATAAATTTGGCCATAAGATATCATGAGTGTTTAGACCCTTTAATAAGGTGATAATACCAATCAAGGGTTATTTATTTGAGTGTCTTGGGGAATATATTCACTAAAATCCCATCCTAAGGTAGGAGATCTTTGATAATAATGGAATTAGACTTCTCCTATGAATTTATATCCCCTTCACCTTTGAATTTGGGATTATATGGTAGGGGACATGGGAGAAGGACTCCCCATATGCTAATGTCAAGGGGCTATTTAAGGTACTTCACATAGGTTACCTATTGTTAAAATCTATCACCATTATGTTAATGCTGGTATGAGGAGGTAGGGTTGTGTTGATAACTACTAAGAGGTGTGGATGAAAATTTATAGGGAGGCATAGAGTAGGCCAATGAATAATTATCTATATGAGTAAACTTTGAATAAATGTATAAGTATGAGGGGACACTATGAGATGTGGGAGGCATCATGACTTGTTATGGTAAAAATGTACATGATTTGTTATGGTATTATATGGGTTTTATTTGTGTATTTTAGTGAGATATGGGGTGGGACATATCCCTTCTATAGAGGATGACTATATGTGGGAGGCATGTGACATGGAGGCATAGGGAATGATGGATTGTTTGCTACTACATTCTTTGTATTTGTGAAGCATATGTGTATACACTTATTACTATAGTTTGACTGGGAAATTGGTAAGACAAATAAGTTTTTGAAACATCTGGGTTGGGGACCCCATAGGTAAGAATGTCTCTAAGAGATTGATGAGAGATGTGGTTCTACTATGGTATTTTCTCTTATAATGGTCGAATCATGTAGGTTTATTAGTGTGATGTGGGTAAGTTGTTATTGGAATGAGGGAATAAGAGGGATGAATTGGAGAAAGTGGGTTTTGGCTTATCCCTTAGCTTATAGCTTGTTGATTGGTTTATAGGTCATAATTATAACCCATTAGGGTGTTAATGATTTTATTTAGACTAGTATTGGTATCAGGTCCTTAGGTATCTGATGTATGGAGGGTATATGCCTAAGATGAAGCTATCTGAGGGGGTTTATTTATGGTGGGATCCATAATGGTAGTGGTTTTAGTGGTTGATGGTGGGTTGGAGGCATCTTGATTCTTTCTATGAGGATGCACAATATATTGCATGTGATTGACCTCATCTTATAAGTGATATATCCTTCTTAAATATTGATCATATTTGGAAACACATTTTATGTTTGGGAATTGAAACTTGATGGATGGCCTTATGACCATGTGAAGAGTGTTTGGGCCTCCACCTATACAAGTCATGGTGTTATATTTGGGGTTATTTTTTTTAGTTTATGATACATCACATATCTCATGGTAGAGATATTTTGTAAATCTTGGTTGATAGATTTAGTGTAAGATTGGTTTTTAGATTATGAATGTTCAAGGAGAGGTGAAGACTAGCTAAGTATTTGGTTACAGGTCTAGTAGATAGCTTGTGTCAAGCTTGGTTGTAGAATACAAAGGTGTATATAAGAAAGGAGAGGATAGAAAGGAGAGTGAGGTGTGATATGGTGTTGTCATAGGTGATTCTTCCTAATGTTTTAGGTAATAAAAGGTTGAGAAAATTTATCTGATGGATATAGCCCATTGGGTGAACCATGTTATATTGGTGTCTCTTTTGTGCATGGTTTGATTTATTATGTATTTTTTTATTTATGTTTTACATAGCTTCTATTGTTTTGTAATTTATAAGGATATAATTCCATATTGTATACCCTAATAATTATTATTAAATTATAATTGGTAGTGGTCATTAGTGGTTTGGAGGCATCTTGATTCCTACTTAAAGGATGCACAACAACTTTCATGCAATTGACCTTATCTTCTAAGTGATGAATACTTCCTAAATAGAGATCATATTTGGTAATGATTTTTGTGTCTAGGATTTTAAAACTTATGGATGGATTTATGGCCATGTAAAGAGTGAATATGACTCCACCCATAAGATTCATGGTGTTCAATTTAGGGTTTTTGCTTAAAAGTTACGATACATCATGTATATATTGAATGATAACCCCACTCCTTGCCTAAATGTTAGTAAGGGAGTAGTCATAGGATTGGTTTTATAAGTTAGTGTCTAAGTTTGGGTTGTTCCAACTCATCAATGATGGTTATATATATATACATATATATATATAGACATATATATATATATATATATATATAGACATATATATATATATAGACATATATATATATATATATATATATATATACATACATATACATATATATACATATACATATACATATATATATACATACATACATACATACATACATACATACATACATACATACATACACACACATATATATATATATATCTGAACTGGCCTTTTCTATATCCTTATAGGCTAAGTGTTGCATCGATGTCTAGTCTAGACATGTTCTAGGGGTATATGGATACCCATAGAATAAATGAAAGGAGATATGGAGAAAATAAATGATAAGAATAATAAAGGGGGACAAAAAGGATGAAATCATTCATGTTGGATTCACCAATTTTTACATATGCAAATTATCATATGCTAACCTATGTATCGACTCCCTGAGGTCCGGCCAAGGCAACCAATGTAATGGATGGGTTATTAGTTAGGTTCGTTGATGAGTGGAATGAGATTTGGATAAGTGGTGGAATCAAAAGACCTCAACAAACTCCTAATTATAATTGAGAGTTTTGATTTGTGTGGAGATATATATCTAAGACCCTTCAGTCTCTAATATCATAAGAAGGTAGAGTTCTTGGTTAATGGTAGGCTTAGGGAAATAAGGGAGATTGGGATGAATGACTTGCAGGAGAAGATCTTGTTTTTCAGGTTAAATTTGCCTAAATAATGTCATATACTAAATGTGAATTATATAAGGTGAGGATATAACTAAGGATAAGAATATGGGATGAATGGGTGACTAAGCTTGGATAACGTTGTGTCAATGGTGGGACCATGTGCTCTAACTCTAGGGAATATACCATGTGATAAAGGTGGGACCAAGTGATCTAACACCAAGGAATAAATGATGCCAAAAAATACCTAGTGTCATGGGAATGGTCATCCAAAATATACTAGATAAACTCTAGGGAAAAGTGTATGAGGTTGTTTAGTCAATGGTTTGGAAAGTGTGATAACTAGAATGTTGAAGCAAGGCTTTGATATGTATTGTTTATACAGATGGACAAGGATTATATAGGATATATTTAACTACACATATTATAAATTAATTTGATATGGTGTGGTTACGTTAATATATTTAAATTATTTTTATATGATGTGGTTTATTTCATGGATGTAGAGGCTTTTTATATGATGTGGTTTCTTGCATAGATGGTAAGGCTTTTGTTGTTGATTATTTTTGGGGTTTTCTAGGGTTTTAACCAATGAATACTTGATTGATGAAAATAAAATACTAAAATTAAATAATATTAAAATTTAAAACAATTAAAATAATTTTTTTAAAATCCTTTTCAATTTTTGGAATGCATGCGATGGGAGAGGGAAGAAACTTATACTACTATGTAATATGCTGATTTTTCCTAGATCTATTTATATGCGAACTAGATGAAATGTTTTTGTTTGTTTTAATTGGTTTACATGAAATTAAATAAATTAATGAATTGGATGTATTTTTATATGAGTATATTTTATTAAAAAATATATAAATGAAACACTTTATATGAATTTTTCTTGTAAGCAAACTAGGCTAGATTTTTAACCTTTATAACTTGTTACAAAAAATATTTTTCTTAATGAATTGATAGGTGAAAGAAAAATATATAAGTTCTGATTTCATATTTTTAAAGAGATAAATGAAAATTAGTTTAACCCTTTAAAACTAATAATATCAACAATCTATTACCTTCATACATTCACTTACAGTTGCTTATGTTTCTATGTTCGCCTAGGTGATCATTTAAGATGCAAGAAGTTTGTCTAGATCTTGACTAAAATAAAAGTTGTATTTACTGGAAATAAATTAGATATTTGATAATATCTATTTTTGGAATTATTGACAAGATGTATTGTTAAATTGAAAAGAAACTAATATATTGAATGCAAGTATGAATAAAAATTAATTATGTTCTTGTAACAAAGACAAATGAAAGAGATAGATCTATTTCACTATAAAATTTGCTTCTTTTATTTTGGAATGGGAAACTAATCTAATCATAATATTAATTTATATTAAATATAATCTAACAAAGAAAAAATATTGGAAATCAAAAGAATTCCAACCTAATTCTGAAATAAATTATCTAAAGTGCAAGTAGTATGTTAATAGAAGAATAATAAACATGCTATCCATCTATGATATTATGTATATTAAGGAAAATATCTAGATGGAGGTTGAAATAAATCTGGAACAAGATAAAAAAGGAGAGAGGACACAATCCAAAAAAAGAAGAGTAGCTGAATTGAGGCTAGATAATGTCTTGGTTTTCAAGGTTTGTGTTGATCTCACGAGTGACACTTATTCATTTACAATTGTGTAGCTAAATCAAAAATAATAGGGGATAAATATTATATTAATTTTAGTAAGTCGTGTCTAAAAAATATTCTTGATTATAATCTCTAATATCAATTTTTAGGTCTGAAATTAGGCCAAAATTGGCCTTCTTGTAGAAAGATGATGGAGTTTGCATGGGAGAGTTAAAATAAGTGTGATGGTGAGTTCAACTTGAGATGAATATAAGAAGGATAAAATTATGAGAGTAAGTTGAGCATGATTGAAAGTTAATGTTGTATGTGAAGTCACTATTCACAAACACTATTCATTATAATTATTCATGGACAGTATGCATCATGACTATTTGTAGTCACTATTTATGGTTACTAGCTAGAGAATGTGTACACTAACCAATTACATTTAAGAATGTGCCACATTGATAGAGATCAAGGTTTATTTTTGGTTAGTGGTTATCCTACATTATTTTATTAGATAAGGTTAATATATAGGCTAAGGGTATCATGTCCTATATAAAAGAGCCTACAAGATAGACATGATAAATAAGTAGAATAAAAACCAATAGAGTAGTAGAACTCAAAGACTAGCCACAACCACAATCAACTAAAAAATGGATGCCAAAGAAACCTATTTAAAAAAAAAAACTAGAAACTTGGAAATTATTGATCCATCTTTAGACTCCAAGTAGATAGCCAGTTTACTCTTCCTAGTATTTTTAATTTCATTCTCCCTTCCTCTAGTGCAATTTTTGATGCCATAAAAGGGTTTATTAACTTTCATCTTCTTCCTAAACCCTATGAATTTGGTTTTCACCTTTTCCTAGTCTGAATCCATCATTTCTTCTTTGCCACCTCTATTGTGACTATTCCTTATGCCATGTGGGGAGTGTCCCACATTCTCTTCTTCATCCTAATTTTATCCCTTTCCTATATAAAAGTCACATGGTGTCAACAAAGCATTTAAATTGTCAAAATCATTAGAAATTTCTAAGCTTATAAGCCTCTAGATAGTCACCTTCATCTACAACTTTTTCACATATTGTTTTATTTCATCATTCAAGTTAAATTTAAAATAGAAACTACCCATGATGACAATGGGTTTAATATAAACCAAAACACCCTTATGACTTCATCTGGGCTAAAAGTCCCCTAAAATGTTTTCTAAACCAAACTCTTCATTTTTTTCCCTTTTTGGTCCCACTTCATGTTTCAATAAATCCTCACTAGCCCTATTAGAATATTCCTATTCATTGTGTATATGTATGGCCTTTGATATTTCCTTGATCTGGATAGGTTCCCCCCTTTTCACCATTAGTAGAATGTGCCCTTGATGAATTATGTCCATCAATGAGTTCCTCTTGAAATTAGTGATGGAGACTTCAAGGGATTTCAACAAGAAGAAGTGAATACTGATGGGATGGCCATGGAAATTATTGGAGAGGAGGAAAGGATGAGAAAAAAATCATGAAGTGATTTCCCTCAAGGGTAATATACTTCATGACTTGGAGACAAACATTTGGCCATTTCCTTGGTATATCAACCCTCTCTATGATTTAAATTCTTGGGTTTTTTAATTTTTTGAGCTATAAAAAATACTTAATAGTTCATCTTTTCTTTTCTTATCTTCAAAATCTTTAATGCCATTAAAGTCCATAACTATAATTTTATTGGTGATTTAATCAATTACCATGATTTTTAAACCATGAATATGAACCTCCCTCTCCTTCCAAAATATTATAAAGTAATGAGAAATTACCACATCATGAATGACTTACCTTTCCATAAATCTTGTAAGCCCTCCCTTTACCATTATTATCTATACATAAGGATCTTCTTTCATCTTAATATAGGAAATGAGTTCAACTCTTTCATGATCACCTCTCATATTGATATTTTTATCTTATCTACACTTTGTGCAAGCAATACCGCTAGATATTAAATCTAAAAAGGCCTTAAGTGATTTTCCCTTAATAATAATGGTAATTAAAATTAATTATGTCTACTCATTTAAGGCTTTAAGGTGTGATCAAATCATGATTTCTGTACACGTGAAAAATCTACTACACCTACATTTCTTAGATTTATCGATGTTGATGATCATAAAATCATGAATTGGAGTGGTAGTTATTGGAATTAATGGTAGGAATGACATCAATGGGAAAATTCATGTCATATTTATAGTAGTTGAGAGATCCATGTGTGATCCCTAAGTTCACAATCTTGTCAAGACATTTATTTCCTTCCCTATAGACATGGTCTATAGACACACCCTTGAACTAAGTTATCAAAGTTTTATCATCCTCCATTATGTTGGTAATATTACAATAATATTGGGAGGAATCCTTTAAATATTTAATAACATTCAATAAATCTCCTTCCACCTATAGGTTTTCTAACCCCATCTTGTCTACAAGTTCAATCCCCCACCAAGTGTCCATGGCTTCTACCGAATAATTAGTTTGGATCCTTAAGGTTCCTGCATATAATACCAATAGATTTATATTAAAATATCAGATGAATCCTCCACCTCCTATGGGACCATGATTCCATTTTTTCATTACATCAAAACTTACCTTATAACATATAAATAGAGGGTGAATCCACTTTATCTTCATTCTATCAACACTCTACTTTTGAGATTAGGTAGGAATCATCATATTTAATGAAAGTAATATCTGAGAAAAAGAAGAGGAATTGGAGTCATCAAAATAGGAAGCATAAGTTAACCAATTCTCCTTTATATTATCCATTATATTCTTAAAAGTGGTGATGGGGATGGGATTGAGGTTGACAAAGATGACCAAATTTATGGAAATCTAAATTCCATAGAAAATATGAGGGAGAGATAGATTCTACCAAAATTTTAGGGGGAGATAGTCCCAAGGTTCCTCCCATTGGTATATAAAATCCCTTATGGATCCTAGAGAAACCTAAGAGTAATTAGATAGATTTAGAAAATATTGAAAATTAGATGTGGTGAAAGGATAGAAAAGGAAGATATGTTCATAAGATTCAGCCTCCTTACATAGAATGCACATGTTAGGAATTGAAAGTACCTTTTTCATTAAGTTATCCATTGTTAATATTTTATTTTGGGTAGCTAACCAAAATAAAACATTAATTTGGGGATCAAATTTTGTATCCACAAGAAATTCTAGTGTTCCTCCAAATCTTCTTGATCCCATAAAGATAGATAACTGGATTTAACAAAGAATAAACTATTGGGATTGGCCATCCATATAAGGTCATCATCTTTGGGAAATATAATGATATAAATATTCTAAAGCTGGTTATTTAACTCTTGTGAGAAAATAGTTTCTTGTTGGTTCAAATCTTCTTTAAAAAATAACTTCCACCTTTTACAGCCTTTAACCTCCTACCAATAATCACACAATTTGTGACCTATGACCTCATTGAAGTAATCATTCAGTTCCATTGCATATTGAGAGGATCTAAGTGGGAACTGATTGAGATAAATCATACCAAAAATTGACTCTATTTCCCCTTCCAATTTTCTATTTTATTCCTCTCAAAATAATATTCTTTCATTTTCTCAAATCTTTCCAAAAAGTTGAACTATTGATAGGACCTTCTTCAGAAAGAATGTAAGAACCCTCCCCAAAGTTTAAATACTTAGATTTAATAATCCTCATCCAATAGTTATCTTCTTTAATCACCCTCCATCCTTTTTTGGTTATTATATCTAGTTTCATAGAACTCACCTTCCTGAGACACATTCATCCCTTCTCTAAAGGTAAGCAAGCTTTATTCCAAGAGATAAGTGGAAATATAAATATTTATTCTATCCTCCTCCAAAGGAATTTATTTTACAATTGATTAAGTTGGTCTGCCACTTTTCCCAGAATAACAAATAAGGACATAAAATAAAATTGAATGCTCTATAAATATATCTCAAATTATTTCAATTTTCCATCTTAAGAGCGTATATTCCATTTCCATCCATAAAATTTCTTTTGAATCCTATCAATAAGAAGGTTCTAAAAATCTGATTTCATGTTGCCTTCAAAAAGAAGGATGCCTAGATAGGAGGAAGAAATATTATTTATCACACATCCAATGATCGTATAAATCTTCCCCTACAAATTTTGTTGAGTATTGATGAAAAATAAAAATATTTTAATGAAATTGATGCTTTAACACAACACTACCTCATTTATTTCAATAATTTTCCTAAGACATTTTGCTTCAAAAATTGAGGCTTCTCCCATCATTAGAGTGTCATCTATAAATTATTGGTGGGTTATAGGTTTGGTGTTGGGAGTCACTTTTATTCCCTTGATGAAACTAGAAGAACTGATAATATTGATGATTTTTCTCAAAGTTTTAGGGATCAAAATAAACATATAAGGTGATAGAGGATCTCCTTATTTGAGACCTCTACCCATAAGAAAAAAGCCTTTGGGTACCCCATTGATAATGACTAAAAACATGACATTGGATATACAATAAGTGATTATATATATGACCACTTGATTAAACCCAAAATTTTGATGAAATTTATCAAGGAAATGCCATGAAACCCTATCATAAGCTTTGCTCATATATAATTTGAGGAACATACCCTATCTAAAAGAGTTGGAAACCGAGTGTCTAGTTTTGTGAATAATGATAATGCCATCTAATATCTGTCTTCCAAAAAAAAAATTCCCTTATTGTTCTACTATTAGTTTGTCAAGAAGCATTTGGAATCTTAAAGCTAGACCTTTAGTGAAAATATTATAGAAAGTGGAATAAAGGCTGATGGGTCTAAAATACTTCAATTGATTCAGTCCATGTTTCTTAGGATTAAAAGTAGAAAAATATTTTTAAATTATTAAATAATTATTCTATATTAAAATAATTTAGTGATAACTATGCAAACTTCATTCTAAATTATGTCTCAAAAGACCTACAAGAATAAAGGGGGGAACCCATCCAAACCTGGGGATTTATCTCCTTCCAAAGAGAAGACTATGGATATAATGTCTTCATTAGAAGGTATGGATATAATGGATGCATTATATTCTTGGGATATAACCCCATGAATAAGTTTTAACACCTGTTATTCAAGCTAGAAATCCTAGGATGGAGAAAAGGCCAAAAGATTCTTATAGAAATTAATAATTTGTAGTTAAATGTCTTTTTCATCTTTATAGAAAACCTCATCTTCCTTAATTTTTTGAGGTTGATAAATTTAAATGATTTGTGTTCCTATCATCTTTATTAATCTAGGTTTTCTTGAATTTTTGGTGCCAGAAGCTTTCTTAGTTAGCTTCCACATTGTGAAATAAGCTTAAGAGTTCCCTTTCTTTAACTTGAGAGAAAGGAGTAAAACTGAAAACATTGGTTTCTTACTCAATCGTGTGTAATTATTCCTATATTTTAATCTTTTAGGTGCAAATATTTCAAAAAAAATCCTTATTTTATATCTTGAGTTTATGATTGACATGTTTAAGTTTCATGACTAAGATGTACATGCTGATCCTTACACTAGAAACTTCCACCACTCCTTCAGTGATTCAAGTCATGTCAAATCAAATAACCACATTTTTTCAAATCTAAATATAATTATCTTGTTTTTATTCATCTTCTCATTGGTTAAAATTAAGGGCTTATGTTCAGAGCCAACCTTGGGAAGAGAAGATAAAGAACTGATAAATTGTATATCCCATGATATTGAGACCAAGAACCTATCTAGGTGAACTCGAATAAGGTTTTCTCCCAATCTCCAATTTTACCAAGTAAAATGATTTCCTTTCTAATTGACATCAATGAGACCTACTTATATAACAAGGTAACTAAAATACATCATGTTGTCATTAAAAGAGTAGATTCCACCTTCTTTTTCCATTGGAGATAAAGGAGAATTAAAGTTGCCTACCACCATCTAGTTTGTGTGTTTGAAACATTTCCTAATCCCAATTAGATCTACCTAGAGTTTTTTCCTTATCATTTCTAGTATTAGGTGATAGATTTTTTTAAGGACCCACTCCAACTTATTTTGAATATATTTGAAAAATATAGTGATATATGATTCAACTCCTAACATAATCATCCCCTTTAGGACAAGGGGATCTCAGAAAACCATCATCCTATCAAAAGCACCTCTACAACTACTAATACAAATAAAATATTTATCCTAAATATTATCTTTGTTCTTAAAACTTTTATTCTTAGACATTTTAGTTTTTTCAAGAAATAAAATATCAGGTTTGTGCTTGAAGACCATATTTCTTTCCAATCTCTATTTTACAGGGTTATGCAAACCCTTTATATTCTAGATATAATCTTCATTTCTTATTATTAGGGAATTATCTGAGGGTCATTTGGGTTCCCTTTACAACTTTTTTATCAATTTCATATTTTCTAAAATTTTGAATAGTTGATCTACCAGTAGATTTTGGCTCTTCTCCTACTTTAAAATTTTTACTACCCTTTTTTGGTTGAACCTTCATCTATTGGTCCTCTACCTTTTCCTTATTTTTATCATAATTCTCTCTCTTTCCTACTAAATAATATTAACACATGATAGGTGAAAAGGGATTAAGTATCCCTTTATTTCTAACAAGATTTAACATAGCTAGGATCTTACATGATTGTTATGAGGTTATTCCTTTTTCAATTGGGATTAGGTACATGGATTATTTAACAACAAAATATAGGTTGACATACTTGGATGTCAAATTTAGACTTCATAGTTATAAAAATATAGTTTTAAATATTATTTATTCCTATATATTTTAGTATAATAGGTTAGACATTTTTAGATAGTGTTGGATAAGTATTGAGTAGTATTATATTCAAGCCTTTTTGAGTAAACCATTGGATTTATGGATTGAAAGTGTAATGAGTTTTCATGATCCAAAGATTGTAAGTTGAATTAGTATTTGATGGCCAATATAATAGTTATTCACTTCTTATGTGAGATATATTTTATGGGTAATGATGCATATCTCTAGACTATCTTGTATGAATTTGGTTTTTATCTTCTAATTGGTATTATCTAGCATTCTAAAGTCATGTAACATTGCCTAATAACCTCATGAATTTATATTCTTTAGTTATAACTATTTTCAAATTATTTTCATCGATTACAAATATTGATATATTAAGGAATATATAAAAGGTATTTTGTCTATAAGTTTGGTAACTATGTGATCATATTTAAGCTTAACATGAATTATCTGTCAAAGTAGATAGTCATAAGATTAATCTTGTTTGGATAAAACTCTGTGATCCTAGGATAAAATTTGAATACTAAGTAATGAGTTTACTTTCTTATAATCTCTCCATTATTATCATATGAGCTATCCCTATAATTAACATGTTATGGTGAACCCAATAACCTCTGCTAACAATGGTGTAGTGAGCATATATCTCATTATTAAGGATAAGCTAAGGTGGTTACCCAATAAAATTGATGTGGAACAATAGATAG
Organism: Torreya grandis; assembly: GCA_037957365.1. NCBI lineage: Eukaryota > Viridiplantae > Streptophyta > Pinopsida > Cupressales > Taxaceae > Torreya > Torreya grandis. Next base: position 1,022,650 of record JARHVA010002816.1, on the reverse strand, counting down.
GTTAAAAAATAGTTGAGTTTGTTCAAAAGGAAGATTATATAATAGGGTGTTCAAAAGAATAGATTACAACTATTGACATTACATGGTCTAAGGAGAAGATCAAATATCTTCAAGCCTTAGACACTAGCTAGACCCATGTGATAGATCATTGTCTAGATTTGACCATTAACAAGTATATCATAGAGTTATTAGTATAAGTACACATAAAATTTTAAGTGGAAAAGGATCTATTTATGAGAGGAATAAGATGAATTTTTTTCAATAACTTCGTATGCTCGTTAAGATGTTAGTTATGTAAAAAGCAATGGTACATATTCCTTTCCATATGGAGTACTCACTTCAAACATCATGGGGGTGTCTGAGAGATAAGGAAGAATGAATAAAATATGAAAAGATAGATCTTGAAATAGATTCCAACATGGAGAATCTAGAGGAAAAGGACCAAAAAAAGACTCTAGAGTTAGAAAGAGAGTTATGACAACAAAGGATATAGAATAAATAGAGTGAATTCTAGGAAGCTATGAATAGAAGCATGAGTAGTAGTATTGATGATTTGGATGAAAGGAGATGACAAGGAGAAGGGTGAAGTGAATAAAAATAGAGTGAGGAGCCTGGGACAAGTAAAGATAGAGTGTGAGAAAGTGATGAGGATTTAAAATGGATGAAAGAATAAAGTAGCAGTATAAAATTAGAATATATGGATAAAAGTCTGTATTTTATAGGAAGGCTATCCTAGAAATAAAAGAAAGGATTACCTTATAGTCATAGATATAGTACAAGTTAAAATTTAGATAGATACATCTTTGGAGGTAAGCATCATTTCCCAAGGAAGCACACATCTCTTGAGCCCATTTTTTTTCCAAAATAATAGTAATTCCTATAAAACTTTAGATAATGACATTTATAAAGGACCAATTCTAGAAGAATTTTATAGAATAACCCTAGAAGTACAAAAGGTTACATATCATGAAGTTGTATAGATTTTCTTAGACCAATAGAAGAAGAATATAACAACATTGATTTATATAGAGACATATCTTCTAATTCTTATGTAGGATAAGGATTTCATTACACAACTTCAAATCTTATAAGAAGAAGGAGATGATGGATATATATATATATATATATATATATATATATATATATATATATACCACATCTATAGGACCAAAGGAGGCATCACAACCTCCACTATATTTGGAGGTACCCAAAAGTACACAAAATTCTATGAAACCACAACCATCCTTAATTATAATTATAACCAAATAAACTATGATACCTATAAGAAACCCCACTATGATAGATCAATTTGGAACACTAACCCCCCTAGCTAATTATGATGGGTCTATAGACCTGGAGTAGTAATTACTCACCTATACTATGAAATAGAAAGCTAAAGGACTCATCGATGAAGAAATGATGACATGTGATTTGATTGAAGCATTAGCTAGTAGAACATTAAAATTTATTTTGTTCAAAGGTGTTGACCAAAATACATTACAAGAAGTCAAAATAATGCTGATCACATATTTTAAAGTATAGAAATTATCTAGTCAAACCATACAATATCTTAAGTAAATTAGGTAAGGAGCCAAAGAGACTATTTTTGAGTATTATCATATATTTTTAGATGTAATGAACAAATTTGATTTTTTTATGGTAGAAAAGGATAAAGCTTATTGGTTTATAGTGGGATTGTGACTAAGGATACGATTTGATATTGTGAAAACCTAGCTCACTAACAAAGTAGAAGATAAAATAGATACAATCTAAGAGGAATAGATTAAAGATTATGCGGGAACTTCGGTTCCTAGTTCATAGATAGAGAACACCTTACAACTCTTTATAAAAAAATTAGAATAATAAAAAGAAGTATCACAAAGACCTAGGTCATATCTTTGTTGTATAGAGTGTGGTAAAGAAGGCCACAATAAGAATGAATTCCTAAGAATAAAAAATAAGTTCTATGATATTTGTTGCATAGTAGGACATGCAACATATCAATGTATTTTACTAAAATAGTATTTAAGGAACCCATATAATTTTTACTTTAACTTCTACAAATCCCATAATAATAGTGAGAAGAATTATTGAGCATTACAAGAATTGAGAGAAGATGTTACCAAAAATGTCTTTGTAGTAGATGTATATAAAGCTAATTTGACACTGTAGGCTATCATCACACTTGATGTTAATTAGTCTAAAACCAATCTATTTTTTATACCTTAGGTACCAATAATACTAGTGTACTAACCTACAAATGCACCTAGTTAGAATCCACCTATTTAGAATTACATAAGCTCTATATAGACTTCAAATTTATGGAATTTTATGATTCCATAGCTAACATAGTCTAGTTAGGCCTTGAAACCAACTCAGGCTCAATATGGTGGATATGGGGAAACCAAAAAATGCAAGGGTGGAACCCTCAATAAAATTATGTGAACTATGGTCCAAAATAGTTTTTTAATTGGGGGTTCCAACCAAATAGATAATGATACCATAGAGGAATAAGGGGAGGTTATCAAAGAGGACCATAAGGAGGTAGAAGAAATAGACCTTGACCCCTAATTTAGTTTTATCTCTATAGTGAATTTAACCATATACATAGGAATTTCCTTATGAATCCATAATGTCAATCATATTACAACTATTTCAAGGTCTCTTAACAACATGATATAGAGGACTACTCGATGTTGGTAAAATAAGATGAGGACAAGGCTATGTGAAATGTAAATATGGTAACCACACATTCCTAAGAGGATGCATTATTTTAAGTCATCACTCATAAGTAACACATAGAGCAAGTATTATCCCCTTTAGAATTTGCATAGGACCATAGGATTAGGAAATCATAACCAAAAAAGTATCTATAGCCTACCATAGAGAAAGGATTGATGTACAAATCATTACAAATTATGAAAATGATTCAACAATTAAAAAACATTGAAGATGATGCTCCAACCACAGATGCATAAATGTATGGATAGATAGTGCACTTCATTTGATAATATGGTATTTTCACCTCCTTAATGGACTTTATGAAGCTCCTTAGTACACTATATAATAAGGACATATCATAGAACATCACCAATTTGCTCTATAATTTGTTAAAGTGTGAAGATAAGGGATAAAAATAAGTGGATTAGTTGATATGTTATGTAAAAACCAAGAAACCATGGGATGTTGATTTAAAGATGGGCATTGAAATTATAGGGTATGAGGTACCCAACCTAATGTTTTATTTCAGTATCACTATTAATATGATCCCTCAATCGACATGGGTTGATATTGGGCAATTTGTGATAAGTTATAACCTAGTTACACTAAGTCTTGTAGATTATGGGCACATTGAATCAATTGGTCGATCTAAGGATGTGGAGATCAAAATCTTATAATTGAGCTTGCATGGTGACTTTGAAGTCATAGATATGAAGATAAATGAGACACATTATCTTGTATTCATTAGAAAAAATGGGCCTATGATGGTCATATGACCATCAATACAGTAAAGAACCAATTATAATATCATCAACAAGATAAGATTATAGTGATTCCTTTAAACAAGGATGGACAAAAAACATACTATATTCCTAAAGAGCCTAATTCTCCATATGTCTATGGCATAAAAAATTAGATGAAGGTGAACACTAAAGATAGATGATAGGACTTATGATCCACTAATGTGACTTCCTCTATAGTCTTACAAGTTTACCTAAGGTCCATTGTGGTTATATGAGTTACCTTTAAAGTATGTGTTACCAAGTGTGGAGTTTCCATCATTAGTGATAGATGATGTATGTTTTATGTCCATAAGGTCACCAACTTAGTCAAACATAGATTTTTTATATCAGACTAGTCAAACAAATCAAGATTATATAGAACCAATGAGAGAAAGCATTTTACCTTGGGTTAGGGATTGTTAGGTCAATGGAGATTCTAAAACTCACATTATTAATTTGATGAAGATTGACCATGAGGTCTGACTTCTATGCATGTTTTCTATAATATAATTTCAACTACCACACTATTTTGCCACCAAGGATGTTATCTAATTTATATTGTGATTCCAATAATATGTGTTTAACATTAACCAAGAGTTAGTGCTCTAGAATATACATTGAATTAAATTTATATAAACTAATGGTTTATGCATAAGGAGACACATATGTAATGGATGAAGCCTACAAAATCGTTCTAGCTTAGTTCCAATTACTAGAGGGAGTAAGGAAGGATTGGCTAATATTTAATGAAGGAAATTTCCCTAAGCTTCATATTTACCAATGGGTTGAGGTATAAACTATGAAGGCTATCTCTCTAAAGTATTGGGTACATATTTTCGATTACACTTTGGGTACCCTTACTACTTCTTGGTATATCCACTAGTAGTACAAAAGGGAAATAGGACATTGGGCACATGTTCAAAGCAATTTCATTTAGACCATTAATTTTAAATATGACAACCCTCTAACACACAAGGCAATGTAAAATCTAAAATTTCTTCTAGGCCATGGGAGGATTGAAGAATTATATGGATTAACTAATCCATCATCCTCTCATAATGTAACCTATAATTTAAATCAAGCTCTACAAGCCTATAAATCAAAGAAGTACAAGGTAAATGTATTTGTTAAACCATGTCATACAATACAAGATGAATATGTGTGGATAATATATTTAGTTGAGGAGGATGATATGAATCTCATATAATTATTTAAACCATAATGAGAAGTTGAGACACTTCTAGGTCTAGTCACAAAATCATTTGAATAATAAAGGTTGTGACATCTTAACATTCCTGAATGGGAAGATGAACAACTAATGTGTGACTCCATTCCTATGGAATAATGACATATTTAATATGAACCTTTCAAGGATCACATTTATAACATTCAGATTGAAGACGTTGTAAAATTAGCACATATTGGTGATTATTGGTCATAAGAAGACATATATGAAGTATTATAGCTTGTATAGGATTAACAGGATGTCTTCTCAACCAAGTTCACTAAAATCAAGGGTGTGGACCCATCTTTGGGAGATTCATATTGAACTAAATGAGTACACATGATTGATTAAGAAAATACCCTACCATTGAAACCCAAACATGGATGTAAAGGTCAAAGCTGAAATGGACCACATGTAGGAGGCTAGAATTATTTTTCCTGTAGAGAAATTTGACTAAGTGATTCCTATGGTGGTTCAACCAAAGAAGACCTATGAGATAAGAGTCTATGGATACTATCATATTTTAAATGAGGCTTAAATTAATGACCCTTTCCTTATCTCATTTTTGAATGATGTTCTATAAGTATTCATAAGCCACGAGGTGTATTTTCTTTACTGAATGGGGTTTTTTTTTGTATAAGCTTGTTTGGAATGAAAAACTCACTTATGGTTTTCTCAAGGGATATCATAGCTACATTCAAGGATTTTAGCCATGATTTCTTATAAGTTTATTTGGATGATTGGGTAGTCTTTTCATTATTTAGGAATCTCTTATCATAATTAATATTGATGTTAAAGAGATGCAAAGCATTGTGTATAGTGCTCAATTTTAAAAATGTGTTTTACACCCTTTAAGGTTTTGTTAGGTCATGTAGTCTATAATAAATTTATTTTGGTGGATCTAGCTAGGATCACAATTATTGTGTGAATTCCACCACCCAAAAATGTGATAGAGGTGAGATCCTTCCTTGGACATACAAGCTACCAAAGAAATTTTATTAAGGGGTATGATGTAATATCTACCCCTTTAGAGAAACTATTAAGAAAGGATACATGGCTCAACTGGATATATGAATGCTAGGTGAAATTAATTTATTTAAAGTAGAGATTTGTAACTATGCCAATATTTATTTTTATATATTAGAGTAAGTCCTTCCATGTACATGTGGATGAATCAAGGATCACATTTGGCTATATGTTAGCACAAACAAGAGAGGGTGGTTTGGATCACCTAAATCATTTTGATACTTAGAAACTATTTGTGGCTAAAAATAATTACACTACTACTGATCATGAATCCCTTGTGATAGTATTCACACTACAAATTTTTTCATGTTACTTATTATCTACACTATTTGAGTTGTTGATTGATCATTAAGCCCTGCTTTACTTGTTAAATAAACCTTTACTAGAAGGGTGGATATTTTTTTGGTTAATGCTTTTTCAAGAACTCCAATTTCACATTAATGTAGAACTTGTTTGAGATAATGTTGGATTTAAACATTTGAGTTAGCTCCAAAATGGTGAAGATCTATATTAAATTCTTGATGTAACACCTATTGGCCAAATTTGGTCCACATATAAAGATTTTGCATTGTTTGATGAAGAAACATATCAAAGGCTTAGAAAAGGAGGTATAGGATTATAAAGTGGAAAAAACCATGCAGTTTATCATGTTTTTAAAGTATTGAATAGCATGAACCAAGTTTCACAAGCCTTAGAATTTTTCAGAACCCTAAAGGAATGATCAAAAGATGAACTATGTAAGTTTGAAGGACCAGATTATCACCAAGACATATTCTAGAATTAAATGGCCCATATCACTTGTGTATTTTATAAATACAACTTATAAAGTATTATGATATAAGATATTACATCACCAATTATTTATTCATGCTAGGAACATGCTCTACAAGTTTCATGTCTGTGCAATCTTTATAGATTAAGTTGAGTATTCAAAGATGGACCTACAACATAAGAGATTTGAGCAAATGTCAAGTTTTAGATCTATGGAATAACAATTTGGGTTCAAAAATTACTTAAAAGGTTTTAATTTGATTAAGATATAATGTTTTTTGTGACATCACATACTAACACATGAGATCTAATGATTCATGTTGGGGTTAAATGAGTCAGAAGGACCCTGGGTTAATGCCCTTTAAATAACTAGAAGTTAGACAAGATTTACTTGTACAGATCAACCAAGCAGAGATCCAATGGTGTGAGGTGATTGATAAGAATGTAGGTTTAATATAGATCAACAATCAACATTTAATTATATCCATGATCTGATGGTGTGTAATAATTGATAGGCAAGTGGGCCTAGGTAAATCAAAGGATCATGTTACTTCATGTATTTTGATCTAACATTGTGAGTTAAAGTCCAAAGGTTAAAGGATATAAATCAAGGGCTCATGTTCATTCATACATATGGATCCTATAGTGTGTATGAGGTCAAAAATGTCAATATCTTATAACAAGGATATATGATGCCAATGAGAGTAAAGATAGGTTGGAACAATCTAATTGACCAAAGTAATATTTGATGGACAAAGTCAAACCAAAATGAAAATTTTCAACCAAATTAAATGGGTCTTGTAGGGATCATACCATCAACATTAAAGCTTGATCAAACACCATGGAGTGGACATAGTCATGTAGCTAGGTATTAAGAACATAAAGGGATGCCATTAAAGCTAAATATATACATTTAGTTATTAAAATTTATATCATGTAGGGTTATTTATGCAATTGTGTTGACCATTCTTAAAGAAGGAGTTTTTCATATGGTGAATTATTAGTTCCTATAATAACATAATGGGTATATTTGGGCCTATTTAGATCAAGAAAGAGGATATATAATCTATAGGTCTACATTGACATAAAGACAATATGAAAACCAATAATCTTAGATTGGTTTTTTACTTATACAATATATATATGATCCAAACATGGAAATGGATTACATATTTAATTAATTCAAAGGGTCTAATCTATCAATGTGGATACATCCCTAAAAAATAAAGTACTAACTAACATTCATCATATGGTTCTATTAGTTTTAAGATTTGAGGATTTGATCCTCATGAGCAAGTAAAGTGGGATTAGGGTCCCAAGGTGGTGAACTGGTGGTTAAATAAGTAGTTGAGAGAATTTATTTCACTCAAATATACTTTTCATCATACTAAACAAACTCTTTTATTTTAATGGGATATCTTAGCCAATAAAAGGATCTCGAGGACTATTAGAACAAAAGGAGGTTAGCTTGTTGATAAGGATTAATCTGATTAGAGTAAGGCATGCATAAAGGAAAAGAATAAATGAAATACCACCTCACTTATTGATCATGATTACTCTTTCTCCAATCTCTTACACATGTTCCCATATTTTTCTCTCTCCATTTCTACTCTATATAGAGGCTTTGGAGCTCAAAAATGTATCCCTATGATCCCTCTCTTTGGTATGACTAAACTCTATTGAGATTTGTATTGTAACACCTATTTGATATAATAGAGATTGAAGTCCTCTTTTTAAAACTAAATTAAAGTGTGTCTTATAAGTTCATTGATTGGTTAAGTTAATGTATGATTTCCTTGACTCTATTTGAATTTTATCACCTTCATGAACTACTTTGGTAATCCTCACAAGTCATTCTAAGTGCAATATATGGTCTATTGGTTAGTTTTAGAAGTGGATAACTGCCCTTCGATAGTATATTAATATATGGTTCATGCCTTTTTATGAAATACTAATGTGAGTGATATTTTTTAGTCTTGAATGCATCCTATAGTGTGTCTTAAATGAGTTTGAGTGATTGAATCATTAGCACATCACCTATTTTTACATGCTTTCATAAGCTATTGTTAAAGTCTCTCTTCCTTTTCTAAGAAAGTAATATTTTAGGTTTATTCAAGGTGATATATCCAAAAATAAGCTGGCATTCTTCGAAGGTCTAATCCATTATTAAGATACCCACAATCTAGGATTAGTCCCATGTTAGACTAGATTTGAGTAAGAGGACCTAAACAATCCCCTTCTTAGCTAGGGTGTAAATATAGAACACCAAAAAAATTTGCATGCTCGATGGGACTCAATTTATCATGCACTCAATGGAGAGTTTTGGTGTTCTCTTCATTCAATCAGTCTTTAGAGGCAAGTGTACAGACATCAATGGTGACTAAGAATCAACATCATCTGGTATAAGTAACTTAGGTGCCTAGTCATCATCATTTGGTATGTATCATAACCCACTTAATCAAGATGCATGTTCTTTCATTCCTTATCCTTCATATCAAGTTATCATTATTATTGGTTTCACCTCAAGTGGCCCTCAAGATTGAATGTATCAACCCTATCAAAATTTGCCTCTCTCTAGTCAACCATAAATGAGCCTTAAGGAGATGATGTTTGATTTTAAGATAAAATTTAGAGAGATTGATAAGGAACAAGAGTTTTATAAGAAATAGTAGAATATTAAATAACAAGCTTATGTTCAAGAGTAGGAGTTAAGGTTTCGAGAGGAATGATTGGTTAGGTAAGACCAAGCCAAAAAATGAAATGACTATCAACTGATCTTAATGATAGAAGCCAATCCTAGACCCTAATTTCCCTCTCTTATTCATGCTCAAAACTAACCCCCTTGATAACCTTGTCAAATCTCACCCTTATCAACTAGGGAACATGAAGTCATCCCATCTTGGATCCTCTCCTATGCCAATGAACCTGACTATGTCATACCCTCTCTTATAAAACCACCCTCTACCACACCCATTTAGGAAAAGGATAAGGTAGCCAAGCCTTATGCTTGCCCTTCATGGAAATCAATTAAGGAAGGCACAATGAAGAAAAGGGAGGTGCTATCTAAGGTGGTCCAAGAACCAGTCCAAGAAAAAGACGTGTTAACTCAGATCAATGAGCTTACCTTAGTAAAGTTTCAAGACTCTCCCTCCCTTCCTCAAAAGCCACTAAAGAGATATTTCAAGGTCCCTATCTAGAAGGATACTCTCCTAAGCTATAAGGTGAACTTATTCAGAATCCCACCATCTCCTTCTTGGATAAAGAGCCTATTTTTCAAATAATAGAGGAGGATCTTGTAGGCATAGGTGAACCAAAAGAAGATAATGCAAGTGTCTATGATGAAGAGATCATAATAGGTAGCCTAATTCATTTAAAATTGGAAAATTTAGGTTTGGACCAACCTTCTTGGCATGGCTTTGACATAAATGAAATAGATCTTGATGAATTAAACCCTCAAGATGAAATTAGAGTAGATTTTGAATGGACTACTAAAGGTTGATTCTACATAGATCAAGAATAGGATTAGGACTAGGTGTCTAAGGTGGGTACACTTAAAGAGGAGGTTCCAAATGAAGATATCCCTAATAGTTTGGAGCAAAAGGAAAATAGATAAGAAATTGAGTAAGATAGATGTAATGTTTTGGATCCTAGAAGGCCAAATCAACCCTCATTTATAATTGAATAATGAGATGTAACCTTGAGTGAGGTTGATGAAGAAGATAACTCAAGTGCTCAAGTGATGTATTTTGATGAACATATCAATGAACATCATCAAAATCATGATGAGTTAGAACTTTCTTGTAAATATAAGACTCCCTCCTCTTCAGAAGAATAAGACTAATATATATGTTATAGATTGAGTCTTGGTGAAGTTGAGATTCACATCCTTTCTAATGACCAAAAGGAGGATACCTTTTGGAATGAACTTGAAGTTTTTTGTTCAAGTTTAGATGACATAAATGTAACTTTAGGTAAGTAGGTCCAAGAAGTAGTTGATCAAAATGTACATATTGAACATGATCCTAATAAGTCATCATAGGTTTCAATTACAACTTTTGTCACATTGAAGGATTCATTTGAGATCTAAGAAGTAGACTACATTCGTCCCCAAGGAGACTATGATTTGATTGTGATTGAAGAACATAATAATGGGGTATCAAAACATAGGAGCCAAGTAAAATTTGATTATTCAATGATTGTGTTGACAAGAGGATGCCCTATTAGATACTTAGCTCAGTTATAAGATGATGAATATGAGACATCACATGTTTTGCTTAATTTAGAGCATAAAATTGAGCCATCAAATGAGGAGGTTGAAGAAGCACCTATAGTCCAATTTGGAGCAAGTCTTAAAGAAATGGATCAATATGTCTACATTAAAGACATGTTTTTCCCATTTCATCCTCTTGATAGAATGTCAAAAGAGTCAATATTTATACATCTTAGCTTACATATCATGAGCTCTCTAAAGAAAGGTATGTTTCATCTTGGTTTATCATGAGTGAATGAAGCTAGAAGTTTCCCCTTTAACCTAGGTGGAAAATAGTTGTAAATTATAAAATTGTACATATTAGAGTAGGTTTCATTATTTTCTATATGTGCCTTTATGCACATTTTTTTGTTAGGTTAGCTATTTTTCCTTTCTCCTAGTGTTTTCATGTACTTGCCTTTATTTTTTGTTTTATTGTTATCCCTTTTGCTTTAAGAGGTGTTTTCGGAAAATGGTTAGCCTTGCTTTTAGCTTTGGGTTAATATATTAAACCAAAGATGAGAGTTAATTCCCAAAGGATCAATTCAATATAAATGGTTTAATTTCTCTTGAATATATAGGCATTCAACCCCTATGAGTTACCAAAGATGTTGGCCAACTTTGGTCCACATATAAATATTTTACATGGTTTGATGAAGCAGTAGATCAAAGGCTTAGAAAAGGGGGTCTAGGATTGTAAAATGGAGAATACCATTCATTTTCTCATGTGTTTCAAGCATTTAAGACTATGAAATAGGTATCATAAGCCTTAAAATTTGTTAGTACCTTAAAGGAATGATCAAAATATTAACTTTAAAAGTTTGAAGGACTAGGCCATCACCAAGACATCTTCCATAAGTGAATGGACCAACTCACTTGTGAATTTGATAAGTGCACCTCAAAAAGCCTCACAATCCAAGATATTATAGCACTAAGGAATTATTCATGCCAAGAACATGCTCTATAATTTTCATGTCTATGTGAGCTTTCTAGCTTAAGTTATGAGCATTCAAATATGGACTTGTGGCATAAGACGTTCATGCAAGTGTCAAGTTTAATATTTGTGAAATAACCATTTAGGTTCAAAATTTCCTTAAAAGGTTTAAATTTAATCAAGTGAGTTATGATACATAACAAATGATGGTGATTAGGCACTTAGGATACATATGCTAGATGATGTTGATCCAGAGTTTTCATTGATGTTTTCACACTTGCCTCCAAAGGCTAATTGAATGAAGAGAGCACAAAAACTCTCCACTTAGTGCATGATAACTTGAGTGCCACTATCCATTCCAAAATTATTGGGTGTCTATATTTCACCCTTGTTAGCTGAAGAACATGAATCCATCCCATATTGGATCCTATCCTATGCCAATGAACCCAACTATGTCATACCCTCTCTTTTAAAACCACTCTTTACCACACCTATTCAGGAAAAGGAGAATATGGCCAAGAATTATGCTTTCCCTTCATGTAAATAAATCAAGGCACAATGAAGAAAAGGGAGGTGGTAGCTAAGGTGGTCCAAGAACTAGTCTAAGAAAAAGAGGTGTTAACTCAACTCAATGATCTTACCGTTCCAAAGTTTTAAGACTTTCCCTCCCTTCCTCAAGATCCACTAAAGAGAGATTTCAAGGTCCCTCATTGGAATTATAATCTCCTAAACATCAATAAATGTGAAATTATTCACCCTCACACCATCTCCCTCTTTGATAAAGAGCCTAGTTTGTAAATAATAGAGGAGTTTACAAGCATAGGTGAACATGAAGAAGACAATGCAAGTGTCTATGATGAAGTGATAATAATAGGCAACCCACTTCATTCAAAAGTGGAAAAGTTAGGTTTAGACCAAAATTATTGGCATTGATTTGACACAAATAAACTGGATCTTGATGAGGTCAACCCTCAAGATGAAAATAGAGTAGATTTTGAATAGACTACTAAAGGCCCATTATACATATATTAAGAAGAGGATTAGGATTAGGTCTTTGAGGTGGGTATATTCCAAGAGGAGGTTCCAAATGAAGATAAACCTAATATTTTAGAGTAAGAGGAAAACATATCAAAGCTTGAGAAAAATAGGTGTAATGTTTTAGACCTTAGAAGGTCAAATCAACCCTCATTTGTAGTTGAAGAATGAGATGGAACCTTGAGTGAGGTTGATGAAGAGGACATATCAAGTGCTTAAGTGATGCAATTTGATGAACATACCATTGAAGAACATCAAAAGAATGATTATTTAGACCTTTATTGAAAAGATGAGACTACCCCCTCTTCAGAAGAATAAGAGCAATCTAGCTACTATAGATTGAGTCTTGGTAAAGTTGAGATTGGCATCATTTCCAATGACAAAGAAGAGGCTACATTCTAGGATGAACTTGAAGTTTTCTATTCAAGTTTGGGTGATGTACTTGTATCTTTAGGTAAGTAGGTCCAATAATAATTTGATCAAAATATACATATTGAACATGATCCTAATAAGTCATCAAATGTTGTAGTTGCAACTTTGGTCACATTGAATGATTTGTTTGAGATCTTAGAAGAAGGATATATTCCTCCCCAAGGAGACTATGATATGATTGTTCTTGAAAAACATAATGATGGGGCATCAAAATGTAGGAGGCAAGTAAAATTTGATTGCTCAATGTTTATGTTGAAGGATGCCATATTAGATACTTATTTTAGTTGGAGGATGACAAAAAGGAGCCATCACATGTTGTTCTTAATTCATAGCATAAAATTGAGCCATAAGATGAGGAGGTTGAAGGAATCCCTATAGTCCAATTTGGATCAAGTCTTGAATAAATATACCAATATGTTTACATTAGAGACACGTTTATCCCATTTCATCTTCTTGATAGCATGCCAAAAGATTTAGTAGTCATAAATCTCATCTTAGATATCATGAGCTCTTTAAATCAAGGTATCTTTCATCCTGGTTTATCTAAAGTGAATGATGCTAGAAGTTTCCCCTTTGACCGATGTGGAAAGTACTTATAAATTTCAAACCTTTACATATTAGAGTAGGTTTCATGATTTTATCTAAGTGCCTTTGTGCACATTTGTTTGGTATATTATATGTTTTTATTTTCTCCAAGTTTCTACATGCCCTTACCTTTGTTTTTTGTTTTCTTGTTATCCCTTTGCTTCAAGAGGAGTTTTTGGAAAAGGGTTAGCCTTGATTTTAGCTTCAAGTTAATATATTGAAACAAAGAGGATATCCATGACCAATGGATTAGTTAAATATAAATTTTTTGAGTTTTATTGCATATATAGGCATGTAACCCCTGTGAGTCACCAAAGATGTTGGCCAAATTTATCCCATATATAAAGCTTTTGCATGGTTTGATGAAGCTATTGATCAAAGGATTAGAAAAGTGGGTCTAAGACTACAAAGTGGAAAGGAACATGTAGGTTATCATGTGTTTGAAGAATTAAAGATAATAAAGTAGGTTTCAAAATCCTTATAATTTTTTAGAACCTTGAAGGAATGATCAAAAGATGAACTATGCAATTTTATAGGACCAGACCATCACCAAGATGTCTTCCAAAAGTAAATTGACCAGCTAACTTGTGTATTTTATAAATTCACCTTAAAAAGCCTCATAAGCCAAGATATTAAAACACCAATGATTTTTTCATGCTAAGAACCTACTCTAAAAGTTTCATGTCCATGTGAGCTTTCTAAGTTATGAACGTTCAAAGTTGGAACTACAACATAAGACATTCACTCAAGTATCAAGTATAAGGTCCATGAAATAACAATTTGGCTTTTAAAAGTCCTTAAAATGTTTAAAATTTATCAAGATATAGTGTTCTGTGTGATATTTCATACTAACATATGAGATCTAATAGTTCATACTAGGGTCAAATGAGTCAAAAAGTCCCTAGGTTAAAGCCCTTTAAAGAGATACTTTTTAGACAAGATTTGATGGTGTGGATCAACCAATAAGAGATCCAAAAACACAAGGTGATTAATAATAAGGTGGTTCCAATCTAAATTAATTATCAACATTCAATTTTACTAATGATTTGATGGTGCATAAGAACTGACAAAAAAGTGGGCCCAGGTAAATCAAAGGCTCACATTACTTCATACATTTTGATCTAATGGTGTGAGTTAAAGTCTAAAGGTCATAAAATATAAATAAAGGGCCTATATTCATTCATAAATATTGATCATATGGTGAAAAAGAGGTTAAAATGGTCAAGATCTAATAGTGGGTATCTATGAGGCTAGTGAGAGTAAAGATAGGTTGGAGAAATTTGATTAGCTTGAGCAATATTTGACAAACAAAATTGAACCAAAAGGCAATTTTTTGACCAAAGTAAATAGGTCTTATAAGGATAATCCTACTACCATTAAATATTGATCAAATACCATGGATTAGACATAGCCATGAAATTAAGTATCAAAAATATAAAAGGATGCGATTAAAGCTAAATATGGACCTCTAGTTCATAAAATTTGTATCATGTAGGGTTATTTCTGCAACTGTGTTCACCATTATTAAATAAGGATACATGTATATGATGAATTATTAGTTCTTAAAATAAAATAATGGGTTTATGTGGAACTATTTGGATCAATAAAGAGGATATGTTGCATATAGGTTCACATTCATGTAAATACTATAGGAAAACCAATAATCTTAGATTGGTTTTTTGCCTATAGAATGGACCTATGATCCAAACATAGAAATGGAGCAAATATGTGATGAATGAAAAGGGTCTCATCTATCAAAATATATCCATACCAAATTTTTTTTTTACTAAGAACCATTCATGGCATGGCTCTATCAATTTCAAGATTCAAGGATTTGATCCTTATGAGCAAGTCTAGTGAGCTTAGGGTCCCAAAGTGGTGAATTGGTGGTTGAAGAAGCAGTTGAGAGAATTGATTTCACTCAAATAGGATTTCAATCATGATAAACAAACTCTTATCTTCTAGTGGGATCTCTCATCCAATGAAATGAGCTTGAGGACTATTGGAATAAAAGGAGGTTAGCTTGTTGATAAGGATTAATCCTGATTGGAGAAATGCATGTGTAAAGGAAAAGAATCAATGAAATGCCACCTGACTTATTAATCATGATGACTATTATCCACTCTCCTATGCATGTTCCCATATTTTTATCTCTCCCTTTCTACTCTATATAGAGTCTTTGGATCCCAAAAATGTACCCCTCTAATCCCTCTCTTTGGTATGACTAAGCTCTATCAAGATTTGTACTATAACACCTATTTGATATGATAGAGACTAAGTTCCTTTTTGT
The DNA here is from genome assembly GCA_037957365.1 of Torreya grandis. Lineage (NCBI taxonomy): Eukaryota > Viridiplantae > Streptophyta > Pinopsida > Cupressales > Taxaceae > Torreya > Torreya grandis. Next base: position 1,006,600 of record JARHVA010002816.1, on the reverse strand, counting down.
AGCTGAATTAAAGTGTGTCTTATGAATTAATTGATTAGTTAAGTGAATGTATGCTTTACATACATTTATTTGAATTTTATCACCTTTATTAACTGCTTTAGCAATCCTAATAGGTCATTACAAGTGAAATATATGGTCTTTTGGTTAGTTTTGAAAGTGGATAACTATCCTCCCGTAGTAGATTGATAAATGGTTCTTGAATTTTTGTGAAATACTAATGTGATTTATTTTATATAGTCTTAAAATCATCCTATATTGTTTCTTGTGTGAGTTTGAGTGATCAAATCATTAGTGCATCGCATCTTTTTACATGCTTTCATAAGTTATTGTTAAAGTCTCTCTCCCTTTTCCAAGAAAGTGTTATTTTAGGTTTAGTATAGGTGATAGATTCAAAATGAAGATGACCTTCTCTAAAGGTCTAATCCATCATTAGGATACCCATAGTCTAGGATCAGTCCCATGTTGGACTAGATTTGAGTAAGAGGACCTGAACAATCCCCTTCTCATCTAGGGTGCAAATATAGAACACCAACATCACCTGATGCACATTTATTTTGGGTGTCTATGATTCTTGAATAGTTAAAAAAGATCACATAGTTTATAAAATAGGGTAAATTTGTAGAAAAATACATAGAGTGATAGGAAATCCATTTATTACTAAGGCCCTTATTTTTGGTATTATTGCAGGATTTTTATAATATCTCAATAAGGATGAAGTGTTGTCCTGTCTTACACTTGAGCATGAATAAACTTAAGTAATTGAAGAATAAAATCAAGGTATCATAAGAGTTTACTTTGATAAGGATTCTATGACCATTTTTTTTTAAAAAAGTGGCCTTTGGTGGCCTTATTTTATGATGCACATAAAATTGCACAATAGTGTGATGTCTATCAAACAATGGGAAAGTTGAACCATCGAGATGAAATGCTTCTCCGAATAATGATTACATAATATAAGTTTGAAAAATGGGGGATTTATTTTATCATACATATCAATACACATATCAAATGTATTCATGCATGCTATATAATCACTATGACTGACTATTTCACTAAGTGGGTTGAAGCTACTATAATAACTAGTTGCAGTGTAAAGGACAAATAAAAGTTCTTACATGAGAGCATAATCACTAGGTTTAGGTGTCTAATAAAGATAGTAAGGGAAAAAAGTACACACTTTTTGAATAAAACCTTAGAAACACTTACTAATGAATTCCTCATATCACACCACAAAAGTACATCCTATCACCCTCAAGCGAATGGTCAAGTAGAGGTAGCCAACAAAGCCTTAGGTATGATGCTTATAAAATTATATTATGTTTAACACAATGATTGATAATAAATAATTACTACCATCTTATGGGCATATCACACACATTATAAATGTGCCTAATGGTTTACTCCCTTTCAATTGTTTTATAGTCTAAAAGCAGTCATTCCCTTAGACTAGATTGTACCTAGTCTGATGATTGTAATTATTATGCATATGGGAGACTAGGAATCTTTAGGAAATAGGTTATTAGACCTAAAACTGATGGATGAATACCACCATAGAGCAACCTAGATACAAGAGTTAAATAATCATAGGAATAAATCCTAGAATGATAAGAATCTGTGAACTAAAAAATTTCAAATAGATCAGCCCATCTAGTTGTATGATAGCTAGTTTTTAGATTTTCTAGTAAACTTGAACATTTATGAAATTAGACCTATATTATTCATGCATTACTATAGCTAGGAATGGTGATCTTATGGGATTTACAAGGGACCATTATTATTATAAATTTTAATTGAAGTAGGCTCAAACCCTACCACCAATAAGTTATGTACTTAGGAAGGAATATGTGTTTATTCACACAAATTTAGTGTAAGATTAATTTTTTTATGTTATGTGGATTGGGTTTGGTTTTTTATGTTCTGTGTGTAGTTTGAAATTATATGTACATAAATTATCTCTAGTAACCCTCAAACATGAGGTATTGTGCATAAGGGGAGGAAAGCAACTATACGAAGATTAAAAAATGGGTGGCAAGGCAACACAATTAAGTTTGAGAAAGATTTGTATGACCAAAATATTGATGATGGTAATGGCTAAGATATGGGCATTACTACCCAAGCATGTGAGATAGGTAGCATCGATTCCAAATCATTTTCATGATCCACATCAAAAAATGGAATAATCAATTCAAAAATTTAGTGAGTCACATCACTCTACCTAAGCACCATAAAAAGATGCCACATTGACAAAAAGTGTGTCAGCGAATCAATTCTATGTTTTGGTTACTAATGTTTTCAAAAAAAGATCTTGATTTTATTTTTTTGCATTTAAATCTCAAGAATAACACTAGGAACATGGCACCTCTATATAAAGCCCATGTTTCTAGTTGAATCACCATTTTATCCTTAGCTATTTTCAAATAAATTGGTGAGCCTCTCTCTAAGTCTCTCACACCACTTTGTACTCTTGTATTCGAACTAGTTTCCCTTTAGCATAGAGATATTCATAATGGCCACCACTGCATTTCATAAATTCATTAAAACCCCCTCTATTACACAATTAGAAGACATAAGGTTTTGTGTAAACATACGTTAGGCCAAATTTTTAGATCCTAAGGCATATCCTTTGATCAAACATGTCAAATAAAGACTATTTATTCATAAAGTATTACTGGAGGCAAAATCATTATAAATTACACCAACACATTGATTTTATAACAATTATGTGGAACATCTAGTTTGGATTCCTACCTTTGATCAAATTAGTGAAATCATGTAACTTTTGATGGGTTATTATAATGACAAGAAGATCTATTTATCTATATATATTACTATATATGTGAACGAGGTTACGATGGCAAGAGTTGAAGGCATGGTAGCATAAGGAATCCTTCTAGTGTCTTACAAATCAAAAGATCCTCATATTGTACCAAATATTAAGGAGGCCTATACATATGAAAATCACAACATTCCTTTGGATAATATCCTCAATGAAGCCATTCACATCTTATTAGAATGTATTGATACACATTTTTGGCAAACCACCAAAGCCACAAAATATGCCACTAAAGGGTTCATTGACATTATGTATTACATGACGTTTCAAGGGGAACAATTCAATTGGCCAAAATCCCTATTGGATGAGATGAGAATTAATATTGTAAAAGTCCTCGTATATACAAAATAAACTTTTCAATATTAGTTTATGGTATTATTTCTAGTATTTACATAGTGAAAGTCTCCGGAACGCATTATCAATATATATGTTGACTCTTGGATAGACATTACATTCTAAAATATCATATAGAAACATAGTGAAAGTGGTTACCTTAAGAATCAATAGTTATTTAGTGCATGGTATGGTGGGATGAACTCATAAAAATGGTGCTCAGTGACCCACAAATCTCAACACCTATGATGTAGTTTTTAGGCCATCATATAGAGGTGGTGAAGCTTCCATAGGGGATTTATGTTCATATTGATGAGATTTCAAAGGCTATGTTTACACCTTTGTCATTATTAATTGATATTCATATGTCCTAGATGAAATTTTATCAGCATAAAACTCTAGCCACTTAAAAAATGACCCTTTTATAGATAATTATGCCTGATGTTCCCATTTTGATGGACACTACACAAACTTCCCTAGTAATGTTAGATCAATTATATTAAGGAAAGAATAAATATCCTACAAGTCATTACTCATTTTCTCCCCCATAAAGGAAGACTTGTATCCAAAAGACCTACTTATATGACCCACATGTTCCTTAGATTGCTATGGAATACAAATGGCATAAATTTTAGACTGATGAACATGACATCTTTAGGACTATGATCGTAGACATGGATGGTGGTTTATATGAGAGGGAGGGAGAAAAATAATTCTTATTTTGGAAATTAGTGAGCATAGTAAAATTTCACAAGTAGGTACCCCCACATTTGTGGGTATAATTTTTCAATTTTCTATAGTTCATTATTGTGGATAATATGTGTGAGGAAGCTAAATTGAAACAACTCAAAGAAAATATTATGGTATGTGGTGATTTTAGAAAGTCCTCTCAGGCCTAAAAAGTTAAACCTCTTACTAAAATCCCACCACAATCACTCTAGCTCAGGCATCACACACTATGTAAATATAAAATGATTATAGAGGAGGAATAATAAGATGTTTCACCCATAACCTAACCATATACAATAGCTCCTCTATATTTATGAGGGATGGCACCATTATTTCTTGAAAATTATTTTATCTTTGTGCACCAGAATTAGATGTGTGTTAAGGGACATGGTGTGTAGATCCATTGTGATTTCTTCTTTGTCACATTCTGATGAACCCCTAATGGATATTAAAGAGTTGGTATTGGATTCCCAAATGCCTGAAGAGAAGCATAATTCCCCCAAAAAAGTGCAATGTACTATCAAGTGTAGAATAATAAAGTAAGTGAAGAAGTAGTAGAAGGAGGTGGATAACTAAAAGTATTTGGAGGAACAACAACCTCTATGGACTAAGGTGTTCTTATAAGTAGTGGATCTATAATGCATGGTTGATTTGATCATTGAGGTAAGGGACATGTGTCATCTAAATATTATTGCTAAGTAGGAAAAGATACAAACTATTAAGGAGGCTGAGTATAGACTTACCATTGAAGTTCCACTTACACTACTGGATGTTCTAACTTAATCCACTCAAGAGACCACAAAATCTGATGATTCAACACCCATCTATTTTACACCTCTCCCTCTAATACCTCCATCAATAATTTTAGAGATTACCACTATGCTTGTGTTGCCTAAGGGCCCCCTAATATTACACCATAAGCTATGGCCACATAGACCACACCTCCATAACCACCATTTATGACACCAACTTTTAGCTCATCTTCTTCTCCCTCGATCCCACACATAGGTCATGCCTTTCCAAAACCTAACTCTAATATGACATTTAATTTTCAACATTATCCCTCATAGATGTTCTTCTACTCCCCTCTATCACACCATATTTTCATTTCCTCTTGATTTATTATAGTGATTTCCCTCCAGAACCCACATCATTTCCTCCATTATGCCCCTACCCACCACAAAACAATATATCGATGTTTCCAAACTTTCTTTGGCTAAGTAGCTGGAAGATGCTTATGCTTTTTAAGAGTTCATTATGCAGATTGTTATTTCATTATAGAGTAAGGTGTCCAAGTAACAATAGGATAACTCTAATCTATGTAGTATGCTAAGTAATACTATTGATTTTTATTGAATATTCCTTACCCACCATTTACTCTTAAGTTGTGGGCCCTAGTTTTATGATGGGCTGCATGAAACTTCCAAAGCTAGTGGGCCAATGTATGTATGACTAGGTAAGCATCTAACAAATTGATCATATTGAATTCTAGGGTTAAGATATCAAGGAATATTCAAATGAGTTATGTGAAATCCTATATATCTATCAATATTACCTTAACACTATGATTAGATAATCCAAAGTTATGGCATATCAATTGATTAATTGGAAATTTCAAGTGGATGTAGTATAAAATGGTGTGTTCCCTAAATTCACCACTATGAATTCTTCTAAATCTATTGTGAATGATCCCACTATCAATTCTAATAGTTTTATATCTATATTTCAAGAAACTATGTAAGTTTGTGACTCATTTATGCACTATTTATAGGATCTATAGACTCATATGTTGTGTAATTATTTTTTTCGGGGTCTAAGTACAATGACATGTCAAGAATCTCACTCATCTGCATGCAAACATCTATGAAAAAATGACTACTATGAGATTCACAATTTTGATGTTTCATGCAAACATACTATAGATAATGATGTTTCACAATTTTTGTATGCCCAAATTCATTTGAGGTCTCTCCCCCATATCATTTAGGAATAGTTGATTCATTGGTAAAATTACAAGATAGACATGGCTGAATTTGATAGTATTGTCATGCCACTTATTGATGTCCCTGCCATCATTACTCCCAATAAAATCTAGTAATAGATATACTAGATAAATACTAATTATAAAATTTATTTATAGAGTGATATATCCACTTCACAACATCTAGATGCATCAGTTCCTCTGTTGATGCCTCCTTAATCTAACTAAGTTTGTTTTTTAGTAGGGAATTTTGTAATTTTGCTTATTAGTCTTTTTATTGGTAGGGCCATAGAAACCCACATGGTTAGTGTATTTAAAATTCAAAATGGAAGTAGATTGGATTGATACTTATTTGAAAACCCATGAGGGTGGCTAATTAATACACAAGAGTGAAAACTAGTTACTAGCACCTTGAGCGATCTATGGTTTCTATGCATTCTACCTATTTTTTATTTTGTGAACTCCTACTTCTTTGTAGTCTTTTCTTAGGATGAGACAAATCTTTATGTCCAAGAAAGTATTAGTGCAGGAATGTGTACAGTAAACAATTAAATCTATTAATTATATACATGGATAAATATCATGGTTTCTTTTTGATTAGTGGTTATCCTACATAATTATTATGAAGTTATTCTATTTTCAACTGGGATCGGGTAGATGGAATATTTAGAAATAAAATACAGGTTGACACACCTGGATGCCAGGTATAGACTTTTTAGTTATAAAAATATAGTTTTTAGCATTATGTATTCTTTTAGATTATATTATAATGGGTTAGATAGTGCTGGATATTTCCTAATAAGTATTGAGTAGTATTGTATTCATGCCTTTTTGAGTAAATCCTTGGATTTATGGATTGAAAGTGTAATGAGTTTTCATGAACTAAAAATTGTAAGTTTAATTAGTATTTGATGGTCAATATAATAGTTATGCACTTCTTATGTGAGATATATCTTGTGGGTAATGATGTTTGTCATAAGAATATTTTATATGAATCTAGATTTTGTCTTGTAATTGGTATTATCTACCATTCTAAAGTCATGTAACATTTCATAATAACCTCATGAATTGATATTATTTTGATGTAACTATCTAAAAAGTATTTTAATCTATTATAAATATTAGTATATTAATAAATAACCAAAAGGTATTTAAATTTCAAGTTTGGTAATTATGTCATCATATTTTAGTTTACCATGAATTATCTATCAGAGTATATAGTCATAGGATTAATACTGATTGGACAAATTTTTGTGTTCCTAGGATAAAATTTGAATACTAAGTAATTAATTTTCTTTCCTTTAAGCTCTCCCTTAAAATCCTAAGATTTATCCTTGTAATTATCATGTTCTAGTGAACTAAAGAACCTCTATTAAAAATGGTGATGTGGCATGTAGGTGATGTGGTATGATAAGTTGGCATCTTAGTGATGTTCATTTAGGTGACATGTCATAGAAAAGAATGTGCTAGCTCTAGTCAATTATTAGTTTATTAAAACTAGGTGCAAGCATGGGATATTCCATTTTTCACTCAACATTTGAACACTCAGTTGCACTAGTATCAATCCATATAAGGCATAAGCCTTATTCACATACTTGAAGCAAAAATAATAAGGAATCGGGGCCCACATTGGGCTAGTTGTGCGATGGTATGAGACTTTAATTAGCTGACATGATTAATTCAACATAATCTTTAAGTATATCCATAGGTGTATGCCTTTTGTGGAATAGTCCTACTATCATATGGGTTATTGAAGGGTCAAAAGGTTGCTTTAACTCAAAATACTCATGATAGACATGCAATCTTAACAAGGGTAGGAACACTTAGTATAGACTCTATAGTTATTCTCTACAAATATTTATTATGACATCACCATTTATTATAGGGACTCTAATAACAAAGTGAACCATAAAAATTACATGAATTCTAAATAAAATAATTCTATTGAAAGTAAAACATTACCTACATACACCTTCCGTTTGTAATTCAAAAAGACAAATAAACTAGACATAGTATAGTTTAATGTAATAGTCCTCGTCATTAATCAAAATTCATTATAGAGTATAGATTTCATAACATCCATAACATATTATATGCTCAGCTCATACTAATTAATGACCCAGAGGCTCACAAGTGATATTGGGCACTTACAAGAGGGGCCTTCATGGATTTATAACTATTTCTAAGCCTAATTTCTGATGAAGTAATGCCTACTAAGGATTAATTTTTCCATAGCTCTACTATAATTATTCATCTCTTCTACTTCATTTGGCTTAATCTCCTTAAATAGTTTTAAAAGCATCTTCACTAGGGTAGAAGGTGCATGTTAAGTGGAAAGTTGGAGCTTGGTCATCATAAACACAAATTCCATGACTCCACAAAGTCTACACTATAGTCTCCATGTCTTGAAAATCCTAGAAGATGCCTTGAAAATCTAGGAGGTAGTTAGCTATCTATCAATTAGGATAAGATATGCACTACACCTTACAACTAGTGCCAAAATTACAAAAGGGATAAATAATACACAAAATGATTCCTTCACACCTATGTGGATGTCATGTTAGCATGAATCCTTTACTTAATGAGTTAGGGGCCCAACATTACCCCATACAAAAACTTTAGTCTATCCTTAGACTGAGGTCTTAAGATCTTAGGAGTATAGAACTCGAGGGAACTCTCCTTAAGTTTGACACTACAGTATTTAAAGTCCTTAATAATAAGATTGATTTATTTGGTAGTGTTATGTATTTTAGTGGATGTAGTAGTGAGTGAAATCACAACCATTTTTTACAACTCCTTATGGAAGGCCTCAACTTTAGATTTTGCCCTTTCCACACTCCAATCTAGGATAATTCCTTTCTGATAGGCCTTAATATATAAAGCACATAATATTTCTTCTAAGTTATACTCTTGATATTTGATATGGATATTGAGTGTGTTGATACTCCCCATGATTTGTGCCTACTCTAACCTACTTACTGAGTACACTTGCTCCATAAAATTCTCCTTCTCTTATTTTTATTGCTTTAGACATGCATATATAATTGAGGCTTATTTTGAGAAGCTTAATAAAATGGAATTTGATACATCCATACCTTCCTATAATTTATTAAAGAGGTATTTTACCTCTTAGACCTTATCATATAACTCTTTCTATATAACGATGCTAGGATATTCTTCTTCTTATTGTACCATTTTGGGTTTTAATCTTGGGAGCATATTCTCCACCAACACACAAATTTTTTCAACCTCTAAAAGGTATAAAGTATTGATACTAACTAGAATAGATTATTTGATTGCTTTTGTGTACTCATAGAATTTTTGCATCTTGAAATTATTGGCCTACACCTCATCCTTATATTTTTTTGTGGAGCTTTTTCCATTTCCTCACTTTGCCATAATTGATGATGTTTTGGCTTACAATTTATATGTCCATTTTGATCAATACATTCCCATATTGGACTATTTTCATAGAACAAGGGTTAATAAATAGGAAGTCTTGTCCCTCATCAGGATATTCTAGGCTAGAAGTAGCCACCCTAGACACCTCAAATGGGGGCTTGTCCATGGTATGGTTTAACACAAATGAGAGTTATTAGCGTGTCTTGGTCATGATAGCTTGGGGGCATAGTGTTATACATATAGATTTCTTCCTCCACCCATCTCTTTTCAAATGTCTCCCTTATATTTATTTCTTTATCATCCTTCATGATGAAGTTTTTTTTAATATATTTACTTCCTCCCATTCAATGGTGAAATCTCTCTCTTCAGTGCTCTCCTCAAAGGACTCACCTATTTGATCCTTTGGGGTTCCTTCCTCAAACTTATTTCTCTCTTCTATTTCTTCATCCTGAGATTTCTCAATGCTCACCTCTAGGGAAACACTTTTGGTGTCAGTGTCACCTTCTTATTGTTAGGGTTATTTTTTTGTCTTTGTTTATTTTTATAAGGCACCAATATCACATTATTTTTCTTCAATATACCCTTCACTAATTGGGCATGCCTCTTATGCAGCTTCTTTTACCTTCATAGTGGGGGCACTTAGCACTTTCTTGACCATTTTAATTACTAGTCCTATGCTTATGGGAACCTTTAGGGCCCTTTTCTTTACCTTGGACAATTATTTTTCACAGGCAAGTTTCCATTTCTCTTCAAGTGCCAATGCCTTATTGATGTCCTCCTCTCTCAATTCCATCTTTTTCTAAACCATTAGTTTCTCCTCTTCTATTTATAGAGGTGGTGTGAAGGCTTCTTTACTAGATGAGGGGCATGTTGGTTCCTTTATTTCCTCAATCATAGTGGTTTTTATGATTTATAAAGATTATTATACATCATTGGTGCTTGGATTATATTCTCCTTATTATATCTATAGGATATAGGTCCCTTCTCAGTCTTCTTTAGTTTCTTACTTTATTATGGACATGAGGGTTTCCTCTTTTTCCATTTCTACAAGAGTTATAGTAGGGAAATTAATAGGTCCCTATCTTTTTCTTGTGCTTATTATTGGAGGAAGCACTCTCTTTCATAAAGGTCATGTGATTCTTTGGATTTGGGGTCAAAATTGGTTCTCCAAGAGTAATATTTAACTAAATACACTCCATGGTCTCTTTAATATTTTCTCCCTATTTTATTTTGAGTGTTTTCCCCTGTAGCTTTGGGATATCCTTACCTTCATCACCAACTAGGAGGGGGTATTCATCATCCTTTCCAATATTGTTTCCCTTCTTAAACAACTTCATTTAATTATAGAGGTTGAATATCCTCCCATTTATTATCACTCTATGGAGGGGATGGATGCCCATCATATCAGTGTCATCTTCCTCATCATTGGTGGATTTAGATCTGGGGTGTATAAACTAGTGCCTCATCCTATTTCTATCCTAATCCATGGTCTTGACTAGGATCTCAAGCTATTATTCATTGGTATCCTCTTTAGTTCCATCATGAAATATTTGGTAGGGAATGCATAAGGCAACTAGAGCCACCTTGACAAGTTCCCATTTGTGAGCACTAGGCACACCATGAAAAAATGTTGCATCATGAAAAAGGTTTCCATTCCTACCAGTTTTTGGGAAAGTTATTTAGGTATGCATGAATCCATACCAAAGGATTGTATGTACCTATCATACAACACTTGCACCCTAGTCTTGTAATTCTATGAGAATCTAGGTGGGAAAATGATGTCTTGGTACTTTATCATAGGGGACTCATGGCTATGTGGAAACACCCATAGGTGGTCATCATGACCATCTAACACACCTATTTACTTCATCATTATCATTATCTAAATATAATCCCATTATAAGGTTTCACATGCTTGATGGCACTCTTGTACATTCTTGACTATCTCATCATCAATGAACTTGGAGATATTAAATTTCATGCATTATGTAATGTGGTAGGCAATGCACAAGAAGATCTTGTCAGTGCCAAACCACCATCCATCAAGGCATAGTTTGGAGATAAACAAGTGCATTATTTCCCTTATGTTGAGGTTTTATATGTCCTCAATGGAGAACACAAACCTTGACTTGTAGTATCCTAGGAGATTTACAACCATTTCAACCTTTATTCCATCCTCCATCATTTCATGGATGTCTACCCCTATTATAGGTAGTCCCATTATTCTACTAATGATGCTCATGAAGATCCTCATGTGTCATCCTACAAAGTAGAATTAGTCTTCATATACATGCAAGAGGAATAATTACACCAATTCTTCTATTTTGATCAATCTTGGTAGCTTACCTAGTTCTGTATCACCCATGGTTACTAATTTGTCTCTAATGGAAACATTAAAGAGTGTGGTGCTTACCCTTTTTTTCTTCCACGTGTCCACCATCCAGTCCTAGTTCAAATCTTATGCATTTCTTCCTATTTTGTGGTTGTAATCCTTGAACTTACACATTTTCACAAATGACACCACTTCTCCCCCACCATAACCTCTAGGGGGAATTTCATTTCTCTATAGGAGAGTTTTATGCTTACTTCTAGATTTATTTCCACAATGCTTAAGTCTTCCTCCATTTTCACCTCTCATTTCATGATGACTACTTCTTTCATCACTTGCACTTTCTTCACATATTTTTATGCCTATTGTGGACCTATACCTAGCTTATTTTTTCCCTTTCTAAACCTATTGTTTTTAAAGTATGGTTAGTTAATCTTCCTAAATCTTGAAATTGTGCTTGGTGCTTCTTCACAGTCATGGGAATTGTGATTGTGTTTGGTTATTAAGATTCCTATGCCATTAATGGAAACCTAGTCATTTTGAAAAAAAATTCATCCCTATTTCTCTTTTAATTTCTCTCTATTTTCCACCTTTTCAAATTAGAGTAAAACATAATCTTCTCATTATTCACTTATTACCACTTGTGGGGGGGGGGGGGGGGTTGTATGACTAGTTCTCTCTAGTAGCATTCCTTGGTTTTAATCATTTTGGCTCTATGCTCTATTTTCAATTCTTACAAAGTTTAGTAATATATTGAAGTCTTCTATTTGCCCCTTTATACTATATTTTCAACTACCTCATTAATGGTTAGCATTACATGGATTTATAAAAATCTACTAAACCCATGAAATATACTAAAATCTACTATCGACTGCTCATTTATTGTAGATCTTTGTGCTTTTACCATTGTAGTATTAACTTTGATAATGGTTTATTTAGTGAAGTGATAGGTGATTTAAATTTTCACTTCCCATTGACCATTGGATGGGTGTTAGCTATCATGATGGTCATTCTCTTGTGCGTGGTTTAGCTTGGTATGACCTTCACCCTTCTTCTTGTAACCTAAGCACATCACTTCATATGCACTTGATTCAACCTCCTCAATTCCATATTTTCTTATTGTTGCACTTCCTTATAAGTGTACCTTTTGTTTTCTTATTCATTTTATCTATGATTTCATGTATCTTTATTTAGCCTCCCTTACCCCATATAAATCCTTAGGTGGGTCCTCTAACACCTCATTATCTCTTCTTGATTTCTTGTATGTGAACCTTTTGTGTACCTCCCTTAATTAATTTATACTTATAGATTTCTAAACCTGTTAAACTTTACACATGCCTAAAAACATAGGTGTTTATCCTTACGCACTTAAAAAATAATTTTGATCAACTCACTTGACTACATTTATGTGTGTAAGTGCTAGAAGAGTTCTTATATAGGCCTAAAAGCACCATTCTTATTCACTCAACATAAAATAAATAAACATAAGGAAAGATTTTGGATTGCACCAAATTTTATTATGGTTAAAATGAAGAAACTAACTTGTGACCAAGAATTTAGTAGTTAGTTGGCACACATTACATATTAGTGACTATATAGTTTCAATCTATTGCCAATAAAATTCCCATGGATCATTTCACCCATCAACATGCATAACTTTCATGCAATAGTCTCTAATATATTAAGGATGACATAAGGTCCCATTCACCTAATATGAAACTTTATTGGGTACCTAAGGTACTTAAAGTCATATAATAAGACCAATGTACCTTATATAAATACCTTGAGCTTGATGTGCTTATCATGCCATACCTTTTGGTGCACCTTTTCTATTTGTTGGCTCTAGCATGCTTGGGCATGTGTCTCATCCATGTGATCCAAGTATTCCAAGCATGCATTTAAGGATTTCTGGTCATATAATCAAATAATAAACATGATTTACAATGAGGGAACTAATAATTCCATAGGTAAAATGAACTTTTCACCAAACACTATTTGAAATGGTGTAGCCTTGTTTAGGCACTTGTATGTTGTGTGATAGGCCCATAATACTATGGATGCACAGTCATCCCAATCTTTCCAACCAGCATCACATATTTTTATGAGGCACATACTCATATTTTATTGAATTATTCTATGGTTACATTCACTTGGGGATTGTAAGGTGTCATTTTATGGTGCACCACAATAAATTCAATCAACAAGATCTAAATAATTTCATTGATGATGTGTATGCCATGGTCATTAGTCAAGATAAATGAGCATCCATAAAAATTGATGATATTATCCTAGATGAATCTTAATGATATGGTAGCTATATTAGCTTTGGTAAACTATACTTTAACCCAATTGGTGAAGTAAACTGTGGTAGCTAGAATTTACCTTATGCTTGTTCACCTTGTTGCAGGAGTAATAGGCCCAAGAAAGTTAATGGCCCATTTATCAAATATCACCAAGGTAAGGATGGGTATGAGAGGAATCTCATCTCTATGGTTTGGTTTTCTCATATGATATCAAATTTCACATGCTTTGGAATACTCTTTTACAACATGAAATAGTGTCAGCCACCATAAGCTTGATTGTAGTACTTTTTACATTGTGGCATCTCTAGTGTAATGGCCTCCTATTATCCCCTCATGAACATCTTAAAGTATTAATTAACATTAATAATTTAATAAACATTAGTGCATGACATCATCATGTCTCAAATTTTATAGTTCCCCACCAATGAGTTGAAAAGGTGTAGTGTGAATTGTGAGCTGATTCTTTTCCTTATTTATCATGGTTTGGGGCATAGATTCAGAGGTTAAAAATGTGGTGATATATGAAAAAAATTATGGATATGATGGAATGTATTAAGTTGTGTGTCAAGAATATAATATTTAATAGGCACTAATTCATCATTAGAGTTGATGTAGGATAGATGGTCTGGGCTCAAGTTTTATTTTCTAGGCTTTACTAAAACAAAGAACTGGAAATATAAAAACAAAACAATCCATTGAAAAATGTGCTTGTGTAAAATGAGATTATCTAATAGGTATTTAATCACCTCATGATTAGTAAATAATATGAAAGGGGTGACTAAAAAATATTTTTAGAACTTTTGTAGGGCGTAGACCATGGCAAGCACCTCATGCTCAGTTGTGGTGTAGTTCTATTTTGCCTTGGTTAGTTTTTTGCTTACAAAGGAAATAGGATGATTCATTTTTCCTTTGTTTGGTTTCACAAGAATGGCACTAATAATAGAACCAAATGCATCAATGTGGATGTATAAGGGATTTACCTAGTCAATAAATTACAATATTGGTGCACATGCTAGTTTGAGCTTCAGGGTCTCAAATGCATCTTTTTGTATTACACCCAAATAAAATGGGACATCCTTTTTCAAGTGATCTTCTGTAAGTGCCACAATCTTGGCATAGTTCCTTATGAACTTTTTATAGTACCTATAATTTCAAAAAAGGAATGAACATATTTATATATGGATGGGGTCTGAATTTGAAGGATGATTTCAATATTTTCTAAATCAATGAGTAGACCATCCTTGTAGATGATGTGCCTAAGAAAAGTGCCAAATGTCATTGGAAAAAGACACTTATTAAGGTTTAAATAAAATTACAATTCCCTTCACCTTTCAAACACAAGGCACATGTTATCATAGTGATCCTTAACTAACCCATATACTGTCTAATTATCTAAGTATGCCTAGAGTAACTTATGAATGAAGTTTTTGAAAGAATTGATCACCACTCAAGAGAACATAGTTGGTGAATTATTCAACCCAAAGGGAATAAAATTATAAGTGAAACAACCCTATTTAATTACAAAGGTGGTTTTGGGCTTGTATTCTTTCTTTATTTAGACTTGATCGTATCTTGAGAACCCTTTAGTAAAGGTGTATATCTCAAAACCTACGATTCCATCTAATACTTCATTTGTGAATCGAGTTGGAAAGGGTTCACTTATATAGGTGGTATTTAATAGTTTGTAGTCAACATAAATATGGATGTGTCCATCCTTTTTAATTTTGATAACCATTAGAATAACCTATTTATATTCCTACATGGTATAGATGATGCTTACAACTAGCATGTCATTGATACCCATTTTGACTTTGGTGTAAAGATTTTGGTTCATCCTGTAAGGTCGCTTCTTGATGGGTATTTTTCCATCGACTAGTTTTATGCTCATCTTCCTAAGGGATAGGTGTATGCCTTTAATATATATATATATATATATATATATATATATATATATATATATATTTTCCTCAAATACATATATATACATACACACACACACACACACATATATATATATGTATATATATATATATATATATATGTATATATATATATATATATATACATATACATATATATATATATATATATACATATATATATATGTGTGTGTGTGTGTGTGTGTATGTATGTATATATATGTATTTGAGGAAAAAATTCTTGGAATTCCTTTATGAGATCTACAATATGTACTAGTTTTGTGTTAAACCAATAGGCACATAGAGTGGCAATCTTTGGTCCCCCTTCTAAACTAATATCTACTTTGGTAGTTTTTAATGGTACTTGATAGGGTTAATTATTATCTTACTATGAATACTTGAATTTTTTACTACCCTTTATTTTTTATAACCAAATATGGGTACGGTCTTATTATTTTGGGGTGATATCCTCAACATGGTGCACTAAATTCATTTTGCCTATCAAATTCTTCTAGTTGCATGCCCTCCACATGTCATTATATTCATTAATAGAGTCACTATTGAGAGTTTAATATTTGAATAAGGCTAGGATAACTAAACCTTTTTTGTTGAACATGTATTTTATGCAATCCTCCAATATTGTAGTGTCCTCAAACTCTGACCTTTAAACTACTTGTAATGGCTCAAACAATTTAATTTTTTGTCAAGAAAAGGAGAAGGTGTGAACAAACCACTCCTTAAGGGCATCCAAGTTAGCTATTTCATGAAACATCTCATTTTTTACATACCATGTTCATGCCCAAGTCTTCAAGGTCCTATAGAAGGCATGCACCCATAGATTCTTTGGGGTGTTTTCACCACAGATAGTCCATGTTTCTTCATAAAGATGCACATGCATTATAGGGTCAGAGTTACCAAAGGAGGCTAAGATGTCCATGTATTCATTACTCTTTCCAAATATAGTGAAAATATATTCCTTCACATCTTTCCAAGTTGGTAATATAGGCTTTTGTGCTGACCACCAACATGAAGCAATGTTATTTAATATATACACTAGTGTGCCCATTCTATCCACCTCTTTTAGGATGAATGAATTGAGTTCATGGATATAATATTCTACTAGATTAATACTTTGATATATTATGAGTGATTAAAGTTTTCACTTCTAAGGTGGAACACTCTTTCTTTTTTTCTTGGTGCAAGGGACCCATTTTTTGGAGGTGCACTCGATCTTTACCCAACTTGTGTTTACTAGTTTTTGCACCTTTACACACATGGAGTAGCACCATCAACTAGTGGTCTCATATGACTCCTTGACCCATTAGTCACAATAAATTTTAGTGGTTTCTAAGGTTAATTATCCATATTCTAAAAAGAGGATTCCTTGATCAATTGGGTTTAGAGTCTTGGCACCTTGTACCATGATGTTATAGATATGGTTGATCTCATCTTTGATGTTCATGATTTTGACATAGGGGGTCTTTGGTCATTAGAGATGGGTATAGATACCCTCTCATATTCATTATAAAATTTCATGTATCACCTTTTTAATTGAATATCTACATTATTTTCATAACACTATGGCCTTCCTAATATTGCCAAGTAATTGTCTTACTCTACTAAATCAACCACTTCAAAGTCAACATGGAATTAGGTGCCCATTATATATAAAAATATGATATTTAAAATTATAATAGGCTACTCCCTTGTATTATTGGCCATAAAGAGTACACAAGGGGAAGGTCTCAATGCTATCCTACCTAATTTATTAGAGGTGTTCTTAGTCAAGATGTTGACCTTGATGCCTGTGTCTATAAGAAATTCATAAGTAAAGCATCCATCAATAGTGGCATCCATTAGGAGTTCTTATTAATTCAAAATTTTGTGTATTCTAAAATTCTTTAACATTCTCCATGCATGGCATGGTGACTTCAACTTGATTTTGACCTACATGCTCCAAGAGCAAATTATTTAATGAGGCAACATTCCCTCTATCTATAGGAGGAATAAAACCTTTGTTAATTCTTGTATCTCAATTTCATATCTATCCTAATTCTTATGAGAGGTGCCAAGCTATGCTTCTAGGTATTGTTCTAATTAGATCTCCCCTTAAAGGTTTTGGATGACACTCATAACCTACTATAACACATATTTTTGGTGCATTGGGTTTGGGTATGGTACACATTTAGGTTCAGACCATGTTATGCATTCATTATAAACCTTATCCATATATTCTAAATTCAATTTAGGTACTAGTGTAATTGGAAATAGAGGGGTGAATCTACTATGATTAGTTACATGTACCTTGACTATCTTTATGCATGGTTGTTGATTCTTTGGGGTCCATTTTTCCATTTTCTACTCATGCCTGATCATTCCTACACCCTAGTCTATGTTAGGCCTACCTTGGGTCAATTTTTTTTATAGGTTAGGGTATTATTTGACCTTATGGGACCCTCAATAATACCCACACATGGAGTTTAGGCCAATCATGTTGATAATGCTCTATTGATATACACTTGGGAACCTTCTACCACCATGTCTTCCACTTCATCCTTTGATGCCTAATTACATCCCAAAGCCTATGTTTTATTTATTATATCCATCATTAACCTTATTATCTTACTCTCTAACTATTGATGTGGCCTATCATGTGCCTCTTTCTAGGTTCTCACACATTTCATCAATCACTTGATAATCACTAGTGGTATGGGTGTATGCATCACATAATATACAATAGATGGTTATGTTGACTTGGATGGTGCATTAAAATAAAGGGTAGTTGTGTATTTCATGTGCCTCTTTATATATTTCATAACTTAGAAATAGGGTATGCATATTCCTTTATGGGAGATTAGTCCTATTATGGAACATTAATTTTCAATAAGTGCACCATAGTCCACTTCAGATGCCATGTAATGAGATGGTAATAATATTTTAGAGATGGGATGCCATAGATGTAATATACACTTTCATAATGGGTTGATCCCAATATCTAGACTTCTTAACTACCTCAACTCTAAACATGGCTTCAAGTGCTTCTCGAGGGTCTATAAAAGTCTTCATGAAAATCACTCTTCAAAATGGCATGAAAACCCCAAAATAAACTAATGTGCATGCTAGAAAGGGTGAATATCATTTGGGATATTTGATATGAGAGTCTTGAACCTTGCATCATATAAGAACACACTCTTTGAGATTCCTTGGGTAATATCTTTTAGTGTGATGATGTTCTATTGTTCAAACTTCATAATGTAAAATTAATTCAGGAATGAATCCTTTAGATTATCATAGTCAACCATGTCCTAGTTGGGATCAAATTTCCTATACCAATTATGGGAGAGATCAAGTAAAGTGGTTACAAACTGGGTATCTTTGTGCTTGATTGGGTTATGCCCCATGTGCACCATTATAGTTCAGACTTCAACACATGTTCTATGGCATTCCATGCCATGATACTATGGAAAGTGCATAGCCATTTTATAGTATACTTTATGTCAGGGGAAACTGGTACTTGAGGCACTTATCTTCTTAGATCCTATCTTAGTAGCAGTCCTCCAACACCTCAGCCACATGATCAAATCATGATCCAAACAAGGATTCGGTATCACCATTTAATTAGTGTACCCATAAGACAAGAAATACCTTAAAACATACAAACTAAAATTAAATTGAATCAATAATAGAGCGAAATATGAGGCATTAATTTTGGGACTACTTTTTTCTCTCAAAACTAATGTCAAAAAAATATTGATTTATGGAGATTCAAAATTGGTATTCAATTAGGTCAAGAATAAATACCAGTGTAATTTGTCATATATGAAAAGGTACAAACATATATTATGGTATTTTATTGAGTCTTTTGAGACCCTTAACATAATAGATGTGCCTAGAGAATAAAATCAAGTTATTGATTCATAATCTACCTCAGCTGCCAATATGACACTTGTATAAGAGTCTAATGTACAAATATTATCCATTGAGTTAGTAAATATTCCATTAGTTCTAAATAATGTGCAAAATTTCCAAGATTTTGATGATGACCATCAGATTGTCCATTTCTTAACTAACTATAGGCAATTTTAGTATCAAATCATTCATCTAAAGGAAATTGGTTACTTATGCCAAGAGTAATTAGGGGGTGAAGGATTTATTAAGTTGAGGGAAAATTGCCTCCCATTGGGAATGGTTTCCTTGAAAAGGAGATTTGATTTGGTTCATCAAGATCATTAGTAAAGGTATCCAAAAGTAAATGAATCTAAATTCAAAAGTGAAAATTTAGGAGATAAGCATAACCCACACTATGTCAAAATTGGTCTCAGTGGTACTCTAGAGGAAAGACATAGAATGAAGAGTTTACTCATTCAATAAAAGAATGTGATTTCATGGACATATTAATACTTGAAGGTTTTCTGCCTAAGGGTCATCATCCATACAATTCAATTGAATTTGGACCAAAAACCATTTAAGAAGAGGCAAAGGCTAGTAAATCCTATCATGGAACCCCTTATTTAAAGGAAGTAGAGAAGCTACTAAGTGAAAAAATATTTTTTTGTATCAGACATTCTACTTGGGTGGCTAGTTTAGTTCTAGTCAAAAATAAAAGTGGAGAGATAGGCTCTATGTGTATTTTAGGAACTTAAATAAAGACTTTGAGAAAGAAAATTATTCATTACCTTCCCTAGATGAATTCATCTAGACAGTGAGTGGTTTAGGAATGATGTCTTTCTTAGATGGATTTTCATGGTGTAACCAAGTTCTAGTAGAATGAGAAGACATTATTCACCATGAAGTGGGGTAATTATGCATATAAGAGGATGCCATTTAGTCTAATTAATGTAGGTAACATGTTTTAATGAGTTATGGTCTATGACTTCAAGGGGATGATAAGTAAATGTCTAATTATTTACATGTATGACCTCATAGCCTTCTAAAATAAGGATTGATCACATAGGGCACTTATAATCAATATTTAAATGATGCATAAAGTTTGGCATTTTTTTTAACCCCAAAAAGAGTATGTTTGGTGATATAGAAGGTAAGATCTTAGGTCATATCATCACCAAATAGGGTATTACAATTCACCCAGATATAATTAAATAGATATCAAAAATTACGTCATCAAATATTAAGAAAGAACATAAATATTTATTTAGGAAGATAAACTTCATGAGAAAGTTAATATCAGGCTTTAAAAAAAAATTAAACCTCTTAATACAATGCTCAAGTAAGATTTTAAAGTGGAATGGATATAAAAGGCTCAAAATTATTTTCAAGACATTAAATATGCAATATCTCAAGCCCATATATTGATAAATCCAAACTCCACCAAATACTTCTTGTCAAAACATATTATTGCTATCGTACTCACCTAAAAGAAAGAGGAGAGCAAACATCCTATTTCATTCATGAGTAAAAACTTGAAAGAAGTAGAAATTAGGTATTCTATGATAAAAGACAAGTCTTTGTCCTTGTCAAAGCATTGAAGAAATTATAACATTACATCATGAGGAAAAAGATAATGACCATCACACCAAATCTTACTGTTAAGCTTACCTTATCACAAAATGAATTGGGATAATGTAGAGGAAACCATATGGAAAAACTACAAGAATTTTACATGAAAATAAAGATTGTGAAGATTTTTAGAGTTCAAGGCATAATTTAGCTCATGAATGAGCCTAACCCACACATCACTATTAAGGATATTTATGAAAACCATGTAACTAATGGGGACTAGTATATTGACATTATTCAATACTTGCTCACTAGTACTTGCTCGATAGAGCTCAAAAGAGAATAAAGGAGAGATTTAAGACTCAAATTAGTTCATTACATTATTAGAAAAGGGATATTATATAGAAAGAATTATAAATGCATATAATTTAGATGAATATCATGAGAGGAATCTCAAGACATTCTAAAAATTTATAGTAAAAGATAAGTAGTGGTCATCCCTCTAAAAACACCACTACCCATAAAATCCTCAAAATGGGTTATTACTAGCCAATAATATTTAAGGACTCATATATTCATGTTTGAACGTGAAATGAATTCCAAGTCCTAGCAAAGAGGAAAGTACACCTAGCCATACCTCTACAACTGATGATCGAAGGAAGATGATTTGCCTAATGGGGATTGAAATTCATTGGGGTCGTTAATCCAAACTATTTTGTTGGCCACAAGTTTGTACTCACTGCTATAGACTATTGCACATGATGGACTGAAGATACAACTACAAAAAAATATAGAGCACAAGATGTGATCATTTTTCTGTAAGAAAATATCACAACTAGATTTGATACTCTTATCTTTCTAATGTGTGACAATGGCCCAACATTCCAATCAATTAAATTTATAGAATGGGACCAAAAAAATTGAATCATCATTAGATCATCATCCAACCATTACCCAAAAGGAAATGTGTTGGATAAATCAACAAAAAAGAACATGATTGATGGAATCAAGAATTTTTCAATAAACAAACCCATAATCTACTGAAGTATGCACTATGGGCTGATTGAATGAGATATAAACAAGCACTAAAATCTTTACCTTACTTATTGGTCTATGGGAGAAAACCTATTTTCCGAATCATGCTTAAGTTACCTACATATCATTTTATTCAAGAATACATAGATCCAAGTGATAAGGTGGAATATCAGTTATTAGACATAATATAGAAGGAAGACTTCAAGACTAAGGCCTTACAAAAACATAGTAAACATCAATATATAGTGAGAAGATAGTTTGACAGAAGATAAAAATTCAAAGCATTCAAAATATTTGACTTAGTGATTCTATAGGACAAATCCCATGAAAATAAAGGACATCATTACAATTTTACCCCATTCTAGATTGGATCTTATCAAATTTTAGAGATTTTGTGTAGCAATTCTTTCCATCTGAGGGGCTTCCAAGGTAATGAGATGACATACCCAGTCAATGGAAAATTTTGGAAGCATTAATTCATGGTTTTACTATCTATAAATGTACCTAAATAGTGACAAAGGTGATGGTAAGATTGGTACTAGGTTAGATTTATTGTTTTATTAAAATAGATTTTATGGCTTTCATAGAATAATTTCTCCACTTCCTATGTTAGCTTCCTAGTTTTTAGTAGTTCATTTTATAGAGTAGTTTCCTACTTTATAGATTAAACATATATTTGTCTTATGGAAATATGATTAAATTTCCCAAAAATGCTCAAATCAAGTATCCAACCTATTTATACTTCCTTTAACATGTTCAAAGGCCAAAGGATCAACCTGTGGGAAAACATGGAAATAATATGTACATTAATTTTTTTTATTTATAGGATTTTGCACCCATACATTTCAAATTTTTATAATTCAAGTGAAAAATAGGAAATTTGATCATAAAATATTCAACACTAAATACATTATTCATGAATGTGAAGACTACTCTCATTACTACATACAAATTTTAGAAAGTTTTTTCACTAGATCAAATACACTTATCATATTAATACTTATTTGAGGAAATAACCATAGATATGGGTAAAAATGGTAGGGATAGTATGGTAAACTTAATATTTTATAAATACCAGATCATTATACTAATTATAGTCTATACTCTCCCCCTCCTAGCAATGTTCTTTAAAATAAAATATAACAAACATAATAATAAAAGCTTCCTCAAAAGAGTGATCTAAAATTCCTCAGATAAAAATTATAAAGGTGTTCAAATATCTTACAATGATGAAATAAGGGAAATTTACCATGCATCATGAAATAATATAGGAGAAGGAAAGACAAGGATTCCATGGTACCTTAATCAGGGCTATGAATGCCTATCTAGCAGTAGAACAATGCCAAAGCTTCCATAAATTTTAATTTAAAATAAAATAAAATATAGTGAAACCTATATTTTTCCCACTTCTCTCTTAAATTCCTCATAATAAGTATAAAAATAAATCACTTCCTCACACACAGATCCAATGTAAATGAAAATTCAAGTATGTTGTATGTGGATGATGGGAATCTCTTTTATATATCTGATTTGATTTCATGTGTATGATGGTTCATGTTTGATTTAAGATTTTTTAACCAAAATTTATGGATTCTCAAATACTTATGAGTATTTCCCCCATGAGTCTCTATTTGTTGTACCCAAGATAACCCCATTCTTATTTTTTAAAATATCGACTCACTGTCTTTTAGAATTGGCTTATATCCCTATCTTGAAATTCCTCTAATAATAAAGGCCTTATGTATTTTGTTACTTATGTTATTTTTTAGGCATATGAACATACCCTTTTTTACTTTTTTGGACTAACCTACTAATGATTTTTTAGAAGTTATGTATATGCAAGTTTTGTCTCATATTCTTTGGAAAATTTCCTCAACAGAAGTTATTAGACCATTTGTGTCTTCAACAATTTTGTTTGGAATTTATGTTCACCAAAATATTCAAACATATTATTAATCTTTGGAATTTTTTTTGGGTATCTTGTATTTAATTAATTATTTTTACACATTTTGGGTCTTAGACACTCTGCATCTTACATACCTTGTAGGAATTTACACTTCTATGTTTGCTTCAGAGAATTTGTTGAGAACAAAGTGTTTAGGATTTCAAGGTATGGGACCTTGAAGTCATATTCACCTTATATTAAAACACTTTTCCATTTACTCTTCAAGAGCTATTCTTTGATAACTATGTTTAAAATGTTTTACATTTTAGTTTATTTGGGTCTTCAAAGGATTTATTTTACAAAGATTCTTTGATGAAATTACCCAAACTCATTTAGGCCTTCAATGAAAATGTTTGGTTATTTTCCTCAAAAAATTCCTCTAACATGTTTTGGTAATAAATGGTTTTGATCAATGAAAAATCTTAGCACATCAAGGTATTCAAAAACTCATTTGGGGATTTCCTCCAAATCAATTAGGTCTTTGTCAAAAGTGTTTGAAAATTTTCCTTGGGATACTCATCCTCATCAAAAACATTGTTATATCCTAACTCTAAACTACCAAAATATTCATTACTCGATAAACTAAAGAGAAGAAAGTAAAAAAAATGACACTTGACAAAGTGAAATGATGTGGCACTCCTACTAAACATTAATGATGCCTACATGGCATATTCACTAAATAAAGTGTAAAAGTTTAAATTGAATAAATAAATTAAATTTATAGATGTTGTGCATTAATGGTGCATGAAATGGAAATTAATTCCAAATCTATATCAAAGTAGCTCAAGTGAATAAATACCCATTTCATCTAAATATGAATTTAAAACTCAAATACTCTCCTATGATAGATCCCTAGCCACCAATGTTTCCAACTTAACAACCTACTTAGGAGAGCCAAGTGATTGAATTGCAAACTAGACTAGTATCAACTTAGCTATATAGAAATTACATCCTCATCTAGATCATTCTGAGGAACTCTCCCTACTTAATTTTTTTTGATCAAATATTCAAATGAGTACATGGATATGATTTTAAAACCTACCATATTCAACAATGATTACACCAATTACTCATTAATGTGGGATGTCATACACTAGGTTGATGCACATACACATGAGGATAATTTGACTCTGGCTCAACACAAATTAGCCATAGACCTCCTCATATTAAATAATTAAGGGTTATACTTCTTATATGTAAATACAATATGCATGCCTTGTATTGACCTCCTACAATATTCATTTTTTTCTAAGAAGATATCTAGAGTAGCATTCCAACATCATGTCAAGCATTAAATGGTTTTAACATGTATTTTTGGTAACACATTTCAAATGTACCTCTCCCTCTTTATTAAAAATTAAACTTATGATTTACATAGATTAGTGGCATGAAAGAAAAAAATATATTTATAAGACACTTAATAGTTGGATGTTCCCTAGAAAAATAATCAATTTGAAGGACAAGCATCCCACACCAATAACTAATTTCAGAATGGGAATTTGTATTGGGATGGCCCTATTGAATAGGCTATTTAGATACCCAATTATTAAATTATACACTTGGAATTTGTTCCATTACTTTAATTGTTAAGGACATTAGAATTGACCTTTGCTCTAGGATAAGTGATTAGATCCAGGTTATGAGAGTAGATATTAAATAAGGATAAGAGGATTCCAAGAGGTCATTTATATATGATATCTTACTTGTTTTATGTATTCCTGGGGATATTTTTCATTCACAATGGCTCACTTTGGAACCCCCCTCTATATTGCATAAAGAATCATATATGTGATCCTTACTCCTTGATGCACATATATGTGTACACTCATAACATTGTGCACATATCTGAGGATGTCTACCCCTAGGTATGTATGGCCATCCATGAGTCCCCCCTACCCAAGAAATCAAAGAATGTTATAGATACATTATTTATTATGGGAGACTACTAGTTATACCCCAATTACATAGTCATGATGGCTATAGACCATAATTTTACACCATTATGCCTCTCCAAGTATGTCCCAAATAATTTTGGGGAGAAATAAATAGACTACTAATTATGATGGGGTATCAATAAGGACATGCACAATGAAAATTAGATTACCTTCACAACTCTGAACTAATGATTGGAAAGATATGCTATAATAATTGAAAGCACTTATATAAAGTAAGTATAAATAATACTATTTCTTATCTTTATTACCACACAAGGATTGGTATCCCCATGGATAGGTACACAAACATATCCAAGGACTTGCCATCAAATATCAACATGAGCCCCATGATCTTAATTTTTCGTTCATCAACATTCCAAATGATGACCAAGTCAAAGAGAGGGTATAATAAGTTTAGTTGAAATAATATCTTCCAAAACTTATTCAAGGGGAACCTTCCATTTCTATAAAGGAGGTATGAACTAAAATCCCACTAACTAAGGGATGGGATACATTAGAATTAAGTACTATTAAACCTACTCAGCCAATAGGTGAACAAAGGAAACCTTCCCACACACCCCTTGTGGCACTTAAGGAAGTAAATAAGGAACCATGGGTGTTAGATACATTGCTTGGGGAAAAAAATATGATCCCACTTATCTTTATTATTTAGATAATAATGGCGTTACCCAAGGTGATGTTACATCAGTTCCATAGATCACTACTATGGTTACCTCAACCATACAATTGGATCCTTCCATAGCTACTACTATAACTATTTGTTATACAAATAAGTTGAGGGCCTAGCCCCCTCCACAAAAACCAACCAAGGAAGCACCATCATTGGAGCTAACCACATAAGAGGCAATTGGATGGGATATTTTTGACAATTAGGAAAAATTACAAAGAGTGAAAGTCTTGAGACTTTATGACTCAAAAGGAAAGGCACCATTTCATAATCAACCATCAGGCAAACCAACACCCCCTCTAATTTCCATTACCCCTACTATTTCTTATGTTTATTTTTTATTTTCAGTTTACTTGATCTTATTTCATTCATCCCTCCTATCCCCATACTCTCTTAGTCCCCAAGGTGGAGGTTATCCCTATTCAACCCCTTTTTAAACTATTTGAGGTTTTAGGTTGCAACCTAGCTGAGTAAAGGATTGTTCAGGACTACCCGAATCTCGTCCAACATGGGAATAACACTAGGTTATGGGTTACCTAATATTTGGATAGACCTCTAAGGTTTTTAACAAGGCTAGCTCCTTTGATATGAAAATATAGTTCTTCTCCTAAACTTATACTATTGGATGAAAAGGGAGAGAAAATACATGAAAGAAAACATATTCTAAGTGTGGTGATGCAATAAAAGTTTAATGATTCACTCTCATCTTAGACTCTTTTATGACTAAAAATGAGTCTAATTAGGATAAGAACTAATCATATTCTAGGAAGAGGTTTCAAACATGATTATTTTGTATGAAGTCTAAAAAGGGACCTAAAACTTGAAGGACAAAAAGAGATAGGTTTAAGTAAAACACTATGAACTTATGACACTTCACACAACTTGTAAGAAACCAATAGACTTGAATCAAGGTGCATGTAAGACATACAAATGATGAAGAGGAAACATACACTCTATAAATAAAATTTTAATAAAGAACACTTAGCATTCAAATAATTCACTAAAAAAATGGTTTAAAGCTTAGAGATATAAATCAAGAGTTTAAAGTTAGTATTATAGGAATACCTAAGGTGAGAGAGATATATATTGGAATTAAAGAGGTCATTAATGACCTATATTCCACTTAGAACAACCACCACCTCTATCCTTCTTGAGACCTCCTCTATATTAATTTCATCATATATTTATTTGGCATGATGGATAATGTGAAGATCAAGACCAGTTACAGGAAGTAATCCCCACCACTACATGAATCCTTCTCAAGATCCTTTGCATTAATGTCCTTCACTATCTTCCTTAATCATGCTTTATGTTCTTCATTTTATTATGTATTTACTTGAGCTCTCTCCTTGATTTTATTTTTGACATTACTTATGTAGTCACCATTATACCATTGCTACTAAATATTGAATATATATCTATTATGGATGAAAACCAATCACCCTATTGGTTTTCATATATTAATGATTGAAAATGAATATTTGTAGGCTAGGGTCTCTTGAATTTGAATGAGACATAAAACCTACATCTAGAAGCTCTCTAAAATCTTTATAGTAATTTAATGGTGTTAGATGGCTTTGTAAGGTCTACTCCTAATTATCCAAATCATGATTGATATCGTATTTATGAATTATACCTACTTGGGGTGGCAAGATCATTCATCTAACATGTTTTCATTTATGGAATCCTCTTGAAATATTTTATCTATCTCATCCTAAGTCAAATTAATTATCTATTTGAAGTCCATAGATATTTACTTTTGATATAGATGATCGATCTCAATTTGGTCTTCTTATATTGTGTCAATTGTTAGCTCCCCATTCATTTTGCAAGATTCTATTGTCAGCTCTTTTAATTCTTGACCTCATGCATGTAATTTATCTTCTTATATATGAATTAATGTGATCCATATATCTTCTACCATATTAACATGGTTGAGACACATGTCACCCATGCATTTGATTTTAAGATCCACTAACCTTTTGACCCATCACTCATTGTTAGATCTTCTTTATATGATGCATCACATACCATCAATCTATTTGGGACCAATAGAATTATCAATTTATGTGCACCATTAGATATTTTATTGGTCACCCAAGATATTGACACTTGTCATTTATGCATTTATGTTGACCTTTTGACTTGATGCTCACCATTGATCTTTGACGCATGATCAAATGTGCACTATTAGATCTTTGAGACCCACTAACATCTATCGAATCACTATTTTCCATTATATTTGATCTTAGATACTAATATTTGGACACTTTTCATCTTCACATTCATCTTTGGAAAATTTGAATTCAAATGGCTATTTTCCATAATTTTAATTTGATCTTCCCACACATGTTTCACTTTACAAGTCTAACTCTAAAGGCTTATATCTTTAGATACCAAGATCATCAAGAAGTAATTTTTTTTTAGCATGACCTAGGCATGAAAAATGTCATGTCCATGTGATCCTTTGGCCTGAGAGGATTTCTAAGTGAACTTATTAAATGGACAATCAATCTAACCCATTCATTTATGCATGATGTGCCATGATGGTTTGGTCTCTCTATACTTATGCAAGAAATTTCAAGGTTCAAAATGAGTTCTTGAGACTTGTGAAAACTCATACCATGATCTTGACTACATTGATCACCATGAGAACTTGGTTCCTAAAAATTTGACATACTACACTCTAAATTTACTTAAAGTGTTTCAAAATATTTGCAAGATACATGTGATATTTAGACCACTCATTCCATCCAAATATTTATTTATCTTGTCTATTCAGGTAGAAGCTTTGGCATGTGGTCCAAATTGTCTAACATTTTTGGTGAATCAATTGGCTTGACCAACTTTCTAGTCATGAAACCTAGAATTTGATCAAGCTTGCTCATGATAACTAAAAAAATGAAGTATCAATTATAAAAGGATTCTTCCTAACTCTTGATAACAATTTGAAGTAATAAGAAACACACAAATGACAAGAAATCAATAAGACACACCAAATAACTAAATGATATAAAAAAATAAATAGAGTAATGTGCAAGATCACTTGGAAGTAAAGACAAACCTATCTACCTATATACAAAGATCATGAGATAACACTAGTAGTAGAATTCAATATACCTCCCATTGATAGGTATGGGAAGGATATCTCCATTAAACCTATTAAGATAAAAGGCATTTCTCTCATTGTAACCTATGATAACATAAGGTCCACTCCAAAGACTATCAAACTTGGAGTGCTTTCCTAGTTTTGCACAGTCGTCATCCCATTTGAGGACTATGTCACCTTATTGAAATGTATTTGAGGAGGATCCTTTGTAAAATTAACTCTTCACTTGGTGTTTATTGGACAACATAATGTGCATATAAATATATCTTTTATCCTCTAGCTATCTTAGCCCATTCAACCTTATCTACATAGCATCATCCTCTAGGAGCTCAATTTGATGTATACGCTCTATTACAAGAAGTTTAAGAGTCATAAGAAGTTTGGATTATTTACCATAGACAAGAAGGTATGAGGATTGTCCAATATATTTCTTAGGTATCACTTTTTCTACCCATATGGTAGTGCTTAGTCTAGTATGCCTCTCCCTTTGACCATCTTCCATAGTTCTCTTGATAATCCTCAACAAGTTCTTATTTATGGACTTTGCTATCCCATTGCCCTATGGGTAATAGTTAGAGTATCCATTGAGATAAATTATATGTGAAATATCCCACTCAAATACATTACTTATGATAAATTCCAATGTATTTTTATAAATGATTGTAGAAGGCACACCAAATCTGGTCATAAGGCTAGCATAAAAGTCCAAAATAGAATCTTCATTAGCTTGCTTGAGGGAAGTTGCTTAAACCCAAATTGTAAATTATTTTGTATATATAATTATATATTTATGTACTTTAAATTAGTGGGGTATATCATCCTTATGAAATATAATCCCCATTGCATGAAATTTTATTCTACTTGTATGGGTTACAAGGGAAGGGCAGCCAGTTTTTGCTTGTCAACAAACATTGCACATTTTGGGAATTTCCTTACCCAAGAGTGTGCATCTTTAAACATTATGGGAAAAAATTACATATCTATAATGATATTAGAGGATATTTTCTTGTTATTAAAGATCCTACCAACTAGATCATCATGGAACTGCTGAAGAAGCTTGTCTATTTACAATGTTTCCACACACCTCAAAATCATGCTTCATATGTCTCTCTTGAAAAGTACTCCATCTATCAGGACATAAGGTATAGTTTTCAACATAAATTTCCTTATATTAGCTTTATATAGTGTTATAGGACATTTTCCTAACTCAATAAATTTGAGTATATCATGTATCCAACTGAAAGGTATGTTGTCTGTAGTTGCTTGTTGTCTACCATGGACTATCAACACTTGATATTCATCTTGCTTTACCTCTACTAAAAGGTGCTCACATAACCCTTTTCCCTTTAAAAGTTTTGTAACTATAACTTTAAGGTCATACTCCATGCATTTTTTCACTCATTCAACTCTTTTCTCATTGAGGTCTCTTTTGAGTATAAACTCTTTAATACTTGGGTGTACCACCATGAGTATGATCTTACTATTTGAGTCCATGTTCCTAAATATCTTAAAAATTCTCACTAATACAAGAACATGTTTAATACAAATTTATACCTATATTAATACCATTATAAGGCATAGATAAATAAATAAATAGGTTGTTTTAAACCTTGCACATTATGCTACATCAACATGACAGAGGTTGCATCTAATGTAGAGAAGGCATACAAGTAGAATTTTTTAAAAAAATAGGATTAAAAAGTGTAAGGGACTGATATATGGCCTCATTTATGTACCAAAAACTCCTCTTACCTTATTTTTTCCATGTAAATTCCTTGCATTTTCTTAATATGTGAGTCTTGACTAGCTTTGCAAAGCTTGGGATAAATCTTATTATAAAAATAATCTTTCCTAAGAAAATCTATAGACCCTTCTTTTTCTTGGGAAAGGGTAAATATAATATGGACTCAAATATTTAAATATTTATTGAAATACCATCCTTGGACACTAAATTGACTAATAACCTACCCTTGTGAACACCAAATATACATTTTTTAGGATTCAATGACACACAAAACTCTCTACATCTTTCAAATACTAACCTCAAGTGAGTATTTTGATTAGCTAGGTCCTTTGAGAAAATAGTGATGTCATATAGGTAGATAAAAACCATGTCATTGATCAAACCTTTAAATACAACATCCATTTCCCTCTAGAAAGTTCCTTCAACATTGGATAGTCTAAAGGGCATTTTCATATATGCATAAGTGCCCCACTTTGTGTTGAAGGTAGTCTTGTGCCTATCTTCTTCCTTGACCATAATCTGATTATAACCAAAGTAGCCATCAATAAATGAGAATATCTAAGAACCTAACACATTTTTAAGAATTTGATCCATTGAGGGTAGTGGGAAATGGTCCTTTAGGGATACTTTATTGAGATCCCTAAATCAACACATAAACTTATTTCCCCATTCTTATTCCTTACTGGAATAAGGTTTTCTAACCATGAGTAATGTTCAATGGGGAATATTATTTTTGATTAAATAAACTTAAATAAATCCCTTCTCATCAACTCCTCCACTTTTAGGTTTACAGGCCTTTGTTTTTGCTTGACTAGTTTTGCATTACTCTCTAGTTCAATGGTATGTTATGCAAGTTTGGGATAAAAACCCTTAAAATATTTGTATTCCCATGCAAATACATTAGATAAATCTTTTCATAAAGCAACAAATGCAACTTTATATTTTGTTTTTTTATCTTTCCTAACTTCAACAATTTACCTTTTAAGTTCTCTATCCTCTCACGGTGTTCCTCCTTACATGAGATACATGCCTTACCTCTTATCACTTGGTCATATTCATTATAAATTATTTCCAATGTCATAAGACCCTTAGGAAAATTTTTATATCTTAGATGCACTATCTGTCCATCATACTGATGTTGGAATTTTTTTATTCTTATGGTAGAATTTAGCCTCCTGCATCGAAAAACATATAATTTGGTCATCATTATCAAACACCTACCAACTCACCTCATTATCAAGTATAGATGGATTATATATGAACTTAATCTTCTCTTGAAATTGGTTTCCTTTGAATCCTTATAAAACCTTATATTGAGCTCCAATGGTTGTAATCCTATCTACATATTGATTTGCATCCCTTTGTATGGATTGTATATTGAATGACAATAAGTCCTTTATGAGGTCCCATACACGATGCTTATAAGCTTTCAAATGATGTTTCTTGGTTAAATTTATTCCTCTCACTTATTTCAAAATAAGCTCACTATCACCCTTGACTTGAATAAGTTTAACACCTCTTATTCTTGACTCTTGTAAACCATGTAGAAGGGCTTCATATTTAGTTATGTTTGAAGTGAAACTAAATTGATATATTGTAGCTAAATAGTACTTATAATCTTAGGGTGAAACCAACATGGTTTTATCTCCACTAACATTCTTTGACCTTGATCCATCAAAGAATAAAGTCCATAGACTATCTTCCTCATGAGTGGTGTTAGTTAGGCAGGGTATAGTAATAACGTCCTCATGCATACAATACACCCTTAAGCCTACTTCCTCAATTTTAGTATAGGCATAAAATCCATGATTGTCAACTACCCATTCATGTATGTATAGGTATAAATTCCATAAAAATGGTCATGAGGCTCTTGTTCACTAACATTTTCATCCTCATCTAATATGGTATAATTGACATTTGTAAGATTAGGCATATAAGGATCTAGATGGAACCTAGAGATAGGTTTTGACCTAATAGTGACCCTAGTCCCATATCTAGTCCTAAAAACCATGTATGACCAATCAGAGGACAAATACCCCCTAATTTTTGTAGTAAAGTCCCTAGATAGGCATAGGTAAAAATATGGGGCTAGGTCTATAACCATTAAATCGTAAGTGATGAGACAATCTGGGAAAGCTTCCAATGTGATCTTAAGATCTTTAAATATACCTACTATTTTAGTGGGAAAACCATCCAACTAGTTAATACCTTTTTTGTTAGGCACATACTTAATCTCAAGATTATCTTTGGAATTAGGCATAACTAAGGTTGAAGCACCTGAATATATCATACAATTATGCACTAAATAGTCCCCTATGATGCCTAACATATAGAATGGAGGGTACTTGACAACCTTAGGGGGATTAAAAATTTTATGAACTTAACCTTTACAAGGATCTTGACTAGGAGTTTAAATTTGACAAGGTTGACTATTATGTATAAAAATAGTGTTTATCTTATCAACTATCTTGTTCAAATGAGAAAGTTTGAAGAGCTCTTGATAAAGGATCTATTTCTATCACAAAATGGATATAGAATCATACATAGACATAGTTATGATACCCCTTTTCATATGATGCATAATATTTAAAGGAATACTAGTACCTTTAGACTGCACCTTGGAAGTAGAAGTATCACTTGGCACTTGAGTGACATGAGGAACAAAAGGAGAATTTTATTATTACTAATGATTTTGAGGTATTTTTTGAGTTAAAATAACTTTAGTAGATATATTTGAAGTGGTAGGATATTGATTGAATTTTGGAGGTGTTGAATAAGCATTAGGTTTCTCCAAATTATCATCCAACATCCTCCTCTTAGCCCTTGTATTGGCTATAACTAGTACATTTTCCCTTTGTGTAGTCTTCCCCATGTTTACTTCTACATGCTCAAAAATATGTTACCCCTCTTAAAAGTTTATGTAAATGGTTTTAGATGGTGACTTACCAATACTCCCTTATTGTTGAATTTGAGCTCATAATGATGCTATAGAAGGCATGTTATATTGATTTACTATAGGGCCTTATGGTGGAAGAGGCATTGTGTCATGACCTTGAAATGAAGGAGAACACTTCCAACTAGGATCTTGATAAATTTATCCACTTGTAGCCACTACCAACTCATTGTAATTCCCTCATAATTTTCATTAAACCTCTTGTGAAAGGGTTTTTTATGTGGGGACCAATGCTCTTAATCTACTTGTAGTTTTGGGGTTATAACTATTATAAGATCTACCTTGAGTAATTTCCCCTTGATCTTGTTAATTTTATGGATAAGGGCATATATTTTAGGATTGATCAAGGTATTAGGCTTATAAGGGACCTTGGTATGGCCTATATTAAGTTTTTACTATCTCTCTAGAGCCACTAGCTTATTGTTTTGTGCCTTCAACAAGATCTCAATCCTTGAAAATTTTTCCACTAGACCATCATCAGGTTGGCTTTGATTGTTTGGAGTGGGAAATGGAGTAATGGTAGGTGGGATTGGATATATATCAATAAAAATTAGTTTGATATTTATTGGCATGAGTTTCCCTACTTGTATCAAACAATTTTCTATCCTTATAGATATCTCATAAGCCCCTAGAAGAGTTGTTCCACCTATAGATTGGATCATGACTATAATGTCTAAATTCAGGGATCTCAAATAGTAAATAAAATCATAATTGGGTGTCGGTTTGATGATGACAAGGATATTATCCTAAGTCTTTTGGAATCTATAATTGAAATCAACTATATATTCTTAAGGTACCCCCTTGATTGAGGTGAGTTATTCAACAAGTGACACATGGTCATTTCTATCCTTAAAATGTTTACATAAGCACTCACCAAACTCATCCCAAATATTTATTAAATTAGGATCTAGACCCTTATACCATTTCAGGGCTTGACCTTTGAAGGATGTGGCTATTATCTCATGGCTATATTCTCTTATGTAATGTTATATACTGAACAAAGGTTTGCAATGTCAGTTATGTGCTCTATATGTGTGGTGGAGTTTTCTCCTATCAAGTATGGTAGAATATTCAAAGAGCTAATAGTGATATCATCATGTTTTTTAGGGTTAAGAGGGTTAACACCATTGAAGGATACACAAGCTTGCCTTTTAGGCCTTTCTATTTACTTAGTGGGGGTTGCGCTACTTAAAACAATAAGATGAATAGAATATGAATATTTATTTTAGGGATAAAGGATTATTATATTTAATATTGATCTTTTACATGAAATAAAAGGTATCTCAATGAATTAAAATGGAATACATTTGCTAGTTGACCTTCTAGTAACCTATGGCATGAGAGGTGCTATCAAGATGTTGTAATGAACTCTACAACTTCGAGAATCTTTATCTTTTGATGATGGTGGATGCCTCTCTCTTCTCCCTTATACTTATTATAACTCCATAATTTGGTTATGACAAAGATAATGGGTCTCCTTGGGCATTTCATAAATTATTGGAGGTTTTATGTTGTACCCTATCTATGTAAAGGATTGTTTAGGTCATCTACCCAAATTTAGTCGAACATGGGAATTACCCTAGGCTATGGGTTACCTAATCTTGGGTTAGACCTCTAAGGATTTTAATGAGGCTTACTCCTCTAATATGAAAACATACTAAAATTAGACTATTGGGATGGAAATGGAGAGAAAATACATGAATGAAAACCTATTCTAAGTGTGGTGATGCACTAAATGTTTACTGATTCAATATAAGCTTAGAAATGTTTATGACTACTAATGAATCCAACTAGGAAAAGAACCTATTATATTATATGACAAGGTTGAACACATGAGTATTTTTTATGAATTATGAAAAGGGACCTACAACTTTAAGAAAAAAATAGATAGGTTTAAGCAAAGCACTATGAACTAATGACACTTCAAGGGAGACCTCACTAGCCAAAACTTCACACTACTTGCAAGAAACTAATAGACTTGAAGCAAGGTACATGAATGACATATAGATGATGAAGAGGAAACATAAACTCTATAAATAAAACTTCAATAAAACACACTTATCATTCAAATAGAATCTGAGATGTCCTATATTGATTCAAAAAAGTTTTACAAAGTGATTTTGGTAGAACTTCCATTGTATCAAGCCAAGGGATCAAAATCAAGAGTTAAAATCTAGTATTTATAGGAAAAAATAAGGTTAAAGAGATAAATTAGCACTGAAGGGGTAATTAATGAGCCTAATTACACTTAAAAAAACCACCACCACCATCCTTCTTGAGCCTTCCCCTACATTAATGTCACTATATCTTTCTCTAGCATGATGGAGAATGTTAAGATCAAGACCAATTATAGGAAGTAATCCCCACTTCCACTTGAATCCTTCTCAATCTCCTTTACCTTAATTTCCTTCACTATATTCCTTAATCATTTTTGATGTTCTTCACATTATTAGGTAGTTACTTTATCTTGCTCCTTGATGTTCCTTTTGACATTCCTTGTGTAGTCACCATTCTTCCATTTCTTATAAATATTTATGTTGGAAATATCATCATTGATGTCAAAAGTCTATCAATATAACATTTAATGTCTAAAGGTGTTTCTAATGTTCATATCTTGGAAAAAATGTGTTAATATTAATTAAATATTAATGAATATATTTTTTTTTGTATAAAGACAAAAGAGGGACCATGAAGAAGTCAAAGAGGCACCAAGAAAAGATAAAAGAGGGAAAGGATGCATTTTTCCATGAAGGGTCACCATGTGACTTTTCATATGAAAGAATTCAAAGGGTCATGTAATTTTGGTTCCATTTTTATTATTAATTGAAAGGTTATAAAGGGTGAATGCCAAAGGTCATTTGGAATGTTATAAAAGGAGGCTTGGGAAGCCATTTATAATAAGCAAGGAAGAACATGGTTTATAATTATTATATCTAGATTAGAAGAGAAGAGGAGAGAAAAGAAAGAGATATAGTAGTGTGCTATCATTTGTTGAGAAATCAACATTGAGACATATTTTGTGTTTTATACACAAAGGGTTTGGTGATCCTATGCATTGGCACTCACAAATTATTGTTGTGTTCCTGCTCTTATGGGTTGGTGCTCACAAATCATTACTGTGTTGGTGATCAGTAAAGGGGTTGATGATCCTATAAGTTTGTTCTTGAAAACTTCGTAAACATGAGTTAGTGCTCATTTATTTACTTGATATTGTTCTCCATGGTTTTTCCCACTTTGGGTTTCCACACAAAATATGCTCTCTCTCTCTCTCTCTCTCTCTCTCTCTCTCTCTCTCTCTCATGTGGTGCATGTTATTGCTTTCAATTTTATTGCATATCTTAAATGTATGATTAAGTGGTTAAAGCAAAAGGAATTTGATTAAGTGAAAGATATATCCCATGATTAACACATGAATATAGATATATTTGGATGAAAACCAATCACCCTATTGGTTTTCATATAGTCATGATTGTAAATTAAGATCTATAGGCTAGGGTATCTTGAATATGAACGAGACATAAAACCTACATCTAGAAGCTCTTTAAAATATTTGAAAGGATTTAATGACATTAGATGGATTTTTAGGGTCTACTCCTAGTTATCCATATCACATTTATGTATTCTACCTACTCATAGTGGCAATATTTTTTGTCTAATGTGTCTACCTTTATGGCATCCTCTTGAAATATTTTCCCTAGTTGGACCTAAGTTAAATTTGTTCTCCATTTGAGGTCCATGTATTTTGAATTTTGATATATAATATCAATCTCAATCTATATCCATTAACCTTTTGACCCATCACTCATTATTAGATCTACTTTATATGATGGATCATGTACTATCAATCTATTTGGTCCCACTAGCCTTGATAGTCGATGTGTGATGTTAGATATTTGATTGATAACCTAAGATCTTAACACTTTTAATCTATGTATTCATGTTGAAATTTTTAATAGATTCTCATCATTAATCTTTAATGTATGATTAAATGTATGCCATTGGATCTTGAGGACCCATTAACATCTATCAGATCACTACTCATTGTTATATTTGATCTTAATTCTTGAGATTTAGACACTTTTCATATTTACATTAATCTTTGGAACATTTTAATTCAAATGGATATTTTTATATCTTTAACTTGATGTTCCCATGCACGTTTCACTCTAGAAGTCTAATTATAAAGGCTTTTATATTATGATAGCAAGCTCATCAAGATATTAAATTTGTAGAGCATGATCTAGGCATGAAAAACATCATGTCCATGTGATCCTTTAGACTAAGAGAATTTCTAATTTAACTTAGTAAATGCAAAATCAAGCTGACCCATTCATTTTTACATGATGTTCCATGATGGTCTGGTCTCTCTATGCTTGTGTAATAACTTTCAAGGCTCAAAATGAGTTCCTAAGACATATGAAAACTCATGCCATGATCCTAAATACATTGATCACCATGAGAACATAATTACTCAAAATTTGACATACTAAACTTTAAGTTTACTTAAAGTGTTTCAAAAGATTCGCAAGTTACATGTGATTTTTGGACCAATCATTCCATCCAAAACTCTATATAGCTTTTCCATTTAGGTAGAATCTTTGGAATGTGGGCCAAATTGGCCAAAACAACTTTTCTAATTCTAAAGGTAGAGGATATCTCCTCTACCTTTGTATTTCTTACTTCCTTAGTAGGTATTCCTATGATGGATCATTATACATCCATTCCTACTATTCCTATTATTGTTCCTTCCACTACTATTCCACCCCCATTAGAACCAAGAAAAAGGCCATAAAGAAAGTAAGGGGAACAATAATAACTTGTAAATTACATGTTTTAGCTATGAAGTTAAGTATACCAATTTACCCTCTTAGTCCTTCTCAAGAGATAACTA
Organism: Torreya grandis; assembly: GCA_037957365.1. Classification (NCBI taxonomy): domain Eukaryota; kingdom Viridiplantae; phylum Streptophyta; class Pinopsida; order Cupressales; family Taxaceae; genus Torreya; species Torreya grandis. The sequence goes on along the minus strand of JARHVA010002816.1, from coordinate 967,015 downwards.
TGATGACCATAAGGAAGGTTGAGAAGAAGAAAAATAGAGTTTACATAATTCATCCACTACCATAATATGGTGGATTTAATTGGTAAAAAATCATTTAGCCTTCACTCCCTTATCCCATCATATATGAAACTCTAAGGTATACATATGGAGAGATATTGGGTGACACTACAGATCTAGACACTCAACCCATGAACCCAATCTAGCTAGTCCTCCCACAATGGGTAATAGACATGTAATCAGAGGCTTATAAAAGGGCCTACTCTATTAATCACCAAATTTACCATTATAATTAAATTATTTTAAAATATATAGGGAATGTATAGGGGGTTAAAAAATGGAGGCTAAAAGATGAGATTACAAGAGCAGTCATAGTATAAGAAATGCAATAAATATTAACATTGTACAAAATGAAGCAAAACAACTAGGGAAATCCCCATATATAGAGGATATTAAATCCTATTTTGAAACATTTAAGGATGATCTAGTAGAGATACAAAATAAAATTGAAATGGATAAAAGATTTCTTGAGAAAGAACTAGAATAATTAAGAGAATCATAGCAAACCGTCCATGTTCTAACCCAAATAGAGATGGATGTGTAGAGTATTTCATCAAAATTATATAATACTATTAAGGATATTAGTGTAATGAGGGTAGAATTTGTGCCCCATATATTAGAGACTACCAAATTATTTAATTCTTTGAATATATATGAGAATAAACTAAAATTCTTTATTCTTTTTAGAACTTGCATGGCATATGCACACTTAAACTTGATGATACCATTGGAGGCTACCAATGCCCTCAAATTGTTGTTCATCAAAGCATAAGAGTATATGGAGTGTATTGATGTAACTGAGGTAGTGATGCCTAAATATTCAAAACATGAAACTCTCACCTAATAGATTTTGGGTGATCTGAAGCTTTTATAGGCTGAGGATTCCATAAGGAGACTGATAACAAGGCCAATTTTGACTAGATATTACAACAAGTTTTAGAAAAATTAAAACATGATATACAAGGGAATACCATAGATTAAATAGAGTCCAAGCTCAATTTTATTAAGAATAAAGTCACTGAAGTTGATATTTTTAGATCTAACTTCAAGACTATAAAAGATGAACATGTAAGGCTCTTGGAGTGGGTAAATAGGGTACATAGGCCTCTGCTCCATAAAATGGAAATAATTAAATATCAAAATGACATTGGGTGTAATCACTATAAAGATTTAGAATTGAATAAAAATGTTGGCACTTTAATTCCTAGTTCACCACAAGCATCTACTTAAGTGCCTCCAACAACCTTGACCACCATGTAAGCACCCAATAAACCTTGAGTTAAAGTCTAATTTTCTATATATAAATGAAATGATACTTATATTTTTCTCTTATATTTTATTTAAAATTATAACATACATGTAAATTTACCTAAATTATTTTTAAGCATGCACACATTAGATTGCCTTACATATACTAACTAATTTTGACATAAATGTAATTAACTATAAGCATGAAAAAAATTCAATTTTAAGGCTAAAATTAGAATTGAGGTTTTAACTATGTCATGTAGCCATGATTTCACATACACTTATAGGATGAGGAATCTCCTCACCAAGTCTATATATATATATAATTTCACATTCTAAATGGTTGAAATATTTTACTAATATAAGAAGAAATAATTTTTTGATTGTCATTCAATTGCATTGGTGTTCTCTCCTTCCATTCATGTGATATTGACATTTTGTTTTTCTAAAATGTGAAAAAGCTATAGATAAATTTTGATTTTTATCAATGTATGATAATTGTAGATTGCAAACACTATTAAAAGTTAGTAGATATTATTAAGCAATTATTTTAAACTATGTTAATATTTTTAGTGTGTATGAGTGATTTATATTGGTATATTTTTCTAAAGTGTGTGCAGTAGCTACCTTAGATTCCTTCCTAGCATGAAATATAACCTTTTAATTAAGGGTGTGTAATATCAACTCAAAAGGAATCAACCTTCAATTGAGACCATCAAGTTTCATATATCACTCCTCCCCAGAATTCATAATTGTGTTTAACTATGAAGTTGCAATAGCTACAACAAATAAGAACTAGTTTTGAGACACATAGCCACTAAGAAAACAACCTAGGAAGTGACCCTCTGAGATCATGAAACCTTAGTTTTTGATCTACACTTCCCTCCTTTTTAAGTTTATTTGATTTAGATATACCCACTCTAGATTATGTATCACCCATCTATCCTAATCACTTAGGTTTATTTTCTCTACTAGGATTCATTTCACTACAAGCCAACCTAGTTAATAACTTGCATTCTTTGATTGATGTTACACCACAAGGTCATTTAACCCATACCTACAACTTGTGCCATGGAGTGGATTTTAAATTAATTAAGATCCTAAAATGTTATAGGATACCTCATTTAAACTTTGATTGGTGTATAAGACCAACATCAATAGGCATATCACACAAGGGGACCTTACGTGCTCACCTGAGGTGAATAATGGAAAATAAAGGTAGGTTTGGGTTAGTTTCATGAAATGGTAAGTGGGTGGGAATATGGTATGGTATACTTATATGGGTAGACATGAATAATTACATCAGTCTTAACGTGAGCTTAGATGTTCTTGAACCATAGTCATTCCATTGGATATTAGTAATACATGATTCATCATATGATAAATAATCCTAAGTAAGATAACAATGTCATTATTTTGATGATGTAAGAAACCCTCATACAAATAATGACTCATATTTATTGATGATCATCTAAAATAATTACAACTATTTATACTTTATAAGGCACTCATGGTGCTCACACTCACCTAACTATCTCTACCATCTCTATCTCTATTCTAAATTATTATCCCATACAATATTATAGAGTCTCATCCTAATTCTAAGGATAACACCATCAACATCAACTCCTTATAAAGAAACTAAATCTTCAAATAAGTAACTTTATAACTCTAAAACTCTTTAATATTATCATCCTCTACCTTCTATAAGATCCTAAGATATTTCTCTAACACTAAATACAACCTCCTTAAAATTATTTCACTATTATACCCATTTAATAGTAAATTCATGTTTTTCCCAAATCCACCTACCACCATCTTATGTTATCACTTCAAAACTATCTATCAAAATTTATTGTTAGACTTAACCCTTACCACTTATCCCCTATGATTTCTAATCTGGTTCTTATGTCTATGTTGTTTCATGTTTGGGGTCTATTATTTTATTATTTAGCACACATGGACATGGTTTTTAGTAGATTGCACTTGTCTTATTGGTAATATGTGTTGGGTATGCACACAAGTTTTTAGCTTTGATTTTGTGTGTCCTATTAAATATTTGACATTGATTTGTCTTCACTTCATGTGTGATTTCACATGTTAGCATTTTTTTAATTAGATTATTTTGGGGGCTAAAAATTAATATGATCCATATTCTACATGACTCATTTTTTGAGTGATTATTACTGCAATGATTATCACTATGTGCCTAATTTATATATCTACTTGACAAGACTCTTTATGCCTATTGATTTGGATTATATGTTTCAAATTTTCCTGAGTGATCAAATATTTATATGATAACTTATCTTAACATGATATCATGATGATTTACATGATTATATATTTAAATGTAACATTATTCCTATAAATAACTTCTATTGAGATGATTAATAGACTAGTGGGCCTATCATAGAGTTTCAAGCCTTGGTAGACAAATGTTTTAGATTTTGTTCATTATATTTGATTTAGATGGTATATATTGATAGATTGAGACATATGTAAAACATATACAGGGAGTTTTATAGGATTTTGAAGATTAGTTGATAGATTATATGACATTATATGGGTCATATTAATTATATTTATTAGATTAAACAAGTTATTAGAGTGATGATATTATATCAAATTGGCTATATTGATATACATATTATGAAATTATATATCATTAAGATACAAATGGATTATATGAGGGCATGAATTATTTTCATGTAAAAAATAAATCTATTTATATGATTAGGATTGATGGTACTATGTAATCACTTTACTTCTAAAATATGACTACAATAGTTGATTTAAAGATTCAAATTTACATACGAACCTATTTTAGGATTCCACATTTACATACAAACCTATTATAAAGTTCCACCAAAAGAGTTATGATGATATATTGAGTGTATATTTATGGTTTTGCATTGCCCAATTGACACTTCTTATCTTTTAATGAGGGTTGAGGCATTTGTACTTGTCGAACATGGTTTTAGTAGTGGCATATCATTATGGTATAATCACCCCATGGAATTATCCAAATGAGCTCTATAGAAGGTAACTTGGTTTGGATACCCACAAATGTATTCATTCCATGAATATTTAATTTCAAGTAATTTAATGATCTATATTATTTCAAATTTTTCTATCATGAGTAGACATTGATTTCTACTTGTTTCTGTGTAAGGTTAATATGGAGTAAGTTGGATATTTTGGGAATATATATATAAAACAAGTGTTATTAGACTCAGATACAAGTATCTTTATTTTATATATTTATTATAGAATATTCATTATTAGATTAAAATAGGAGCATTTATAGACACCTAAAATTGATATCACACACTTAGAGATAGTAGTTTTGGCTTATCTTGGTATACATTATTTGTGTGTACACATTTGAATATTTATCATGTTCTTTTCTATCCATTGATCTATCTATGTAATTAGCCAACCTAATTTATTATCACCCATACTCAAGATCTTGTTAGTCTCTGCCTTAATGTTCTATAATCTTAAGAAAGGTATCATCATATTCTAGATTCTAATTTCTTCCTCTTTAGACCCTATGTTAATAGTTAGACAACTATGGTTATTATAGGTGCCCACCTATACAAAAAACATCTATGGGATTACAATGAATATTTTTAAAATTTGAATATCTCTCTTGAGTCTACCTAAGAATGCTTCCTATGTTAGTTGTGGGGGTAAATTACAAAGAGTTATATAGAAATACAAATCAATAATAAGACCATTATCAAATAGGACTCATACTTAAAAATATTAAGAAATCTATTTGCACATCCTTGAGGTATTATTTAAAAGTATCCAAATCTGAACACCTCTAAAATGAATTATCTTAAATCTAGGTCTAAACACTAACTTAAGGTAAAAGTTACATTTTATCAAGTTTTAAAAGTAAAAGAGTTGATCTATATTCTAGAGGAACACTATTAAGTATATATACATAGATGGGATAACTACATGAAGTTTGAACCCTCTTAGAAGTATTCAAATTTAGGAAATAATTAACCACTCAATAGGGAGATAATGGAGTTATCCAAACCAAATTATACCCCTTTATTTCAAGTTAATTATGTTTTAAAAGTGTCATTATGGTTTCAATGATAATGAAGATAAAATCAAGAACTGTACATAGGACCATGGTTTATAAATCACATATGAAGCATCTATATATATAGGAACAATGATCTATGGTAGAAAATATTGGAAAATTATGTAGGGAAAGTTATGGTAGATAGTGTATGTAGCTAGTTTTTGTAGATGCCTAGGCTTTACCTACAACATCTTAGAAAATTATGACCATGTATTTTTGACCCGAATAGTTAAAAACCTTATATAGAGAATTTTAGGTGACTATACATAGGAAACAATTGATACACAAATTATCAACTAAGTTCCTTTTCCCTTGGTCATTCTTATATATAGTAAGTGCAATCGATACCCTCTTATCATTAAAATTTTACATGGTTAATTTTTTATTATATGCAATCCAAATATTAATAATATACACCTATTTATATATATTAAATCCCATTGTACCTTATTTTGGATTAATGTGATCTAATAAGATAAATTTTTTGAGCTATTTAGATTGCTTAGTATAAGACAATTATATGCAAATATGAATTTTGCAATAAAATATGATTTAATAGTTGAAATTTAATACTAATGGAAATGACTTAAGGGATTAAGACTATGTGAAAGTGGTAGGGATGAATGAAATTAGACCAAGAGCCACTCAGATCAAGAAACTAGATGTTTAGTTCCACCTAGACAAGTCTATCAACCTTTGGATTCTTACATCAAATGATAGTGTCTATTTTTCTAGATTTATATTATTAGATTATGCCTCAATATTTTAACATATGTAACTATTGATAATTATAAAACATATTCATTTATGTTATTAGATTCATACCATGTTTGAAGTATCTAGAATCTCATCTCCTTCACTTAAATCCCTAGTTCCACTTGCAAAACTAAGTTAACCTATAAAAATGGATAACAATGGTGGGTTAATTTGACCTCAACCAATCCCTAATTAATGGATGAGTTTTTAATAAAAATTTAATAATCCAAGGATTTAAATCAAACCAAACATAGTTATCCTAGTGTATATGTGCAATAATTCTCATTTTATGAATATAACCTATAATCTAGTTTTAAAAACTTGATAATAGAAATATTAAATTGGATTAGGTACTTAAAATTTATCTAGTACCCACTTGATGCAAGATGATATAATCACATAAGTTATCTTGTCATTTTTAAGATCGAGTGTTATTTTGATTAGGATTTTGGCATAGAATAATGATGTGAAAGTTTATAATTAGAGGCATGTGCGAGTTCACAAGCACTAGTGTCCAAGGATAGATAGAGGGATTATGTGTGGATCCAAAGATGAATGAGAATGAGATATTTAGGTAAAAAAAGGGGAGGAAGGAATAATTCCACTTAAATAAAAAACCATTTGACTTATGATTCCACATAAACTTAACCCACCAAACTTTGAATTAAACCTACAAGTAGGAAACTTAATAAATACACAAGTTCATTAATTAAGATATTGGTAGACAATTTAATTATAAATATATAACCACTAACTGAATTTAATAAGGTATATAGGAAAATGGCATGAGAATATCTTATATTATTTAAAGAGAGATTAAAAATAAAGAATTAGGAAGACCATGGAGATAAGTATATAGAGAATAGGAGACTCTACCAAATTTTTAAGAAAATAATTGTTATTTTTTGCCTATTTATAACACTATTTCAAGCCATATGTGCATGTAATATAGATTTGAGGTTATATATACTCTATTTATTTGTTAATAATTTTTTTAAAAATTTCTTGAAAGTGTTTGTGTATTAATATGTAAGAGGGTGAGCAAACCTTATCCTGTATAGATTTAATTATTTTCATTATAAAATTGATCTTCTAAACTACATCAATTGGTATTAGATTATGGATTATAATAATATAAAGTGTGGAGGACATTACTATGTAGGATTATAAGTATAAGACTTAAAATATTAGTGAAATAATCCAAAGGGCTAGCAAAGGAGCCATAGTTTTAGGAATAACAGGCCAACTAGAGGAAGTATTGAATTAGTTACATTTAGTACATATAATCCTAGATGTTGTCAAAGAGGATTTATATGAGGATTCATTAAAAATAATATAAGAATGGTGATGAAGGATAATGATAACATGACAAAGAGGATGAAGATTCTATATAATAAGTAATTTAGTGAAATACATTAAGATGATGAAGAAAGGATTTTAAATTATATTTCATGCATGTACAAGGGCATGAATATGGACTTTATATATTACTCATGAATTTTGAATATATAAGAACTAATAACTACATTAAAAACATGGATGAATAATTTAAGTATAAGGACATATCTGAACCTGAGCATCAAAATAGTTCAAATGTTTTTGAAAGGAATTACATCTTTATGGTGGAAATAAATATAGAGTAAATAAAGTAGAAGAGGAAAGGTGAGGATAAAAAATGAGGATAGGATGGTGGTTAAGCCAAGGACAAATTTATTTCCAAGAGACTATCAAATGGAAATATTTACAAAACTCTAGACCGTAAGATAAAAGGATTTTTTAGTTAATGAATATTTTAAGGATTTATATAAGATAAATATCTAGTCTAAATAGCATAAAGTGGAAAAGTAGAGATTTGTGTAATACCTTAGTGTATTTCACCTTAATATCTAATAGGATTTGAGTTTGTTACATATATGAAATGTTGAGGAAGCCTATCAATTGGATCGAAAAGTGGAATCATTTTTTCATGTAGGAAACTATATAGTGTATGGGGTAGAAGAATATTAGTGTGTAGAAGAAGAGGAGGTGCCACAAAAAACTTTTCAAGACATAGTGCAAAGGTTACTTCAACAAGCAATGCACCTAGTCAAGACTAGAGTGGGGCATAAAGATGCAAGTGAAGAGGCACCCATGAAATAAAAAAGATATGGAAGAGGGAGAGCATGAATTTTCTTAGGAAATTTTTAAAATATAGACAACAAGGGAACCAAACTTTTAAATTATCTCAAGTGCAAAGAAAAGGGAATAAAATAATAGATGTAGGTGTGCATGTAATGCATGGGGATACAGATTTTATAGGATTAGTTGAACACCCATAATATCCCAAGTATTGAGAGGAATTAATAATGAAGAGAGTTATATTGAAAATATAAAAGGAAAGTAAGGAACCAATGTAGAGGATGATCCTATTCAAAACCATATGTAATTTGAAAGGAAAGTGACACAAGATGGTAGTAGATAATATAAGTGTTATAGTTTAGTATCTATAGATAGGTCAAAATTTTGGGGATGAAAAAGTGGTAGACTTGAACCCCTTTTTTTCATGGTTATAGAAGAGTTAGCAAGTGCTCATCAATAAGCAATGTTTGGTAAAGTTTAAAATAACCCATTTCAATATGAATTATGGTGTGATGCCTATGGATGTATGCTATGTACTATTTAGAAGGCCTTGATAATTTTAATATAAGGTTTTACATGATGGTCACATAAATAATTATTTCCTAGAAATGTATGACATAAAGTATACTTTGGACCCCTTGAAGGAATAGGAAGAAATAAGGCATAGTAGTGTGTGTGAGAGAGTGTTTATGGTTTTGGGAAAAGAGTTATTAAGAGAAGTGTAGGAAGGGGGATGTTAGATGCTAATATCCTAAATATGAAGAGGTTAGCATGTAATATAAGAATAAATTGAATGAGATGCTATCATGTGAAGTGGAATATTTACTATATGAATTAATAGAGATTATGTCAAACAATATACTAGACAATTTTCCACTAATGAAGAGTATTAGCCAAATCATGGAACTAATTCCATCAATAAGTTTTCCAAATAAAGATTCTTATATGATGACACTTATGGAAAATGAAGAGATGTAGAGGTAGGTATATGATTTTCAAAAGAAATGTTGATAAGGGAAAATATGAGCCCGTGCACACTATCTATAGTGATATCACTACATAAGGATGGGGAGTTTCACATGTGTACAAATTCATATGCCATAAACAAGATAACTATAAAGTATAAATTTCCATTACCATGCATGGAAGACATGATAGACAACTTGAGTGGTGAAAATTATTTTAAAAATATTGATTTAAAAAGTGGATATCACTAGATCATGATTTATGAGGGGGACGAGTGATAAAATATGTTTGAAATAAAGGAAGGATTGTAAAAATGGCTAGTTATTCCATTTGGATTGACTAATGCACTGATCACATTTATGAGTTTTATGAATGAAGTGTTGAAGCCATTCTTAGAAAAAAATTATTTATCTATTTAGATGGCATTTTTATAAAGTAAAACAAATTAAGAACACATGGTGCATCTAAATAATGTGTTGAAAATAATACATGAGGATAAGATACTGATTAATGTGAATAATTGTAGATTTATGAATGAAAAATTGTTATATTTAGGGTTTTTCATCTCTAAAGAATGGATAAATATGGATGCAAAACATTGTGAATGATATTAGAATTACTATCACCAAGGAGTGTGTTTTAGTTTTAGATATTTCATGTATGAGAAAGTTTATATAAGAAATTCATATTAAAATCTAGTTGAATATGTGAAACATTCATGGAAAGACTATATGGAGATCAAAAGGAGTTAATGTGGATTGAATAAATAGAACACAAATTTTAGGCATTAAATGAGAAGGTGATAGAGTAACTAGTTTTGACACTACCTAATTTATAAAAAGGAATTCAATTTTGTTCTAATACTAGTAGGATAATGATTGACATAATATCAAGTTAGGAAGGAATACCTATAAATTAATTTAGTGAGAAGTTGAATGATGCCAAGAATAAGCGGTTGGTGTATGAATAAGAGTTCTATGCCTTAGTGTAAGTGATGAAGAAGTGGTGACATTATTAGTTTCTAAGAGAGTTTGTACTTCATATAAAACACTAGGTGGTACAATTCACCAATAGCCAAGGAAACTCAAACCAAAGACATATGAAATGAATGGATTACCTCAAAAACTATGCATTCCTATTAAAACACATGATTTAAATTTCAAACAAGGTAGTATATGAAATAATCATAACACTAGTAATAAATGAAAAGAGAATTTAAGTGTTGGTTTTTGATTCAATGAATGAAGTTTACCTTGAGGATAAATATTTTTATGAAGCATGGAAGGATTTCAAAGAGATAACATGTATGGATCATACACCATGGATATAATATGTGATCTAAGATAAAATGTTGTTTTAAGGTGAATATCTATGTGTCCTAAGTGAATTAATTCATGAGGATATGATCAAATGAAATCATAGTGGAGGACTAGCTAGACACTTAAGATGTGATAAGATGTTGGTATTATTAGTTGAGTACTAAGACTATTCAAGGATGGGCACAAATGTAAGTACATATGTAAAGAGGTGTAGAGTTTTCCAATTGGAAAAAGTATAGAGACAAAATATGGGTTTGTATCAACCCTTGTAAATATAATATATACCATAAGAGGATATTATTATGGAATTCATACTTAAATTTTGCATAACACGAAGGGGAAATGATTAAAAAAATTTCATAGTGGATCAATTTTCCAAGTTGGTGCACTTCATTACATTCAAGAAGACCAATGATGTGAGACATATCACTAATTTTTTATTTAAATAGGTGGTAAGTTTGAACATATGAATCAAATAGAGGGGAGGTTAGTATAATGTTAGTCCAAAAAATAATCAAAATAACACATTAAACACTTAACACCTCTATCCTAGACACTAGGGAGAGCGTAGGTAAAAAACATATAGATGAAAATACAACTAGAACACAAAATAAATAATTATTTTACCTTCCTTGGAGATCCAAATGTCTTGTTGAAGTGGGTATATTGGTTTTGTGTATTGAGAAGTCTTTATCAATGAATCTTCATTTACTCATCCTCTCCTTTGCACCTTGGGTTGGATATTTGGATTATGAATTTGGCATGGTAACATTACTTGAAAGGTTTTTCTCTCAAAAAATGAACATTATAACTTTGGTTTATGAGAGATTGAAGATCAATAGGTATGGCTTTGTATTTATAGCCTCCAAAATTAGCCCTCACCTAAGGTGATTTAAGGTTGAGTTTAACCATATAATGAGTTAAAACTAACCCTAGGTGAGTTGAGGCTAACTCTAGTTGAGATAAAGTTTGTCATGTAATTATGATTTTCAATTACTAGGCATGGCTCTCAAATTAGATATTTTGACATATTTTAGAAGAGCTTAACAACTCATAAAGGCAGTGATGAAAAAACTTGATATTTTGATTTTTGGAAATTCAATTTTTAGATATTCATTAATTGAAAATGGATAATTTATCTAAGCATTTAATCTAGTTAATTAATTGGTTCATTTTAATTAGCATTTTATCTCTTTTAATATTTATTCAAGCACACCACTTAATGGGTTTATAGGCCAAACTATGAGTTGTTAGGTCACAAGGTACTTGAGGATGAATTCATGAGAGTTTATGAATGTGCATAATATAATACCCAAAATAAGGATGCCTAAACAAAATTATGAGCATTAATTACTGATGCACAAATGAAATTGGGATGTTCAATGATTCTTAGGCTTAATTTGTAATGTTTGGTAGGAATCAATCTATAGGCCAATCAAAAGCTAGTTGTGGCCAAAATGGGGTGTTTACAGTTTTCCCTTGTTTTGGAAGTCATTGAAATATATATGCACATTAAAATTTTCTCAAATAATGAAAAATTCTTTTATGCCTAATTCCCCAACAAGTGATGGGTGAGCCCTGGATGCCCCCTCAATCGAGTGACTGGAAAAGAAGGTTGGTGATTGGTCTCTCAAAAGAATGAAAATGTTGGGATTAAAATAAAATGGGGGTGGAAAATATTGATTTTCCAAAAGGTGGTTATAATCATCAGAATAATAAGGTAAAAATATGATGATTTTCCCAAAGGTAGTTATAATCATTAGCTTATTAAAAACATGCCCCATTTGGGTGGATAGAGATAATGATTTGACCAAATTTGGTTATAATAATTATCACAAAGAAAAGATGCCCTTAATAGATAGAAGAATGATAATGATTATCCCAAAGTTGGTTATAATCATTAATATCCAAGTATATTGAAACATAATGATTTTCCCAAAGTCAGTTATAATCATTGGCACATAATTTTAGGATAATATTGCAAATAAGAAAAAGGGGGATTAAAGATTAAATTCATACTCACAAAGTAAGATTAAGTAAATTTAAATGAGAAAGATGAATTTGGGAAACCTAATAGAATTGATGTACACATTCTAACTATAAAGGATTAAAATTCATTTGTTATTTAATTACTCTATATTTGGGAAATGATTTGGATAGATTGGGAATTTTTAGGTGACCAAGGAGAAGTACTATGACTTCATTTATTGTAAGATTTCTTGAGATGATTTTTTATATAACACATGGTAGTATGCATCATGATATAATACACCATGATAACTTATCTAAAATATGCATAAGAACTGACACATGATCCAATAAATAATATAAAATAATGCACCAATGATAAAAAGCATGATGACAATATTGACATGTGAATATGGATGGACTTAAATATAATGTACAAGGAATCACATAATGAACACATATATACTAATTCAAGGCACAATAATGAAATAAAAAAAAATAAAAAAATATGAAGATAAAACACAAAAAGAAAACAAAATAACATGAATTAAATATAAACAATAGTTAATTGTAATATTAGTGCAAACAAGGAAAGAATAATGGCTATAGGGTTTCACCTAGGCTATAGGGAAGTAACAACACAAAAAATAAAATAGACATTTCCCCTATGCCGTAGGAGATAATGAAACAAATTAAAAATATGGCATGAATCAAAGAAAAGGAAGGGGTAACTGAACTAACTCCAAATGCACTAGGCAAGTGGATGCTGCCTATATAGTTCTATGGATGCAAGATCCAACATGAACATAAGGCCAAATGTAGTTATTCCAGGATATGAGATAAAAAAAATGATGATCTATAAAAACATAATTATGTTTTATAAGAATATGGGAATAATCTTATAAAATGGCAAGAGCATTGAAATAGATAATACTCACAAAATGATGAGAGTGTAAGGCTAAGGCCAACTAGGATGGGGAAAATAAATTACAAGTGGTTACTCATGAAATAATTAGGATTCCTAGAATACTTAAGGCAAAGAAGTGGTCATAAAATAAAGCAAGGTGTAATTGAACTAACAAGAGATACCCCATATATCCAAGTGCTACCTACATAGTCCATACGAACCTCAGGCTGATGTTGTTCTCTAAAAAATAAGAGGAAAAAACTAAGGTGGTCTAGAAATAACTTGAACAAAGAAGATGGCCCATCCCAAAATTTTTGATGACTTTATATCTCTCATGGAGATTCTAAGCCAATTTTGATGATTTTGTGATTTTGAGGATTTTGTAAGTCTTTTACAAATGTTTTCAGAATTTTATAAGCATCTCAATTCAATAAAAAATTAAGGGATACTTAAAAATACAACTCAAAAAATGGTGAGATCATGGGAAAGGGTGATTGAGTTGACCTTAATGTGAATCAAGCATTGCCTACATAGTCCCATTAGGACCTCAAGTCACTATAGTTCTAACTTACAACAGAGGAATCTAACTAGGTAGTAGTAAGTTTACAAAGTTATGTAAATGGCATAGTGTAGCATAGGAATGGTAAGGTGATGTGGAAATGCACGGTAAAGGTGTTTCTCCTAATTTTCCCATAAGTAGTTATAATTAGGAAACAATGGCATAGGTCAATTATACTATTTTTTTTAAAGGTGTTTATAACTAGTAGCATAGAGTGAGACATTGATTTGCCCAAAGGTGGTTATAATCAAGAACACTCATAATGAAATGAAATAAAAAGAAATGAATGTAATGGAACCAAGGTCAATGGGCTAAGGAGGAAGGATAAAAATAATTAAATAAGGTATAGTAGAATTGTATATGATATGGTACAAATAAGATGATAATATTGTATAACATAAATGTGCCTCATAGATAATACATTAGATATCTAAAGTAATGTAATGCTTGATGTGTAAATTGTTCATTGAATAATCACATCTACATTTGGTGTAATGAGCCTATATGATCTAGATCTATAATTTGTAACAATGATATATGGGAAAATCCAATTGGGTTTGAACTTGCCCTTCTTTTTCTTCTTAACTACGATGTTCTTTTGGTTTTGTTTGAGCACGAGATCACCAAACTCAAATTATTTATGTTTGATTCATTAGTTATAATGGCCATAAAGTCTATTTTGGTAAGCTTGAAGTCTATTGAATTTTTTATCAAGTAACTCTAGCTCTTAAAGGTGAGCTACTATGTAATCTTCATCATCTAGGACATGCTTCAATGAGATACAAAAAAAGTAACTTGACCTTGATGGGAAGAATGGCCTCAGGTCCATAAATAAGGTAATATATAGTGGCTCTAGTTGGAGTATGGTAATTTTTAGTATGCCCATATGGCATTGAATATTTGGATATGTCAATCACGGTCAACATCACTAAAAATATTTATAAGGATTTTGAAAATGGTTTTATTGGATGTTTCTACTTGGCCATTACCTTGTGGGTAATATGTGGTAGAAAAATGTTGGGTGATATTATACTCGACACAAAGTATTTTGACATCCTTATTTTTAAATGATCCACCATTATCAGATACAATACTATATGGGATACCATAATGGAAAATGAGATGATTAAATATGAAATTAGAATTTTTTTTTTGAGTCATGTAAATGAGGGGTATAACTTCAACCCACTTAGTGAAATATTAAATAATGGTAAAGATGTGTTTATGTCCATCAAATGAGATAGGGTTCTAATGATATCAGGTCCCCATGTTGAAAATGGCCATAGTATAAGCAGTGGTTTGATTGTTTTGGCTAGCACATAAATAAGATTAACATGCCTTTAACATTTGTCACACCTTTTGACATAAGCATTTACCTCTTCATCCATAGTTGGAAAATAGTAACTGGTACATAAGATACTTTTGGCTAGGATGGCCTCACTAATGTGGGTTACACATACTCCTTAATGAACTTTTTGTAATGCTAATGTTGCTTTTGATGAATTTAAGTAATGAAGTAGAGTTTCATCAAAGCTATGATAGTAAAGGGTTGGGCCAAGTAAGGCATATTTTGAGGCTTGGTGGTAAAGTCCTTTTGTTGTTTACACTATATGTCTAATGGAATGATATGGTCATGAAGGTAGTTAAAGAGGTCTAAATTACATATAGATTTGGGACTAACAATAGCACAAATCATTACGATGGTTGAAGATTCATGAGTAGGCACTAGAATCTTTTCAATGGGGAATTGTTATTCCTTTGCCTTGTCTTTATGATAGATCAAAGAGCCAATGGTGGATATGACATCCACTATCCTCTTATTGGCCCTTGGTATATGTTCAAATTGTACATTGATAATCTATTATTTTAGAGTGTCAACTAGGCCTTGTATGGCACCAACTTGTCATCCTTGGTCTAAAAGTGGTCTATTACCTAATTGATGATTAACTAATAATCACCATAAACTGTGAGATGATGAATATTCCATTATACTACCTATTGAAGCCATAAAATGAGTGTTTCATATTCAGTCATGTTATTAGTATAAAGGAAGTTAATACAAAATGATTTAGGGATATAATCCCCTTATGGTATAATAAATATTAGGCCTAATCCTAAACCATGTGATGTGAAAGATCTATCAAAATACAAATTCTAGTGTTGCTAATCAAAAGATGTTTCAATAATGGTCATGATGGACTCATATAGGAATTGAAAAGTGATGGGTTTGATATCTACAAGTGGAAATTTATCAAGTTGATCTAAAAGTACTCATAGCTTTATATCTTCTAGTTAACATATTAAATCTTGAACTCACTCAAAATCAGGATCCATTTAGCCATGTGGCCTTATAAACATTTATTGTATAGTAGATACTTGAGTAGATATAATTTAGAAATAAACATGGTCTTGTTGTTAAACATGTAATGTCATAGCTTCTAGCCTATAAAGACCATAGCTAAACAAGACTTTCTATCAGTGTATAGTTGTGTTCATACATGACTAGTGTACAAATTAAATATTACATGGCATGTTATTTTCCATTATCATCATGATAAGATAAAAGTTCCCCAAAGATTTTGTCTATGGTAGATAAATATAGTAGAAATGGCTTTCTTGGCATTGGAAGTAACAAAACAAGTGAATTGGCAAGATATTCCTTTAGGTGCTAATTTTTTTTGGCATTCTTCATCCCAATGAAATGTGACACCCTTGTTAAGTATGTGTGTAAATAGATGCCATTTATAAGCTAATTGTGAAATGAATTGCCTAATAGATTGAATCTTACCTCTCAAACTATAGATCGACTTCAAATTAGAAGGTGGTAACATCTTGGTAATGGCTTATATTTTGGTAGGATCAACTTAAATGCCTCATCAAGAAATGATGAAGCCTAAATTTTTTCTTGAAGTAACACCAAAATTAACTTATTGGGATTGATTCTATCCTTGTATTCATGAAGCCTCTCAAATATTCTATGTAGTGTAAATGGATGATTGACATGAGTTTTTAATTTACCCAATATGCCATTGATATAGTCTTCAATAATGTCATGCATAATATCATGAAATATGATGGTCATGGATCTTTGGTATGTGGCCCCAAAATTTTTGAGACCAAATGGAATAACATGACAACAAAACATTCCTCATAGAGTGGTGAATGTTATATTATGTTGGTCTTAAGGTGCAATATGGATCTTGTTGTATCCTGAAAATGCATCCATAAGTTAAAGAATTTCATACCCTACTATGGAGTCAAATATCATGTCAATATTAAGTAAAGGCAATTCATCCTTGGGTAGGACTTGTTTATATCTCTAAAATTAGTGTAGATCCTAATTCCTTATAGCTTCCTACTAATAGACACAATGTTCAATATCCACATTAAGTAGTCAATTGGTTAGACATATCTCACTTCTAAGACTTTTTATAAATATTTATTTACTAATCCAATAATTAAACGATGCATCTTGTGCAACTTATGCTTCATAGGTTTGGCATTAGGATGTACACAAGGTGGTTTACAACCAATGTGGGGTTTAAACTTAGAATCTATGAATAAGCCCAAGTAAAGATGCCAACAAATTCCCTCAAAATGGATGTAAAAAATTCATGTTAATCCTTAGTGAGGAATGTGCCTAATTTTACCCATTTCAGGTTGTCTAGAGTCTCACCATTGACTTTAAAAATATATTCTATTAGGAGAGTCAAGCCATCCTCCAAAATAGCTAGCAATGATTTGAATTGGCTGGTAACTATAAAGTCCTCTGGTTAGACTAGTTATTCAAGCTCTCCTAAAAAAGATGAATCTAAATCTCCAAATGGTATGGATTTCCATGTCACAAACACTATAGGAAATTCTTGGGAAATTCTATCAAAGGCATGTTAATCTAAAAAACTAAACCTAGACCCAAAATCAAGTTCATCATTGGTGGTCTCCTAAGCTTCAATTGAGGAAAGGTGAACACCCCCATATAATGGCACCTAAATTAGGTTTTCACCAAAAGACTATCCCTTCTCTTTACTTTTACCCTAGTCCAAAAGTGCCTCAAAGAGGTTTTCACTTTGGGATGTCAATGTTTTAATCTTTTTTTTTGGCTATGGATGTTCACCCACTCTCCAAAATAGGTTTTAAGATTTATTTTGATAGAGAACCTCTTTTGTGGTCTCCCAATATAATATTGTCTCTTAGGCCTAGATAATTGCAAAAGGCCTCATCATTATCAAACTTGTCTATAGGCACTATGGATTATTTTTGATCCTAGGCTATAATTTGAGGGTGATATAGAGGAATTGGGTTATGTTGGATAATTGGGGTAAAGGTACAAATTATATGTGGGTTAAAGAGGTTGGTATTGGCAAGGTATTCACAAATGTTGTGATCATAACTTGCTTCACTACCATCATCATTGTCAATATACATTGGCATTGGAACACAAATAAGACATGTGGGGTCACCCCAAGGTGGTTTAAATCCAAGACCATAAGTTCCTTTGTATTGATTTATAAAAATTTGTTACATATTTCCTTGTTTATTTGAACCAAGGCCTCCTCCTTCATATAATTTATTCTCTATGATCCTATTAGGGATGGGATATTTAACATTTTTTTAGCACTTGGCCATTTAATCATTGTACAACTAGGATTAATCATTGGAAAGTGTGTCTTCTTCTTGAATAGTGGTTAGTGTGAAAATGATAGGAGTTAGACTATGAAGTTTACTTTTTCCCTTGTGTTTCCATTCCATGCAAAGTGGCCTGGATGTAGGTCTTCCATAGGAATTAGGGTTCTATGGAAGCTTGGAAATGTGAAATGTGTCATGGGTCAAATACTCTCCATGGAAATGAGACAAGATGGTAAAATGATTAGAAATTTCAAGAGGCCTATGCGAATACAAGTCAAGGCTATTTGGGTCTATAAAATTAGCCTTTGTAAATTTAAAAAGTGTTTCTTTATCTTTGTCCTTTTTGGGAACATCCAAAAGTGGTAGTTATATCTTTCATATTCGACCTCCAAATGTTTGTAAATTTCATAGGGGTGAAAATATCCATTGATGGTGACCTCCATGCCTAAGTGTGATAACTTGAGACACTAGTACAATGTTGAAAGGATTGCACAAATTTCATGTATCTAAGGTCTACCCAAGATCAAATTATAAGATATTTTAACGTCTAACACATGGAAAAGTGTATCATGTGTCAAAGGCCCAATGATAACTATAAATCTTATGGTTCCTTGTGATTCCAACTCTTAATTTTTATAGGCCTTGATAGTAATTATTTCTAGCTATAGATAAACTATTATATATTTGAGATGCTTGATGATCTTTAAAAACATAATATTCAGACCTGATCCATTGTCTATGAGGACACATTTCACTTTGTACCACATAATGAAAACTTAAATGTATAATGGATTTTTATGTAGAGGGCCAAGGGATGATATGTCATTTTGGCCAAAGGTTAACTATTGCCCTAGGTTTAGATGTCCAACCAAAGCTTGGAATTTGCCTAGGGTTATGTCATTGGGAACTTGGGATTAACCTAGGAACTTTATTAGGATGTTTTTGTGGATAGTGGATGAATGAAACAAATCCAAAATGGAGATTTATGCAGGCATCTTCTAAATTTAATCCACATATCTATGTTTTATCCTTATCAGTGGTATATGGATTATTCCTAGACAACACAATGGGTTGGATTGGTTCATTAGCTAGAGGTTGTGGGCATATAATGGTAATGTTTAATTATTGAGTTGTGATTTCACAATCAAGATTAGATACAAGACCATTATTTCTAGAAAATGATGATAGAGATGAGCTAAATAGGATAAGTCTCAATTATCGATGCACGTAGTTGTGGTCATGGGGAAATGGTGAGTTATTAGTATAAAGTCCTAAAATAGTAATCCATGGTTGATGTTGCATTTGGTTGTGGTCCTAGATTAATGAAGGATTATTAACATAGGTGGGTTGATTAGAAGTTTTTGGAAATGGTCCTAGTCTATTAACACTTGGTCTAGAATTAATGGTGATGGTTGAAATGTGACCTCCAATAATATGACCTATAACTTTGGTGTCATGATGTATAACTACATGGTAAGTCTATTGGTTATTAGGGTTTTTTTTTGCCTAGGATCCTCCCATTTGGTTGATGTTTTTATTGATTCTACTAGTATTGATATTGTTATCACAGTGGTTGTTGATACTGTTGTTGTTGTTCTAACCTTTATTGTTGCTATGGTTGATTGTTATTATTATGTTGTAAAAAAGGGTTTTAGTAGATACCAAAGTTTGGATTGGACATAAATGATCTATTATCTAATGTAATATCTTCATTTTAAATTTTTTTTTGATGAGGTGTTTTATCTACACACAATGGTGTAGATTATGTCCATGAACACGATGGTATCCATAGAACTCATTCTCTCTGTACCAGTCTAGATACAGAATACCCTCAGGATAGTGCTTTTGAATTGTCCAACTAATCATATTAGATATGGATAACTTGAGAAACATGAATTTGATAGGTTCACCAAGATCACTAAAAACTTGAGGAGTGGGTTTTCTTCATGGATGAGGAGTTTACAAAGGTGGTGGTTGTTATGCTTGTCTAGCTGGTCTAGGCTATTACAAAGGTTATACTTCTTGAATAGGATATTGATGTTGAGTAATATAAATTTATGATTTGGGTTGAGTATATGGTGTTTGCACTATTTATAAATTATTTAATTCATTTAATCCATTTCCAAAAACATTCTTATTATGGTTGTATTGCTTATATTTATCATAATTACTAGCTTGGGCTAGTGAAAACACTTGCAATTTGACTTGGTTATGGTTATGATTTGGACCATTGCTTTGGTTTTTGATTTAATTTTAGTTTGATTAAGTTGTATTGATAATACATTTTTTAATAAGGGCCTTTTAAATTAGTAAAACTTTATTGATGATCTCTTTGAAAGTATGTGCACACTGAAGCTTCAGATGATAGGATATCTCATTGTGTAAATTTTTAGTGAACATAATGGCTAATTTTTTGTTTGGTAAGCTATGGGTGAAGTGACTAGGAAATTCTCTCCATATCTATAGATATATTTCAAATCTTTCATCAAATTTTTTCTTGGCCTAAGTCAAATATACCAATGAAATCTCATGTTTGAGATTATAAGATAAATGTTGCACAATTTTTTTCAGAGGTCATCAAAATTAGATACATAATTATTTAGAAATTTTAGGAACCACTCTAGAGCCTATCCTAATAGACTTTAGGGATAATGGAGATATGGTTTTTAGAATGTTGTCTTGGTGATTAAACTAGCTACGAATATGCATCCATGGATTGGGATGTGACTATTGAAATTACATGATTTTTTGTGC
Organism: Torreya grandis; assembly: GCA_037957365.1. Taxonomy (NCBI): domain Eukaryota; kingdom Viridiplantae; phylum Streptophyta; class Pinopsida; order Cupressales; family Taxaceae; genus Torreya; species Torreya grandis. The sequence continues at coordinate 945,632 of JARHVA010002816.1, read as the reverse complement.
TATATTTTAGTTTCATTTTTATATATTGACTTGGTTTTGAGGTAATTATGGATATGATGGAAGGATATGGATCTAGATAAAGTATTGTGCCTACTGAGGCTGAGTAGGGACTTACTAATTACTAGTCATGATGAGTGTCATTCAACTCCTCATTCAATCAATATTCAATTGATGTCTTATCAACTAGGGATAGTGTCCAAAGCTATTTGTAGTAAGGTATAGGATGGTAGATCTATAATTTTGCTTATGGGGGTGTTTGATGCTCCTATTCTAAGTAATGAAAGAAATGTGTCTTAAACTACTTGGTTCACTCTTTTACTAAAAAATAAAAGATTTAACTATTTAATCAAATAATTCCACTCTTTTTCTTGAAATTAAAATCACACTCTTATTTATTCTTTCATGGAAATGGAAATGTTTAACTAGAAAATGAAAATTTCTTCACACGTTTGCTGTAAAAGAAAACACACTTTGCTTAGAAAGGAAATGACTTTGGAATAAGGAAATGCCTTTTAAACTATGAATTTGTTTTGATATTTTTATGAATGAATGCAAATATTAACAAGATTCTAATTAGATATAACAAAAGGTTAATAGAACATAACATAAGTACCATACACAATTCTTGGTTCTAAGGAGAGGGAGCCCTTTCTCCTCTCAGACTCTAGAACAAAGATTAATCAATGTTGGAAACTAAAGTGATAATTCATAAAACTAAAATTATTATAATCTATCTGAAACCTATAATATGATTATACATATCCTTCTTCTATTATCTATTCTCTATTCTCTAATAATTTTCAATGACAAAAGTCTTACCTTTTATACTAATACAATCAACTCAAAATAGGATACAAAGAAATAGGATTCCCTGGTCGATCCACTCATTCAAAGATAGGAGATTAGATTTCCAAGAGATCCAATTATTCTAATGAAATAGATATACTATCCCATAATAGTCCTAAGATCCAAATATATATACCTTTATCAAAATCAAATCCTACAAAATAGTAGGTGGGTATTTTCCTCATTTGACTCTAGCTAGAATAATTCTCTCTCATCTTATCTAGTCACCAACTTCACTATTTGTAGCTTTATCTTTAAAAAATCCATGGAATTGACATTGTAGAGTCGGTAGGAATGAACCTGTGGAGTCTGTAAAAACAAGCCTATAGATTCTATAGAAACAAGCCCATAGATTCCATAGAAACAAGCCTATATAGTCCATAGAAACAAGCCTGTGGAGTCCATAAAAACAAACTGTGGAGTCTATAGAAACATTTTGTGTGAGTTCATACTTCTACTAGATGGAGATCAAAATTGAACTTTCACTATACATCACCTGTCTCTTCTTTCTAAGCATTCTTGACAACAAAAATCACTAAAACATGCTATGTATTAGACATTAATGATAAATTAAAGGTTTAGTTTTTGGTTCAATATAAAAAATACAAATATCTACTTTCCATGTAATAGCTATCTAATAATCTATGATTTGCATAAGATAATATCCTTAGAGAGATGAATTGAGGGAAATAACATGTCAATAATGAGCCATATTCTGAGCTCATCATCTCCCCCAGGCTTTACCTTTTGCAAGTCCCATTATAAACATTCATTGGAATTCATAGCTCTAGCATCTACTTTACACACTCTGACTAAAATCATAGTCATCAAATTCATCTATTATATGCTTGTCTATATTTCTTGTAAACCCTTGATGTTATTGAATCATTTGTTTCCATATATTGAATTTATCCTCTGATTGTGGAGCCCAACTCTACCATCTTGGAATAGGTATGATAAACAAAGGGGATCTATATCTCATGCCAATCCATTTCTTTTCTCCTCCAGAGTTTATTACCTCTATTAGAATTTCCAAAATTGAGGAAGCTCTCCTCATACTCCATCTTAAGTTATTTGGAGACATGTCCTCTCATATTTTAAGAGGTACTAAAAGTTGGTCCCACCTTTACACACTTGCAGTCACCACTGAATCAAAACTCTATCTTGAAAACAAGTTAAAAGAAATAACACAATCATACAAAGCTTGTAAATAATGTGTTTTATCTTCATCACTTAAACAAGCACATTTAAAATTCTATTTGATCAATCTATGGATAGGAAAGGATGGTTTGATACATAATCTTATAGTCTTAGCATGATTTGTATACTCCTCAAATCCATTTTTCCATGCTAGTTGATTTTTTAATGTAGAATGCAATGCCCTATGTTTAACTTCTCCTACATGAAGATTTATTAAGAAATTATTGTGCTCATGGTCTCTTATGATCAAATCATGCAAATAAAACTCACAAAGAAAATCCTACTAATAAAGTTTAGCACTATAGAAAATTTATAGAAATGTTGTTGGGTATGAAATCTTGTAAGGAAGATGACAAGAGATCCTCAGAAGCTACCATCTATAAAATTTTTCAAATAAAAACAAACTATATGTAGGAGAAGGATTCCTACATGCCAAAAGAGATTCCCCTAATTTGCATGCATCCTACAAATTTTCTTATAAATATTGGACCTTAGCTTCTAACTTTTTATTTTCATTTTCTAATATTTTTTTTGAAGAAGCTACAACTTTGTTTTTTGTTTAAGTATGGAATATTCTTCTTCAATTTGATTTAGCATTTTCAAGGTAGGAATACCTTGACAACTCGTTTGACAAATTTAGTCAAAAAATACCTTATGAGGAGAAGGTGCAACATTTGAAGGTGATTTGGAAGAGTTTACCAAACTCTATAATCTCCTATTTTCCTTATTCAAAATTTATACATATATCCAGAGGTCTATTTGTTCACTTTCATTTTTTTTTCTTTCTTCTAATCTATGAAGTTCTGTTGCATGATTGGTAGATATTGTGTCCAATTTTTACACCAATAATGAGTTGAGATGATATTTATTTTACAATTGACTGATCAAGTCAGCAATGTTAGCTATTTGTTGTTGATCTAGAGCTTGAGCTTGAGAAAGCTTCAAGGTTAACTACATAACATGATCATTTAGATTAGAGGACTCACCTTTCTCATTTGTGCATATAGTTTTTACTTTATTCATTATAGTTTCAACTAAAACATGTGGTCATCCTACCATACTTGATTCCTCTACCATGATTGTATCTTCTTCTAGAATTGGCTCCTCCATTAGGATTGGAGAGTTCATTTCGAAAGGAGTTTCTTCAACATCTATAGTTATAGGGATATGTTGATGTATGAGGGAATGAGATACCATTTTAAGACTATCTAGAATATCTACAGCCTCTTTTTCATCTTCTTCTATCATAATTAGCCTTCTCCTTCTTTTGGTCACTCATTGAGCTACACTCGCTTGTCTTTCCATTTCAACCATCAAACCCTTGGTATTCTCAAGTTCTATAGCAACCTTTCATTTCAATTTTATTCTTCCTAACAAGGGAATGGGTTGCATTACAGATTCATGAGGTTCTTGTGGGGACCTTGAAACTTTAGGGATTTGAGACCTTGTGATTCTTCTTAAAGAAGAAGAAGAATGGATTTCTATTGAGACTACAGTCTATGATTTCTTCTTTGGAGTTGTTTTCTCAACTGATGCAGAAAGTAGAGATGAATATTCCTATGGTAAATTTGAGGTTTCTTGTGTAGGTATATTTGGAATTAGGTGTGTTACACTATTCTAAAATTCCTCTCAAACCACTTGTCCTTGCTAAAGGAAGTGATGTTGGATAATTAGGTGAATAAGGCCATGGTGCCTAAGAGAAACATTAGTAGTTATAGTCATAATTTGAAGGGTACCATATAAGAAAGATCAGAGGTTAATCTTTTAATGAGGGTTTTGCCTCCCATGCTTAAGGTGTATTAATATTTTCATGGCATCTCCTCTTAAAAGACTATTTTGCCCCTCACAAATGATATATTTGAGTACCCACTTGGCTATAGATTTCCAAGGTTCAAGAAGTGAATTTACACTAATCCCTTTTGCTTTTCCCTTTGGAATATATTAGACATGAAGTCCCAGCTTACTCATTACCATTAAACTAAATAATTAAATAATTAAATGGAATTTTGCATGTATCTCTCATTCTCTCTTTTGGAACTTGTATGGTTTGACTTATAATTTGAGTTGAAATAGGAATAACAATACCTTTCATAATTGAAAACTTAGAGGTGAGATTAGTGATGAATCATCTTACCATTGTTTCATGAAAACCTTGGAACTTTTCAATGAAAGGTATCCAACCATTTTCTCTAAACACTACCATAGAAGCTTTGTCTTTGTGAAACTTTGCTACATTCTTCAGTTATGATCTCATTTTCTATCCCATTTCTACACATATTTACAGACAACTCTATTCTTTTAACTTAGATTAGGGTTTAAACTAACTTCTATCAAAATCTATAGGCAATAATCACTGAGGATCTGTAGACTAGCTTCTATTGAAACTGGTAGGAATGAAATGGTTTGTATGAAACCCCACAGTTGCATGAGTCCATAATTTGATATAATTACTTGATATAGTTTAGCATTGCATGTTTTTACAGAGTGTGCTAGCTATTTTTTCAAATTATTAGAAATTGAATGAAATGATGACATGGCACTTTGATGGTGACAATAATTTGTCACTTCATTTAAAACCCATTTTATGATGTCCCATCATTATCATTATTAATGATGTAATTAATTGTACCAAAGATACACACTTATCCATACACCTTTGGTAGCTTGTTTGCATATTTCTTCATTATGGTATGTGTCAAGTCATTCCATTTTGGAAGGCTCAAGTTTGGGTCATCACTATAGAATAAGTCTTAAATAAATTAAAGATAATTATTTAAGTAAACATAGATAAATAGAATACATGTCTCACTTAATTTTGACCTTAGATTTATCTTTTACTCCCCTTTTGTCCTACATAAATAAGTTTGCATGGATTAGTCAACAGGTGTTGAAAGAACATATTTTATTTCATGGATAAGATCAATCATAGTGACATGATGATATTCTCCTTTTTTTTTTTATAAATTTTGTTTTCACCTTTTGGCTAGTCATTACTGGTTTTCTAGCCAAAGCCCTTTTGTAATGCATAGCTAGCCAACAAGCTAGTTTTTTGGGATTGCATTGTCAATAGTGTCCCTAGAAATGTGTGTGTGTGTGTGTGTGTATAATGATGGATCATTAAGGAGAAGGTTCAATGAAAGAAGCAGAGTCCTCTAGAAAGGCTACTAGATAATTTACCTTTTGAATAAATTATTCTTTATTAAGAGGTTTCTGATAAAGCTTCAATCTATGTCCATTGAATATCAGAGCTCTTCTAATGTCATCAATAGGTATTAGCTTAACCAAACCATTTTCAAAGACCTCCTCAATCTGACAAGGTTTGAACCACCTCATTTGTAGTTTTCCTTTAAACTATTGAAATTTGGAATCAAACAATAGTGCCTAATATCCTTTCTAAAACTTATGTTGCTTGATCTATGAATCATTCCAAAATTTTTTTTGATGTTGTACCAATTCAGTTCTTTGTAGTGCTTCCATTCTCATCTCATCAAGTTGACTAAGTTGTAAGAGTCTTTTTTTCTGTATTTCTTCTAATTCAATCCTTACTTCTATAACTATTTTCAAAGTTTGTAATTGAAATTCAATAGATAATAAGGGATTCTTACCATAAACCAATTCATAAAGTGAAAATCTAGTTGATGTTTTTCAAGTAATATTATAGACCTAAATAGCTTCTAGTACCTTATATACCAATCCTTTTTGCTAGAATTAACAACCTTGGTTAAAATAGTTTCTAGTTTTCTATTGGTGACTTCAACTTGTATATTAGCCTATGGATGGTATGGAGATGTTTTTTTGTGTTGATTATGATATACTTGCATGAAGTACTTCATCATTTTTGATATGAACTACGGTCTTTGATTTGAGACTATCTCCCTTAGAACACCAAATCTTTGCATGATTTTGAAATATAAGAAATCAACTGCCATCTCTTCTCTTGTATGAGTTAATACTTCCACTTCTACCAACTTGTTCATATAATCTGTACATACTAGGAGATATTCTTTTCCTCTAGAAGGAGGATCCACAAGATTTATAAAATCAATTCCACATTTCTCAAATGGTTCTAGAACTAATTGAGGATGAGGATGCATAGGCATCTTTGTTGAAAGAGTAGGTTTTCTAATTCTCTGACAATCATCATAGTGTCTGACATATCTTTTTACTTTCTATTGAAGGTGAGGCCAATAGTATCCTGCTCCTAGGATTTTGTGTATGGTTCTTTGAGCTAAGTAATGACCTCCTCCTGGTTCATCATGACAAGCTATGATGATATCATAAGATTCAACATTTGTCACACAACTGTGAAACACATGGTTAGATCAAAGTTTAAAAAGCATTCCATTAATCCATTCAAAATAAGAACTTTCTTTAATTAAATGTTTCTTTTCTTTTTATGAAAATTGTAGAGGAAACTTCCCTGTGGTGAGGTAATTGGATATATCAGCAAACTATAGAGATTTTGATGAAATGGAAAATATTTGTTTATCTATAAAGTCATCTTCTATTGGTTCTTTTTCACTTGTAGTGTTCATTCTTGACAAGAAATCAACAACTACATTATACTTCCCTAGTTTATCTACAATAGTAACATCAAATTCTTGTAAGCGCAACAACCATCTAATAATCCTACCTCCCAAAATTAATTTATTGGTAATATATATAATATTTGAATAGTCTATATAGACAAATACCTTGTATCTTAATATGTAGTGTCTTAATTTGTTAATTGCATAGACTATAGTTAGAAATTCCCTTTCAGATGTGGTGTAGTTTATTTCAGCAAGTGTCATGTTTTTTCTAATATAATATATAACATACATCTTATCTTCTTCATCTTTTTGTCTAAGGACTACTCCTATTATTGCATTGGAAGCATCTATGTATATATGGAATCGTTGAGTCCAATCTGGTCCTCTCAATACTAGATCAGTAATGAGTTTAGCTTTGATGGTCTCAAAGGCCTACTAGCAACTATCACTCTATTTGAATGTACTATCTTTTGTAAACAAGGTAAACATAGGGGTAACTATTTGGCTAAAATTATCTATGAAGCATCTATAATAACTAACATGTCCCAAAAAAATCTTAATTTTAGTTTGTGTTTGTGGGATGGGTAAATTGGATATTATTTCAACCTTCTTTGGATCTACTTGAATGCCTTTTGTAGAAATATGGTGTCCCATACTATTTCATCATCCATCATCAACAAACATTTTTCATGGCTCAAATATAATTGATGTTCTTCACATTTAATCAATATTGTTTTCAAATTAGTGAGAGACTCTTCATAAGTTCCACCATGAATAGTGAAATCATCCATATATACTTCAACATAATCATTTGTAAGGTCAGAGAATATTGCTAGAACTACTCTTTGTAATGTTGATGAAGCATTACATAGTCCAAATGGGAGTACTCGATAAAGAAAAATTTCCCCAAGGGTAGGTAAAAATGTTTTTATCTTGATATTTAGCTGCTACTATTATCTAGTTATACCCACTAAACCCATCTAGGAAAGAAAAATATCTTTTTCCTACCAAGTTGTCAAGAACTTGATCAATGAAAGTTAGACGAAAATAATATCTTAGTGTTGCTTAGTTCAGTTCTATATAATATACACATACCCTTAATTTTCCATTTTTTTGGGAACAATTACTAGGGGTGAAACCCACTATCTATATGAGATGGGGTAAATAAACCCAACTTCCATAAATTTTTGAATCTCTATTTTGACTATTTCCTTTAATGTTGGGTTTATTCTTCTTTATGGTTTTTTGAATAGTTTGATAGATTCCATGTAAATCTGATGAGTGTATATGCTAGGGTGAATTCCCATCATGTCAGTATAATCCCAAGCAAAAGCCTTGGTATGTCTTTCTAGCACTTCAAAGAGTTGATCTTCCTCTTCATTTGTTAACCAATTATTGATGTTCAAAATCTTTCTAGGTAATACCATGATTGGTTTTGTGCCTGGGTGGTTGGATTCTATTAGCTTGAATTCACTAATCAATTATTTTAGAGGACATGGATGAGGAAGTAGCTTATGAAACATGGTTACATTATCAACAAACTCTATTTCAGGAGGAATCAGTCTTACTAAAGAATAATGGAATTCATCTAAGAAATGAGTTTGCTATTGTTCTACCAATTTCCACACACTTTCACGAATCAATCCATGATCATATAGTGAGGAAATAATGGAAAAAAGTAGAAGTGGAGGTTTCATAATATTCTATCTGACCCAAGAATCCTAAATTGAGGTAGTTTGTAGGTTCTGGACTGGCAAAGTCCATAGATTCTAGACTAGCAGAGTCCATAGCTTTTGGACTGGCAAAGTCCATAGATTATGGGTATATGTCTTCATTTAATTCTTCAAAGTGTTTTTTAAATGTGATCATAGCTAAGGAGGAAATTTTGTTTAATGTGTTTTTTGATTCATCCACCCAAAGTTCTTGTATGTGATTTGTTGATAGTTTTGTAGGAGGATACAAAGAGATCCATTTGGATTTTAACCCATTAGAAATGGTCATGTCTCCTAACAAGTAATCAATAAATGCTGATATAGTATCCAACCATGGTCTACCTAGGATTATGGGATATCTTAGATTCCTTTTTTTAGGTTACAAGACCATGAAATCTACTGGATATTCGCAAGACTTTATTAATACTTCAACATTTTCTATAGTCCATTTTGATTTAGTTATAGATTGGTCTGCCATTTGAAGAATGGTAGTTGTGGGTTGAATTATCATAAGAGATAATGTATGGAGAGTATCAATTTTCATAATGTTAATTATTTCTCCCAAATATACCAAGACATTAGGAATTTCTTTACCTCTAATTGTGATTGTGATCACTGGGCTTCCTAGATCTGCATAATTTGGAACTAATAGTTTTCCTACTAATAAATCAACAACTTTTCCATCAAAATAAATGTTCCCTAGATATTTTTCTTTCCTCCTAGGTGTCTTGATACAAAGTTTTTTGATGATCTTGTTCAATTCATGTATATCCCTAATAGCTTGTAGTTGGAGTACCTCAATATTGATCTTTTACAACTCATGGACCAAGTTTGATTTTGGTTTAATATCAATTTATCTTAATCTTTTAGGAAAAGAAACTATTGGTGTAGTATTTTTTTCTTTGTTTTCTTTAGAGCTCATTTTGATTTTGGCTTCTCTAGTGTTTAATTCAGATGATTCTATTATTTCTTTTTCATCAGGTATCTCAGAAATGAGAACTGGAGGTTTTTGTATAGTTTTTCATGATCTTAATTGTATGTTTGTATAATCAATAGCTCTAACATTCATTGTCTCTTCTTTTTCATTAACATAAATAGGTGTTGGTTATTTATATTTTATATTTTCTATTAGTTGTGAAGGCATTAAAGGTTTATTGATTTATCCTTGTTGCTGAATAATTGGGGGTGGAATTATAGTTTGTTGTTGAAGTCGTCTTCTTGGTTGGGTGAATTGCTGCTATGGGTTCCACTGTGGATTCCATTGTTGATACTATTGTGGCATCTATTGCTACTATGATACCCATTGTTGCTATGGCTATGGCACCATCCATGGGGGTATTGACATCCACTCTTTTCTTGCCCATGGATTTTGGATTGATGGAATTTGGGATTGATTCCAAAAAGGTGAAGGAACTAAAACATTCCATGGTGCCATCCATGGATTAATTGGGTTTCTTGCATTAAACTATCCTTGAGCCTAGTTTTGTGGGAAAATTTTTGTCTCTAGATATAATTTAATTCTTCAATGGATTAGACTTGTGTTTTCATTTGATTTTTTAAAATAGGCAGAAGGGTGAAATGTTTGGTATCATGATCTATTGAATCACAGATCCCACATGATGAAACATTGGTTTTATATAGGGGTAGTCTCCAAGGGCATGTTTCTATCTGCACTTAGGATAGTAAATTGTTAAGGGTTTTATTGCATTTGCCTTAGCTTAAAGGCCATGTAAATTAATATTTAGTGTAACTAGAATATCTATCTTTAGATTGGCAAATTCTTCCATAAGCTTACCCACTTCATTCAATTTCCTAAACCTTCCTCTCCTAATTCTGGGTTTTCTTTGAGAGTAGTTTGTATAAATCTCATAAATCTAATCAAAAGCCAACTTATTTATATCTCCACCTCCCATTAGATTTAAGGCATCTCTAGTGTCTTCATCCAACCCTTTAAAGAAAACCAATTTTTGAACTTCTTCAGTGAGTGGATAATTGGTTCTTTTATGAGTGAACATGAATATATCCAAATAATCCTCTAAATATTCATCCTCATTCAGTTTGATTTTGAATAAATCCTCTTTTCTTTCTCACACTCGATAGTAATATTGATACTTGTTTAAGAATTATATCTCCATGTCATCCCATGTTCTAATAGATTCACCAGATAAACCCATAAACCATCTCATAGCTGCATATTTAAGTGTAGAGGGAGATATTTTTAATTTTTGGTTATATGTTTTATAATCATAGGTTTGACATAGCACCTTAAAATCAAATAGGAATTGATTAGGATCTTCTATAGATCTTCCCTATAAATTTGGTAGATTATTTGGTGAAATATTTTTCATGGGGTTTTGATCATTAGGATCTGTAACAATAGGAAAGGAAAAATTCCTTCCTGGTTATGAAAGTTATTGATTTTATTAGAGAGCCATATTTTCTTCTTCTAATGATGTTTCAAAGCTGGGATGATCTTCCCACTAAATATATATGGTATCAGTTATGGGTTGCTCAAAGTTCTCAAAATTTTCTTCAGATATGGATTTTTGAAATGCTTCTTCTAAGTCCTTAGAAATTTATAAATAATGTCTTCCTACAAGAGATTGATCTTGAGGAATTTGTTTTATGGGGCTCACTTGTGGCAATGGCCTGGTTTCTATCTAAGTTTCTAAAGATTCTTGTAGATAGGTTTCACTTGTAACTTTTGGTTCACTACTCAAAGATGTTGAAGGAGTTTCAACTTGTGTTCTTGGTAGAAATTTTGGGATGAATTGTCCTTTAGTGTCTCTAGGATGGTACATCGATTTATTGAATTGTTTTTGGGATTTTATGGCTTTTACAAATTTTTTCTATTTTTTTACTCTAGACTAATAATTATTACCTTACTAACACCTTGTTTCCCTAGAAATAGTGCCAAAAATGATGAGTGTCATTCAAATTCTCATTTAATCAATATTCAATTGATGTCTTATCAACTAGGGCTGGTGTCCAAAGCTATCTGCAGCAAAGTGTAGGATGGTAGATCTAGATGTTTTCTTATGGGGGTTTTTGATGGTCTTATTCTAACTTTGAGTAATGAAAGAAATGTGTCTTAAACTAATTGGTTCACTCTTTTGCTGAAAAGGAAAAGCTGTAACTATTTAATCAAATAAATTCACTATTTTGGTTGAAAGTAAAATCACGCTCCTATTTATGCTTGCATGGAAATGGAAATGTTTAACTAGAAAAGGAAATTTGCTTCACACATTTGATGTAAAAGAAAACACACTTTGATTAAAAAGGAAATGACTTTGGAATAAGGAAATGCCTTTTAACTATGAGTTTGTTTTGATGTTTTTATGAATGAATGTAAACATTAACAAGATTCTAATTAGTTATAACAAAAGGTTAATAGAACATAACATAAGTACCGTACACAAGTCCTAGCTCCAAGGAGAGTGGGCCCTTGCTCCTCTCAGACTCAGGAACATAGATTAATAAATGTTAGAAACTAAAGTGATAATTCATAAAACTAAAATGACTACAATTTATCTAAAACTTGTAATATTCTTGCACGTATCTTTCTTCTATTATCTACTATATATTCTCTAATAATTTTTAATGACAAAATTCTTACCTTTTGTACTAATACAATCAACTCAAAATAGGATGCAAAGAAATAGGATTCCTTGGTCAATCCACTCATTCAAAGATAGGAGATTGGATTTCCAAGAGATTTAATTATTCTGATGAAATAGATATACTATCCTATAATAGTCGTAAGATCCAAATATATACAACTTTATCAAAAGAAAATACTACAAAATAACAAGTGGGTATTTTCCTCATTTGAATCCATCTAGAATGATTCTCTCTCATCTTATCTAGCTACAATCTTCCCTATTTGTAGTTTTATCTTTATAGAATCCACATAATTAACCTTATAGAGTCAGTAGGAATGAGCCTATAGAGTATATAGAAACAAGCCTACAAAATCCATAGAAACAAGCCTACAGAGTCTATAGAAACAACCCTGTGGAGTCTGTAGAAACATTCTATGTGAGTTCATAGTTCTGCTAGATGGAGTTTAAAATTGAAATTTCACTATACATCTCCTATGTCTTCTTCTTGAGCATTCTTGATAACAAAAATCACTAAAACATTCTATGTATTAGACATTAATGACAAAATAAAGGTTTAGTCTTTGGTTAAATATAAACAAGACAAATATCTACTTTCCATGTAATAGCTATCTAATAATCTATGATTTGCATAAGATAATAACCTTAGAGAGATGAATTGAGGGAAATAATATGTCAATAATGAGCCATATCTTGAGCTCATCAAGTCAAACCTAGATAAGTAAAGGGAAATTGTTATGTACCAAGGCCTTATCATTGTATTTATGGAACATGTTGAGCAATAGGCAATTATTACCAAATTGGTACTTATTGGATAGTGGTACCTCTTTGTTGTGAAAACACCATTTGTGAAGTATAGAATTATTAGGTGTTTGGAATTTATCTTTTATTGATAGACACATCTTGTTGATAATAAAATGTTTGTGATTGTAAATGTATGTTGGTCTATGATTAGAGAGGTATGTTTTCCATTGCCTATCAATGTGGAACCTTTTTTTCCACCTATTAAGGTGGTGTAAGGTTATGCCTATGCTACAATGGTAGATTAGATTATACATGCTGTAAAATTTTATTCATCACTTTTTGAGGTGGAATAAAATTTATCACTTTTTTTTAGGTAAAGCACTAGTAAACACTTGATTACTTAATCCCTATGGTTAAATGCTTGATGAAGTAGCTAGTTGAGGATTAGAGGTAACTTGTTATGGTTAAGATGTAATAATTCCTACCCTCTACTATTGTGAACTAATCATGGTATTAACTAAATACACTTGTTATTGTGGGATTTTTGTTGGTGTAGTTAAACAAATTTGGCCTAGATTGGAAGACACTTACTTGTTATCCATCATGTTTAGCACATTATTCTATGTAAGATCCATAGTCATATCTTTAATAGATAGAACATTGTATATGTCATTGACTAAATTTATTTTCACAAATAAGTCAAAACTCAAATTTTCTTAACTTGTCAACTCAATTAGTACCCCTATTGAAGGAGCTCACTCTATGAGTGGGATATTTGACATAACTATGGCATTAAAATTGAATACTAAATTAAATTAGGCTTGATATTCTTATTAAATTTTTATAAAGTGGTCCTCCATGAGGCCCTTACCTTTTACAAGCATAGTTGGGTCTTGATACGACATGTACATGAGCACTTAAGGATGGATAGTAGAAGCCTTTTCAATGGTTTGGTTATAAGGCATGTTTAAAGGCACTCTAACTAGATGAGGTAAATTTTCATGAGGGGGAAGTCTATTATAAACTTGGTCCCTACTTCCATAGTTCTAAATAAAACCTCATCCTTATTTTAAATCAAGTGATGATAACAAAATAAGGATCATATATTCATAACATGGTAATGTAATATGGTTATTGTTGAACTTATTCTATAACCGATGGTATACTAGCTAGATATTATGTAATTCACTCTTAGTCTTAATCTGAATATGAAAGAGTGTTAACAAAATAGTGGGCCAACATATTTTGAATCTATTCCATAGATTTAGTAGTGTAAGGAGGATAAGGATCAATATCACAAACTACATCATTGCCATAGGGGCCTTGAATAAAGTCATCATTCATGACCACGCTATCATAACCTAGATTGTACATGAATCCACTAAAAGTGTAATAAGACATCTAAATCAATAAATAACATTATATGAATAAGGTATAGAGTTATAAAATCTCTTAAAAATAATTTATAAAATACAAATGGTCCAAACTTGGTCTAACTTGGTCCAAAAACTTAGTCTAAGAATTGGAGATATTTATCCAAATTGGTCAATGAAAAACTTGGTCTAAAATGGTCTAATGTAAAATTTAAAATATTAATGTCTTATAAAAATGGTCAAGTGGATGAATAAAACTAGAATGTTAAACTTAGGTAAAGGTGTTTCAAAAAATTCTAATCTAGGTCTAAAGATGAAAAAGGTTGCTAGATATTTAAGAACAAGGCACAAATCGATGCTCAAAACAACTAAGTCTAAAATAGAAGTTAATATGATAGGATTGTTGGAAACACTGCATAAGATCTAGGCTTGAAACAATACTATGTTTAAGAAACAAAATGGAAATTTCAATGTCTTTTAGGAACAAGGCACAAAAACTATACTTTGAAAATGAAATTGGGTCTACAATAAAATGGGAATTGGTAGGTATTTTAGAAACAAGGAAAAAAGATAGGCTCAAAAAAATTAGGTATAAAATGGAAGGTAAGATTATAGGACTCTTGGAAACATTACACAAGAGCTAGAGTTGAAACAAAACTAAGTTTAAATCACAAGAGTTAAATTACTAGGTCTTTTGGGAACAAAACATAAAAGCTAGACTTTAAAAACAAAACTAGTTCTAAACCAAAATGGGAATTGTTATGTCTTTTTTAAATAAGGCAAAAAATATATACTTGGCACAAATGAGGTCTAAAACAAATGATAATTAGCTATGTCTTTTGGGAACAAGACATAAAAGCTAGTCTTTGAAAACACACTAGGTCTAAAAGGCAAGAGATTTAATCTAACAAATTTGAAAGACTTTGACTCAAAATAGGCATTCATATTCATACATAAAATTGACCTTTATAAAAATACATTGGACTTTAGGCACATGAAAGATAGACCACTCCCAAATCTATTCATAAAAATAGTATTTAAATCAAGCAAGAAACTAGTCTAAGTTGCACAACCCAAAAGTGAAAGGTAAATGTATAAGAAACAATTACATGAGGCATAGGCATAAACCAATCAATGTTTGAATGTGATATTGTCAAGGATAATTTAAATCTTGATTTATAATACTTTAATTTAAAATTTAAAATAATCTAGACCAATATGGATGGCATAATGGTACTAGGATTAGACCATGAAGGCACACATGGTTTTAAACTTATAATTAGACATAAGGCTATTAGTCTTTAAAATAATGCAAGCAATGTAAAAATTCTATATTTATCTAAAGTTATGATAGAATATTTGTTACAATAAATATAATGCATAAGACTTGGAATGAAATTGGCAACATAACAACACCCCTTTCAAACAAGTGATACACACAGAAAGTTTTAAAAAGGTAAATGTGTGATGTCAAATGAATGACATAATGCCTTTTTCAAAGAAAGGAATGATGTGAAAAAATGGCTCATTTTATATGTGGTATGACAAAAAAATAGTTTTAACTCAATAAAAATTAATTAAAAAAGTAATAATAACAAAAACACCTAAGTGTAATGTCCTAAATCCTAAAAACTGATAAGGTGGCTTCATGTTGTCAAATTTCATCTATATATTTTCTCTAGAGAGGAATTTAAGTTAATCCAAAAATTAAAATGTTCATGAAAATTAGGGTTTTTATCCCCTCTCTTCTCTCAACATTTCCTATTATGACATGTAGATTTGGCCTTCTCACCTTACATTGATAGTATATCCACAAAAATTTGGGTCATCTAAATTATCAATTTTCATTCTTTTTTAAATGTTCCCATGTGTGGTTAACACTAGGGAATAACACATCATTTAGATCCATGTTAACCATATTTTTATGAAAATTTCTTATCCTTCTTACAACCACTACATCCATCAATTACTTAGTCTAGTGTGATGTTTGAGATAAATATACATTTTGAGGTAGTCTCTTATTAATAGAGCTTGCTTAACTGCTCAAACAAGCATCCTAATAAGTCAACCTTAATTTTTATACCCCTTCCATGGAGTGGGGTTTAAGTGATGTTTAGTGATGAATTATCAAGTCAACACTTCCCTAGATAACCCATGGGGAGGTGATGAAATCCCACCCACAAGCCAAAATACATGAAATGAAGAAAGTGGAAGGATTTTAGGGCCGTTTTGGGGTCACCCAAATCACTCAAATTTTGGGAAGGGCCTTAGCAAATTTACTTCCATGATTTTTGACAAAAGTGAAAAATTCAATAAGTGATCATTTTTTGATCACTCAAGCTCCCTAAAAGGGAAAGTGGGGGAGCATACATGCAACACTTAGCTTGCAAAACAAACACTTAGCTTGCGAAACAAACACTCAACAACAAACATATAAAAGAAAACTCTTATGATTATTTAACTAAAGTGGGAGTTCAATTTTATAGAACCAAACAAAATATGTCATGAATTTTATCCCCTTGGAATTGTGTGAAAGATTTAAACAACAATGAAAATAATTCAAGTAAATGATTTTAAAACACCAAATTTAAATGTGAGTTTTGAAACTTGGAGTGTTTGAAAGTGTCTTTTCTTGGCCTTTGGGTCCTATAAAAGATGTTAGGGGGTTCTTGTGCTTAGAATAAAAATTTAAGTGGGTAAATTTATTTTTAAAATAAACTCTTAGGTTGAAAAAGTTTTCCACATAGCTTAAAACTATAGAAATACAAATCAATACCATGAAATTTCCTACAAAACTGTAACTATTAGCATAAAACCATAACTATCTACAAAACAAAGTGTCAGCATAGAATTAAAAATCTTTAAGTAATATCAAAAAAATTATGATAATACCACCACTCTAAATTAAAAACCACAACATAACCTAAAAAACAAAATAGTTAGTTAAAAAACCACAATAGTTAAGGTAACATTTCCACTTATCACACAATTTCCAATTGTCATGAAAAATCATGACTTATCATGGAAAACCATGACTTATCATGTAAAACCATGACTTTACAACTCTTCCTAAAATGAAAAATAGTTAGTATAAAACCATGATAGTTTAAATAAATATCATGATATTTATGAGAATATCATGGTAGTTAAGGAAATATCATGACTAGAAAGTCATGATATTTTCAATATCATGATTTTAGAAAGTGAGAATGCGACTATACAAAGTAAAATCATGATTTTTTATAGAATATAAGTGATACTTCAATTTCCACTTTTTGGTCAGCAAATTTGGATTTTAACAATGAAATTGTTAGGTGAATGTCCTAAAACACCTTGGGAATATCTGTTTGGGGTGTAAGAGTCCCACCGAGCATGCCATCATGTGAACATAGGAATCCAATAGAGGGGAGGTTAGTATAGTGTTAGTCCAATAAAACAAAATCAAAATAACATAATAAACACTTAACACCTCTATCGTAGACACTAGGGAGATTATAGGTAAAAATCATACAAATGAATCACAATTAGAACACAGAATAAATCATTATTTTACCTTCCTTGGAGCTCTAAATGCCTTGTTGAAGTGGATTTATTAGTTTTATGCATCAAGAAGTATTTATCAATGAATCTCTATTTGATCATTCTCTCCTTAGCACCTTGTCTTGGTTGTTTGGTTTATGAAATTAGCATGGTGAAATTACTTGAAAGGTTTGTCTCTCAACAAATGAGAATTATAACTTTAGATTATGAGAGATTAAATATTAATAGGTATGGCCTTGTATTTATAGCATCCAAAAATATCCCTCACCCAAGGTGAGTTAAGGTTGAGTTTAAACATGGAATGAGTTAAAAATAACCCTAGGTGACCTAAGTCTAACTCTAGTTGAGTTAAAAGTTGTCATGTAATTATTATTTTAAATTACTAGTCATAGATATCAAATTAGATATTTTCAAAGATCTTGACAACACATAAATGTAATGATGAAAAGGCTTAATGTTTTGATTTTTGAAATTTACATTTTTAGATAATCATTAATTTTAAATGTATATTTATATAAATAATAAATATGGTTTAATTAATCTATTCATTTTAATTAGCATTTTATCTCTTTTAAGATTTGTTTAATCACCCCATTTAATGGGTTCATAGGCCAAACTATCAGTTGCTACGTCTCAAGGTGATTGAGGATGAATTCATTAGAGGTTATTGTTGTGTATGATATAATACCCTAAATAAGGATGCATTAACATGATTTTAAGTAATGATGAGTGATGAATGGATCAAATTGGGATGTTTAGTGATTCTTAGGCTTAATTTTCAATGTTTGGTAGGAATCAGTCTGAAGTCTTGTCAAAATCCAGTTGTAGTCGGAATGGGGTGTATACAATAAGGCTGCATGGGTTACCATGTAGTATGGTGTTAGACAAAAACACTAAGTTTATATGCCATTTTTTCTCACATTAGGGAAAAATATGAGAACCAATTTGAACTAAGTTTGACATACCATCCAAAAAGTGATGGGTAGAAATAAGTTAGTAACAAGAGCCTTGGAAAAATTTTAAGGTTTTTGGAAAGATAAAAACCAACACAATGACATATGGTGTTGACACATGCAGATTTTTCATATAATAGTTTCATGAACTAGAATATTGGCCAAAAAAATTTCCAAATTGTTTATGAAATAAATTGTGAGGGGTGTTCGAGTTTAAGGAAATAAATGAAGTATGTAGAAGAAACACATAAATAGAGTGCTATGTTGAATACACACATGGAGTGTATGAAAAAGTGAAACAAATGATAGAAAATACTAATCAAGTTTATAAATATCATGCATATAAAAGTGTAATAGAAAATAATTTAAAGAAGGATACCTAATACTAAAACATTGGTGTAAGGAAGGATTTCCACATGGAACCTATAATAAGTTAAAGTTGAAGAAAATAGGACTATGTAAGGTGTTTCAATTTTTTTTTTATCTTAATGCATATAATATCGAGCTACCAAAATTAATGTATAATTCACCTATCTCTAATATATCAAACCTATATACTTTTAATTAGGAAGAAGATGAAGGAGAAGAGGTAAACTCACAAGTTCTATATTGGAGGGTGTAAATACTCAAAAAATAAAGATATGAGATAGAGTCAGTCTTAGATTTAAAGGCTATGAAAGGATCACATGGGAAGGAGTATAAGGCTAATATAGAGAAATGAAATAACCACATGATAAAAGATGATTCATGGCTGAACCTTACTAATATTGGCTCATATGGATATGATTTCATGAATATCAACTTATGATCAAGGGATCTCCTTTCAGTTACCTGGGGTATCTGATTTAAGAGCATCCAAATGAAAAATTTATTCTACATTATTTTGAAAATTTAGTGTTGTTTTATTTAGGAATTGGATTTAAAATAATGATGTAAATGTTTGTAATTGGAGGCACACATGAGTTCATATGCAGTAACACTCACGGATAGATGGAGGGAATATGCATGAAACTAAAGATGCATCTATAGGAGACATTTAGGCAAAAACACATAGGAAGGAACAAGGTTATCTAAAGAAAAAACTTTGACCTAAGATTCCACACTAACTTAGACCACTAAGTTTTGAATTCAATGTATAGGTGGGAAAATCAATAAATACATATGTCTGTTAGCTAAGACATTGGTAGAAAATTCAAATTTGAATCCCTATTTATTGACTACATTTAATAAGGTATATCAAATAATGGTGGGAGAAGATATTTGAAACCATTTAAAATGGGTTATAATAAAGGACCAAGAAGACCATATAGAGTAATATATAGAGAATAAGAATGAGACTCTATTGATGTGGGTTTTGACATGCTACCAAAAATTAAGAAAAGGGGTTGTTAATCCCTTGCCTCTCCTAAAAGGAGACTTGTGTGAAAACATATCCCCAAATCCTCAATTACTAGGTCTTTATATGTAGGGTAACCTAGTTAGCTCATTGAGACCATACCATGTCAAAAATATTTAATGTGTATTTTAGCCAGATTAATATACATTAAAATAAAGAGATTATTTTTATGAAACCAACACCATTATTTAAATATGAATAAAAAAATAATTCATAATGAAAATGTCTATTTATTATAAGTTAAAAAATACACCATACTTAATTGGATTCATGTTAGGTATGGCTCAACTAAGGATTTATCTACACAAAAGATTCATCTGCTCAATAGAGCTAGGCTAAATATCATTAGATAGTGGGTTCTTTTTCTCTTTATCCTTACCTCCCTCTTTTTACTTTTTTATTATTTTGTTATCTTAGATTAGTTTATTGTTTGAGTTGTACTCTAAGTTTAATTTTTATTTGATTTCATGCTCTTATCTATGCTCTCCCAAGCATTTTGAAGGTTTTGACGACTAGAAAGTCCATTAAATTCAAGCTAGTGATTTTATAGCTATGCAACCAAAATGTATTATACTTTGACTCATCATTGACACATGATTTCTCCTCCAAGTTCCTTTTTGTAAGTACTAGGAGAATAGACCTTTCGAAATTTAGAGTGACCTGTTAGGGTAGAGTCATGAAAACTTTTGACCATTTACTACATAACATGTGCTCATTACAACAGGATATACTGAGCTTTGACATATATATTAGGATCAAGAGAGTGATTAATCTAATTTTAGGGAGATATGATTGGTTTGAGTATTGATGAGTGATATGTGGTAGCCTCTAATTAGTTCCCAATCAAATAATTTTGATGGGCAATACATGGCATTTTATAATTAATCCTTAGGTCTGACACTTATGATAGGCAAAACATGATATTTTTTGGTTAGTACCTAGGTATAAAACTTATGATAATTAGTTCATGTAATTTGTAGCCACCAAGGTATGAAAGTAAATTTGGTGGCCCATCTACCCATTTAAACTAAAAGTGTCTAATAATTGATTACATATTTGATTTTATTTGCAAAATAAATTATATCATGGTACTAGATGGAAAAGTGGTTGATAAGGTGACCTATATCATTAATGAGATGGGAATAATTAACATTGCATGTACATTGGAATCAAACATAGAATATAAAATAAAATCCTTAGACTTAAATAGGTAATTGATTATGCATGACTCATGGGTAACTGGCATTCATGATGTAATCCTGACTATTTTTAGTTTAAGAATTCAATTGAGGCATGTTTTAATTGTACCACTTCTAGACATGCCTTTGATATATCATAGATTTTGAACTACCCCTTTAACCACATTATTCCAATCATGATGATGATTATTTATAACTACCACATTAGTGGGAAATTTTGATTGAGCTTGAACTCCTTAGGCTTGTGTGCCTATATAATATCATCTCTTCAATGTAATAAGGGTTGGTATTTTTCAAGTCTAAAAGAATTATGTTTAGGATTTTTTTTAAAGATTAGAGGAGGCTATGCCTGGATGGATCCTTTTAACTTAGAACATAGAGTAGTGGATTAGTCATTTTTATTTCATGCATTTTCCCTAATTTATATATTATTTTTTTGAGTCAAGACTATTTGGAAGTTGAGTCTATAGCTCACTAAGAATTTGATGAATCCCAAATGATCCTTAATAGAAACATACTTAATATAAAATATTTTTCATGTAATAAACTTGGTTTTTTCATGCATACAATGACCCTATTTTCCTCTTTGGCTATGCTAATTCACTCCATATACTCTTGTACCATATTTAGTTGGGGTTGTGCTAGGTCTGGCTCAATTAAGGACTGGTCTACACAAAGATTCATATACTCAATAAAGCCAGGTTGGGATGACATTAAATAATAAGATACTTTTCTCTTTTTCCCTACCTCTCTCTATTTTCCCCTTTTTTTAGTTTAGTATTTTAGATTAGTGTAGTTTCTAAGTTGAAATCTAAATCTAATGCTTACTTTTACTACATTCTCTTTTGTTTATTGTTTTTTATGCACTATTAGAATTTTAAGCAATAAAAATTTTCATTTTGAGTCAACTATTTATTCATATTTAAATAATTTTGATGGTTCTAAATCAATAATATATTTATTTTAATGTATATTGATATATCTTAAATACACATTGAATACCCTTAACATGGTATGGGCACAATGAGCTGACTAGGTTACCCTGTGTACCAAGCCTTGGTAATATATACCATGGGGAGGTTTACTCACAAAAATACCCTTTGAATAAAGGTAAGGGATTAATAACCCCTTTTCTTAATTTTTGTCATCATGCCAAAATCCACATCAATAGACTCTACCAAAATTTTAAGAAGAGAGTTATTGTTTATTTCCTAAGTGAAATACTATTGTAAGCCAACTATCACTGTCATTTGGATTTGAGGTTATATGTACTCTATTTTATTTATTAATAAAAGCATTAAATAATTTTTTCAATTATTTGTGCATTTATGTGTAAGATGGTGAGAAAACCTTAGGTTGCATGGATTAACTTATGTTCATTGAGAACTCAATCTTTAGCATTGCATCACTACTCCTTGTTATTTATTTATAATTTAGGAAGTTTAAGGTAGTCCCTATCAATGTGTAAGTGATTTAATATGAGTTATTGATAATTTTGGGTAGGTAAATATTATTATTACTTATTTATAAGGGACTTTATATGCAACTTCTCACACCATCGACATGTGAAATGCATGGATAAATTCATAAAGGTAATTTTAGTTTAAAAAGTGAATGTTGATTGGCATAGGGACATGTTCATTAGATTTGGATGCCTATGGATTATGAATGCATGAAAATTTAGATAGACTCATCTTGAAGGTAAGAATAATAATTTAATGATATGGGGATAGTTTTTGTATTAAAATGAATAGATTAGACATAGACTAGGGAATTCTTGTAGGTGATTGATACCAACTCAGGAAGGTTAGGCCCATAAAAACTATGTGGATATAAGAGAAGAGTGTATAAGATCCATTTATGTACATACAAGTCATCTGAGTTATATATAGGTCAAGAATAATATTCTCAAGTGTGTAATACCAAATTTTAGTGTTTATAAAATCACCCAATTTTATCCTAGGATCAAAAGAAAAATAATACTAAACTAAGAGGATAAAGAGACATAACTTAATGTGTAAACACATTTTGTCTTTGGGATAAGGCTACAAGTGTGTAAATTTATTCATTCAAACCTAAAATGAACATGTAGCTTTCAATGTCCATATATGAAGTGAAATATTAAATGGATTAGATAAATGAGACTTTTTAAATTTAAAGAGTAAAGAAAGAATACAATTATATGTGGGTGAACCATGTTTCCTTTTAAAGTGTTTTAGATTATGATTCAT
Source organism: Torreya grandis (assembly GCA_037957365.1). Lineage (NCBI taxonomy): Eukaryota > Viridiplantae > Streptophyta > Pinopsida > Cupressales > Taxaceae > Torreya > Torreya grandis. The sequence continues at coordinate 922,286 of JARHVA010002816.1, read as the reverse complement.
TTTGAATACATAAGGAATTGTGGATGATCATTCCATAATAGAGTAATGTCATCAATTTATTATTCCCTAAGGAAAGAGCCATTTCTTAAATTTTGGGCTAGAAAAATAAATACCCCAACCCTTATGAAGAGGGAGTAGTGTTAATCGATTGATAAATGTAGAAACTCAAATACACTACTTATTTCACTGATTATTGAACCCAAGTTTTTAAGGGGGAGCCTATTATAGGTTCAATAGGAGTAATTATAGGTTATTAAATGATGTAAAGCCTCAACCACACTACTCATTTAACTAATCTTGAATCTCAAGATGGAAAGGGGAGCCTATTTTAGGCTCATGTAGGTGAATCAACCATTATATATGGAATTATATATTAAAAATGTTACCTTTATTATCATCAATGTTACATCTATGTTATATTTTAAAATAAGAAAATAACTATAATATGTACATGAACAATGTTCATGCTCCATATTCTAAACCAATCTGTGCCAATTTGTAAGATATAATGATATAATATATTGTTCAAATCTAATCAATATGATAACAGGTATAATCCTAAAACATATATAATATATGCACATGTGATCCATATTACCTCAAATTTGTATAAATATGTAAATATTTATCCCTTAATTTGATCCAAACTGATAATTTGAACTAATCTAAATCATGTCTGTAACAAAATATGAATTACTTACTATGTCTTTTGCGGCTCTTTCATTTGAAGTTATTAATTATGAATGAGAGTATTGTTTTCATGGTCACTTTGGTATTTTGATCCTTATTATGATTTATTTTCCCTATTTTTACACCCTAAAAAAGTTTTTTTATCATCCCTTTTCTAGTAACAGGGACCCCTAGCCTATTTGTCCTAGTCACAACCTAGTTTTATGCACATTAAACAATAACATAGTCTTAGATAGGAGCACATTGTGTTGTTATCCACCTCAGTTTTATTATCCATCAGTCATGTTTTTCACTTGTTTTAGGTCCTTACCCTCCTTTGGGTCCCATCTTATGATTTTATCTATATTTTACCTCATTAGCCTACAAACAAGTGTCTTATATTTAATTAAAATATCCTTATATATAAATATATTCATAAGGAATTATACATATAAAACATACTACTTTAAAACATAACTACATAAAATTAGTCAATAATATAGCTTATAACTTTGCATAATTAGTTAGCATCTAACATAAATCTACATGCTTGATCAAATAAGGGGATAAGAAAAATTCATTATTGCATATCATGCTCATTGATTATGTAAATTCATTAAGGGATAACTACATTTGATCTAAGACCCCTACTATTGGGGTTAATGTAGGTAGTATCTAGAATAGTAGGGGTTTTAGGTTGTTTAATTGTAACATCCCATAACCCACCTCTTCCCCTTCCTTTTTCATTTGATTCCATTTTTTTTAATGTCTGTAGGTATTCATTAGGGTTCAAAGAAATATAATCCAAAAGGTGAAATATAAAGATAATAAAAAGTTCTTGAGGACACATACAAGACCTAAGAAGGCTCTCATAGCATCCCTAGAAGTATTAGGGCTCTTTGCCACAAAAAGGACACTAACACAGTGGCTTTGCTAATAGTGCACTATGATACTATCCCAATAACTATGATATTAACTTGAGGTAGATGAGAATCCAATTTATGAACAAAGGGACTCTTTACTATTCCTTTGATCTATTCTATCCCTACCATCACATAGTGATGCACGTTTCACTCTAGATAAGTGAAATTTATCCTCTAGATTCCTACTTAGGGTAAATTAATTAAATTAGTCATTTGTAATTTTTATGTATTTACCCATTTAATTAAAACCTTTAAAAATATAGGATTTACATTTATTAATTCATAAAAATTTAAATCATTTGGTGAACCTGACTTACTTTTAATATTGCTTAATAACCCTAGTTTATTTCTTAGGGTTTGCCTTCGCTAGTCTTATTTAATAAATTAAGGTTTATTAAATCTATATTTTTCCTTATTTTTTCACATCATAAATAATACATATCAGTCCTATATTATGATTTTCATTTTTTTAATATTTTACAATTTTGTCTAAAAGCCCTTCAAACCCTATATCTACATACTCGGTCCTCACACATCTAAATATTCACCCTTAGGTTTCAAGTCAATTTCTGATTTTTAGTAATTTGGGATGACTATTTAGCATATTTACAAATATATTTATGTTTAATTATCATTAAACATTATTTTTTTATTATTCATTTTTTACATTCTCTTTTGTGGTAAGTTTTAAATGACCTCTAGGAAACCTCTTCCACCTCACCTAGTTGATCAATTTTTAAACTTTTCACATAATTATACAAATGAATGTAAATTTTTTGAAAATTATACTCTAGAAAATGATAATGAGCATGATTTATTATTATTATTATTATTATTATTATTATTATTATTATTATCATTATTATTATTATTATTATTATTATGACAGATATGGTGATTACTATAAGCATGATAATGAGGATAGAGTAGATTTATATTCTACTCCTCTTCTCTATTCATCCACTTCTAAAAATTAAATTAATATCCCGTCATAGGTATTAATTTTTTTGAATAATATATTATATTTTAAACCACTTTTTCTACATCATTATTCCAATTAACTTATAAGAGAAATAAAATCAATTAAATTTTTCATGATTCAAATAACATTATTACCTCACATGATGTTCCTAACATAGAAAAGGAAAATGTACTCTCTTCACCTTTCTCAATTAAATTCAAAAAATCATGTACACATGATATTGCACCTTTTACAAATTCAAAAACTAAATTAGATGATATTATCTTGTCACCTTTTAAATTTCAATCTAAACAAATTGATTCCATGTAAAATATTGATAATTCAAATACCTCTAACCCTTATCCTACATGTAATAATGTACCAAATTAAAATATGATCATTATTTATTTTATTTAAAATAAATATAACATGTGTATTTCACTCATATTTATTTAATAAACACATTTCATTCAACCTACACATGATGATATGTTGCATAGTAGTAAAATTTTAAAATCTTATTATACTCCTCTTACTAAGCATGAAAATGATAGTTCTTGTTCCCTTAACTCTACAAGTGAAATAAATTCTGATTTTGATGAAACATGGAATAATAATGATTACTATGATTTTAGTGAAGAAGAAATTAAGTCCATTCCTCTCTCTACTTCACCCATATCTCATGTATAAATTGATTTCTTGTTAAATGTTAATTCAAGAATTGTCTTGAAATAAAAATGTGCAAACTTATACTCATGTTGATAGCTTACATTCGAATGATAATAATGTGTCTTATATTATATTAGCATGTGATACTTATAAATTAAAAAAATAAGAGATACCAGTGAATCTCATCCACTCATCCTTACTAAAATAGAACTTGTTCCTCATTATAGCCTCCATGAGGGTGATAACCAATTTCCTTCTCACCAGGTCTAAGTTATCACCCCTCCAAAGGTTATGATGAGCCAAATCAATATCTATAATAATGATCAATGAAATAATGTACTAATGGATAAAATTAAAAATAAGATTTAGTGTTTAAATTAACCTCTTACTAATGTTAACATACATTACAAGGAGGAAATCTCCTTGATGCATGTTTTGGGTACTTTATAACAAGTACATCAACTCACCTAAGAAAATAAAGCATACTACTCTTGGGTTGATTCTAATGTTATCTATGGAAATCCTATTCCATGCATAACTATCAATGCAACAATACCAAACAAGTGTCATATACCAACATTACCAAAGTTAAATATATGTGGAGATACATACTTACATCTCAAAGCCTATAGAAAGGCTATGTCACATACCACTGGTAGTTTGATTCTCCCACAATTTTTTCCCAATTTAAGGATAACACATTAAATTTATTCTATAATTCACTTTCTAGTGGTTCAATAAATACATATGATGAATTAGAATAATTATTTTTCATGCATTATTTTTTGAATAAGGGACCTTGAGTCACATGCGAAAGGTTTCTTTCACTATACCAAGATAATTCAGAACTAGTAAGTGATTACCTTCTATAATTCAAACCATGTATGTGACATTTGATCTATCAACCAGCGAATTTAGAGATACAATACATCTTTGTTGAAGTCTTCATTTTTCATCTTAAGGAGAAATTGTTATATGAGACATAAATATAATTTTGACATCTATTCCATATAACTATAACATTAGAAAATAAGTTGGGAATAGTTGATACACATTCAAATGCATATTTTGATTTAGATCTCTCATAACATTAATCATCCAATATGGTCTAAGCAAATAATCCAACTATGCACAAGGAAAAAGTGGAAATAAAACCACAAATTAAGGTACTCAAGAAAGGAAAATATCCACTTCATAGAGCATATTTCATAGTGAGTAAAACATCAAACACTAATGAAGGTACCATATAGTTCTTAGATAGAGATAAGCCTCATGATATATTATTTATGTTATTAGATATGAGGATGATCACACTTCCTCCTAATCATCATCATATAACACATTGTTTGCATAAAATAATAAATAAACCATATTTCAATTATCATCAAAGCAACATATATTGGGATAATAATTGTTTTGAACTTAGAGATTGTATTGACTATTATGTTGATAGAGGCATTATAAAATTAACATAGGGGGCATCAAGATATCCTTATATGAACTCACCTATATCGCATTCTTATGTGACTAAGTTATCCTAGGACATTCATTTCAAGGAGCCACTAGTTACTCATCATATGAGCCATGTGGTTTATAGGAAACCTACTTATGAAAGATATCATGTACCACATAATCAGTAGAGATGTAAACTAGTTCAAAGAGATCAACCTACTTATAGTAGTAAGGTCACAAAATGGAAAACATATCAACCACTAGTTTTAGTATGATAGTCAATTAAGATATTTGAAAAATATAATACACACCAAAGTACATTTTTAGTATGATATCTAATTAAGTGATTAACTACAGAGTGATGAAATATATCTTTCACTAGTACACCAAGATCAATATTAGTTCTTGAGGCTATTTATACACCTACACAACATGAGAATCATGGACACTTGATCATATATTATCCTACCACATTCCCCACCTAGACTATCAAGTGGGGGCATGGCTCATTTTTACAACTTCACACATGCCTCATCTCTATCTATTATTTCTCACCTATATGTTTTGGTGGTAATTTCCACTTTATCAAATAGGTTTGCATGGATACAAGCCACTTCTATATCTTGTTTCACTATCTCGTCATCCAAAGAGTCATTAGGAGTGCCCTTTATAATGTCTCATAGTGTTTCCTTAATAATATTCTCTTAATGCTCATCATCTCTTCCACCTACACACAAAAAAATATTACATATAATCCAATACTAAGTAAACCAAATATATAAATCTATAGTAACAACATACCTTAAACTAATGTAATGGGTTTTAGATCTAACACATCTTCCATAATGGCCCCATATCCCAAAAATAATGGAATCCATATATGTCATCCCAATATAGTATTTACACATTTTTGGACCCCACATCATCTAAATTAGGTATCTCTAAAAGAACATATCTCTCCATCTGTGGAATCAGAGCCAACTTCATTGCTATAAGTCTAGCTCTACTACCTAGTCTTACTGTGGCCCAAGTTATCCTTACCCACACCCATGGTGTAGGAGGCACATCCTATACCACATTGAACTATCTCATAACATTCATACTATAATATATAAAACATATTAGTCCACTAATCATGAATCCAAAATCTCACCCAAATCTATCTCAATTAAACCCCATCCTCGATCTACCCTTGAAACCCCCTATATCATCTCTAAATGATATCTCAAGTTGTAGCTTGATGTAGTACCTACCACTAATGAATTATGATATAAGAATATGTAGAGGCTATACTTTTCCACCTCTATACAAATACATAGGGGTGTGCCTGATCTCTATATGGAAAACCCTCTAGTATAACCACTAAAATATGCTCATAAGCCCAACAATGTAATAATGTTGATGACCCAACCCTACCAGTGCATAACTCTTGAGTAAAATGGTATAAATTATGATAAAAGTGGGTTAACATGGTACAAACCCATGAGTATAAATTCCTTTTCTCCTCTATATCCTAAACAATGTTATGTATCTTGTATTAAATCAATACACTACTACCATTAATAGTAATAAATGAAATTAGTAACACTACCAAAAAATTCTACAACCATGGAACATTAACCTTAATAATCATAAAAATAGACATCACTACTACAACTTTTATTGTGTGTCCCTATAAGAATGGCCATAAAATACCTTGAGTCCAACTTTATGTCTCTCTATCCACCTACCTCCTACAATACGATCTTGTTGACTAGTAATGGGTATCCTTAGTATCCTATACACATCCTCTAAGAGTAATGGTCATATATCTAGTGGTTAGATAAAGGGTACATGTATAATAATTACACCACTCCAATAGTGATACCATCATGTGAGATTCCTAGGGTATTAATACTAATGATGTTGCATACCCCAAACTATCCCTATCTACTAATACTTTCTCATCATCTATCATGGGAAACCCACATTGACACTCCATCTGACCACTCTATAACTCATTCATGTGCACATCCACCTAAAAAATACCTAAAACATGACATTAACATATCTAAATATCAATCATATATGCCCAAATAATCATTAAATATAGCTTCAAATCAAAATTTTCACTATTTTAGTCTATAAGATAGTAACACTATACATATGACTATGACACTGAATAATAGTGTGGTCCATGGATATTAGTGTGATAGTCCATGACACTAGCACTATCCTAACTATGATAGTGTGGCCCACCCTAAAATCCACAATCTATCATGTTTACATGAAAAGTAATGAAAATTTTAACCAAAACATCTAAATACATCAAAAATAGGTAAAATATTTTCTAGTCCAACCTCCTCACTAGGATAGATCAACACTTCCACCTTCTTGTAATGGGTCATGTTCCCACCTTATCTCCTTAACATGTTTTCTTAGCACAAGAGCAACAATTCTCTTAAATATCAAAGTTAAAATTATTTTAAAATCAATTAAGCAAACCTATTTAAACCATGCTTTACAAAATGGAACCTACCTAAAGTTGTCCCCACATGCAAATTTCTCTAACTATTACCAAGATATTTTAATCATGATATCTTGAGAACCATAGATTTGATGTATTATATATTTCTTGTGTGTAGAGATTGATGACAATAGCCTTACACTATACTAGTTAAAATTCTATCTTGATCAATTTGATTTTATATATGCTAAAAAAATATCTCCTTAACAAACTCGATATTCACCATAGGTCTATTTTAGTCTCAATCTATAAAATACCCTTATACAATTATCAATATAATGAATCCCATATAATCTCATCAACACCAAATTCCCACTAACATGAATTTTTATATCACTTTTGGTTTGACATCCTTACCATAGTTTTGTCTCTCTCACCAAAAGGGGGGTATACATACACCAATCACATTGATATAGATTTATTCAAATACTCAAGCTCAAATATACATACACATGGTTTGACTCAAATTTCTTGGTTTATTGATTTAAATACTCAAGCCTAGATACACATATTTGTTTATATACTCAAATTATAATACTCATATACATGGTTTCTCTACTGAAGCATTCATATATATAGTCTTGGAAATTTACTTAAATACTCAGGATTAAACATAAAACTACATAAGTTTATTTAGGCACATAATTTATCTACTCAAATACTAGGGATAAAACATATAATTACACACATTTATTTAGATACAAGGTTTCTCTATTCAAACACTCATATATATAGATACATAGTTTGACTTAGATTTCTAGGGTTCCATAGTTTTTAGTAGATATTGTATACTATTCTTTGGTTTTACATAGGATTTTTATATAGTTACATACTTATGTTATGACTATGGGTGCATGTAAATGGTACACCATCCTTATATAAATATGGTTTTAGGAACATATTACAAAGTTATATTACTTAGATATCAAGTTTGGGTACATGATGTAGGGCACATGTCCACAATCCTATAAGATTTCACTAGGTTATACAGATGAAATGGAAAACTATACCATTATCTATGCTTAGATAATTGAATTACACTCATTTTGTCACTAGGATGTCACTAAGATTTCACTAGAGTGGGTCACATAGCCATCTAGAGAAGTTGATGCATAGTTTTACCAGATATAAATTACACTAGTTTGTGTAAGACATGGGTTGAGTAGTAGTTTTTGACCTCAAGGCATAAATTACTTCTCACACTTAGTTTAAATATTATAATGTGGGAAAGAATGGCTTGTTTCTCCACATTTATAAATTACTTATCAAAATTAGTTACATATCAGAGTGGGGGTAAATAAGGCTTTGTTTGTCATGATCCAAGTGATTACTTAGAATCAATATAGGGGAAATCCACATTGTGGATTGTCTCTTCACAAATATTATTCCAATACATGTCTTCTTATTTGGCAAAGAACTGGGCTAGGTCTATAGCACATCCATTATATACATGGATGGATCACATAGGTAAGTACATATACACATTTTCTTTTTCTCTTACTCTATTACTTTCATTCCATTACATTACTATATTAAAAGGGGGAAATGTACACACCCTAATTTGATCAACCAAACCAATGTACTATGTCTTTTATGGCTCTTTCACAAGAAGTTCTTAATGATGAATGATAATCTTGTTTTCATCATCACTTTGGTATTTTGATCCTTATTATGATTAATTTCCCTTAATTTTACACCATCAATATTTTTATGTCATCCCTTTTCTAGTCATAAGGGTCCTTAGGCTATTTGTCATAGTTATAAACTAGTTTTGTGCACACTAGACAATAGTATATTCCTAAATAAGAGCACACCATGCTATTGTCCACCTCAGTGATAGTGTCCTCAATGATAGTGTCTAATGGTCATGTTTCTAATTTGTTTTAGGTACTTACCCTCCTTTGGGTCCCCTCTTATGATTTATATATCTTTTTACCTTATCAAACTATGAACAAGTGTCTCACATTTAAAATATAAATGCTTATATAAAAAGAGCCTCATAAGGCATTATAAATCTATAAATTACTACTTTCGCACATAATTACATACAAATAGTCAATAGTGTAGCTCAATACTCTACATATTTACTCAACATCTCACATAGATCTACATGTTTAATCAAATAAGGGGATAAGTTAAAGTCATTCTTACGTATCATGTATGTTGATTATGCATGTTCCATAAGGGATAAATACATTAGATATGAGAACCCTACCATTGGGGTTAATTTTGGAAGTAACTAGAATATCAGGGGTCATAGGTTGTTCAATCATAACATCCCACAACCATTCTCCCCTTTTGCATTTGATTCTATTGTTGTTTTATGTGTGTAGGTATTCATTATGGTTTTAAAGAAAGAATAGAAAAATGGTGAAATTTAAATATGATAAAAAATTATTGAGGACACATACATGACCCATAAAGCCTCTTGTAACATCCCTAATAGCTATAGGGATCCTATCTATAAAAGGACACTAGGGTATTACCTTTGCCATTAACACATTATGATACTATCCCACTAAATGCACTATTAACCTAAGGTAGGTGGGACTCTAGTTTTTATTTGAAGGGAATCTTGATTATTTCTTTGATCTATTCTAGCTGTACCATCACCCATCAATGCACATTTCACTCCAGTTAAGTTGAATTTATACTATACATTCCTACTTAGGGTAAATCGATTAAATTAGTCATTCGTAATTTTATTTGTATTTATGAATTTAATACATCCATTTAAAAATATATGATTTAAATATATTAGGTCATAATAAGTTAAATATTAAGGCTTACATGCATCATTCCAAGATAAATATATAAATTAGGCACGTGGTAGTAATTATAATTAAATAAAAAATTATGCATAAAGGTGTATGATATGGATTGTGACACTAAACATAACTAAGAAAATGTGTGATATGGATCATGGAATCAAAATATCAATAAAAAATATTATATATATCTATTCACAGTCACATAATCTCATGAACATGATTCACACAAGAAAAACACATAAAATATCACTCAATGTCGCACAAGGCAATGGCCAAACACAATGGACAATAAAATGTCACATAAGGCAAGATCCATATGAATAAAATACATATAATTAATTAATAAACAAAATTCATAAAATAAATAAAGGGGATAAATAAAGAGTCACATAATTAAAAATCAATTAAAAAAATAATAGAAGAAGGCAAGGGCCAAAAAATGAGGCATGGAATAATACAGTCAATCAATTAAATGTTAAATAATAAGGATAGATCTAAAGATAAGAATAATAAATGATCAACCTATATGAAATTATATAAGATTATGAAGCATAAAATAGATCAAACTTATCTACACTAATAATCTATATTATAGTCACAACATAGAAAAATAACATATCCATGAAATGTAGCAATGTAAAGAATATATGTAAGAGTAAGGCATGTGTAAATAATCAATGTAGTTCAACATGATAAATGGAAAATTAAAAAATATATAACATTTGATAATGTAACATATGGAATGATATGCCCCCCAACATTGGCATGGCTCCTAGATATAGGAATGTCCTACATCTATGCGTCCATATATTAGGTGTAACTTGTATTTACTACATCTCACTCATATATACCATGAAATTCATGTGTGTATATAAAGTGATATGTAATTTACCAAACATGTGATAGATTTTTTATTTTTTATTTTCTTGGTGAGATATGTAATTTATTTTTTAAAGTTTTGAAGATTTTTTTGCATCAAGGTTTATATTTGTTCTTATTTTGAAAAGTTTTTATTTAGACTTGTTTTGAGTTTTTGACAAGGCTTTACAAAAGGAACAAAAACTATGATATTTGATAAAATAAAAATTATTGGAAATAAAATAAAACAAGTTTATTATTATTATTATTATCTTGAAATTTTGATAATGTAATTCTAATTAAAATTAAAAATTAAAAAAGTAACGTGTCTACTATTTCTTGATTTTTTTTTATGTTTTTCAGATTGCAAAATGTCACCTATGTTCACTAATATGAATGCATTTGATTTTAGATTTTTGGTATGAATGGAATTAAAATATAAAATTAAATTTAAATTTTTATTATGAAAATGGGAAACTTAATTTAAAATTTAGACTTTGTGTATTCAATGTAAATTCTAAATCTTTAAGATCTACTTTGTGTATGCAAGCTAGTATGCAAGATTTTTTGGATTTTTGTTTATTTTGTAAAATTTATATGAAAATATAGTGATATTTGGTTGTATTAATGCAAGTATAAAATTATTATAATTCAAGGAATCAAAATTATTTTTGATGTAAAATTTATTTTTGGTTTTCTATTCTTTGTACATGCAAATTTGTTGGTGTTATTTGTATGTGAGATCATGCGCCTATGAAAAATTAAAATTAAATGCTTTGGGATGGATGTAGATAATTATAAAATTCATCTACCTATCATAAATTTTATGAGAAAATATAATGTTCTTTGATATTTTTAATGTGTAAATGTAACTAAGATGTGATGTCCCCTACTAATAGGGAATATCAAAAGACACCAAACTCTGATACCAAAGACAAAAGCTCTGATACCACTGTAATATCCCCTTCTAAACAGGAAATATAGCAACACAAAAAATTTGAACCAAGATATAATTGCTGTTGAATAAATTCAGAAAGATCACAATAATATAGTCTCTTAATAACAAATTATAGATTGTATCACTTGTCCTTCTAAATTATTACAATTGCAGTCCTCTAATATGCATACAAATATGAAATACAGTCTTGAAAACCCCTGGCTTTGCAAAATCTGGAAGTGCAAATTGAGTTCTGGAACGTCTCGGCCCTTCTGTGTCAACACACAGTCACCATCGTCGGTCGATATCCCGCCGACGTCGGTCTCTTCCGGCTGTATTTATGCCGACGTCGGTCTTCAGTCGACCGATGTCGGTCACTGAAACCCTCTATCTGCCGATGTCAGTTCCTGCACTGATCTGTATGAACCCGTACGGATTCTGTACAGCCACAAATTAAGCACCACTTCCCTATTTTCGACCCCTGATCTGAAGATATCTGTCTCTAGCACAGTAGATCTCTAGCTGTATAATTTATTGAATCAAAATATAAAGCAATAAATACCTGGAATATCTGTGATAACTTCTGTGTGAAGTTATCTCTCAAACCTAAAATTTTGTGATAACTTCTGGATGAAGCTATCTCTCACTTTGGCAATAGATCAGCTGATATTTCACAGCCTCTTAATTGCACACACTGAAGAGGGAACGTTCTCCAATGCAGAAGGAATCCTTGAACCCTAGGCTCAGTCTTCACAGAAGAAATTCTTCAATTTTCAATAATCAATAATCAATAGCATAATCATTAATGGCCTCCATGTGAAACCCTTATACCCTCAAAAGATATGCTTGCCCTAATTAGGGTTTTCTTAAATTAGCATTAGGGTTTCTAATTTAAAATTAGAGCAAATAATTAATAATTAATAATTAATTATTAATGAGACCAAATAATTAATATTTGATTAAATCAATCAAATATTAATATCTCCCTCAATATACGTCGGATCCTCAAACCGATCGAAACAGGTGAATCAGGGAGTGATTCCGCATATGACCATACCAAAATAAAGGTGCTCCACTGCATATCAAATATCCCTAAAAAGTAGGAGCCCTGGCCAAATATGTCTGAAATAACCTGAATGAAAATCAAATGTAGAAACCATGTGAATCAAAGTCAATCCAAGCTCCATTATGACCCTCTATCCATCTTATTAGCCTACAAAGGTCGCATAATAGGCCAATCATCAAATCTGTCAATGTCCACAAAAAAGGGGACATGACAATCCGCCCCTCCAAAAATTGCTTGTCCCCAAGCAATCTCGGGACAATGAACTACTCGATCCACCTGGATCCCAAATGTAGTTATGCTCTGCACTGCTGTGAATTAATGCAAGTACCTGTAACATCAACAGAAGTAGAACAAAGAGGAACCCATAATCAAATTGGCGAACACAACTCAACCAATCTCTGAAATCACAACTGCCCTGGATGTGTCGATATTGTAGATTGTGTACTTGGCAACTGCAAATTCCATCTACAAAAGATGGTGTTAATCCATCCCATAACTGATCCCTCTGTAATGGTGGCACAACCAACTGTACCATACTATCAAATGTGTGAGAAGAATCAATATGGAGACTCGACTCCACTGGTATCTCAAACCCCTCAGAATTAGGTACTCCCAAGTCCTGAACCGGTGTGTCAGCCTCAACAACATGTTCCTCAGCTACATCTATAGGAACGTACTCACCAACAACACTCAATGTACTAACCTCTGAGTCTGGGGCTGGTGAAGACCGTAAATGCTCTAACTCCATGGTCATCTCAGCCAAATGAAATTGTGACTCCTCATAAGCTAACTGCGTAGTCTCAAGAATCTCAGAAGTCGCCTCTAGCTGCTGAGTAATCTCACTCACCTTATCTTCCTCGACCAACAATGCATCATATGCTGTGCTACCCCACTCCATAAGGTAATCTCTGTCAGCGACCAACTGCATATAATCCTGTCTCAAAATCTGGATAGCCTCCCCTAAATAGTGGATCTCTGTCAAGGACAAATAACTACCTCCCTGCTCGATGCTAGTAGGAGAACCCCATCCATAAACTGCTAACAACTGACGAGCATCATCGAAATGCTTGCAAGCGGTAGCAATGTCTCGCTCACTAACTCTCAGCTGACTAGACACATGGTGGCACTGGCTCGACTGTCTCCTACAATCCTCCTCTGATGCATGGTCCAAAAGAGTAGACTCCGAATCACTGATCTCTGGAGTACTACCATCCATACTCTGTGAATCAACTCCATAGCTCATATCAACAGACGGAGTATCAACAACTGTAGCATCACTGTCTAATTCTTCCATATGGAAAGAAACAACCGGTGAAACTAAGTCCTCAAAACTGTCCATTGCAATCCCCTGAGTATCATCTGCAATAATCGGATCTTGGGACTCTGCTACAATCTCTGCCATAGTTGAGAGATCATCAACCCTCAGTGCACTAACATCTGAGCCCACCTGTACACTCTGAGTGCAAGCATCAAACTCATCCTCATCTTCACTATATCCTATCTCATAATCATAATAATTATGGGACATGCTACTCTTTCGTTGAAGTGATCTGTAGTGCTCTCTCCTATGCTTAACAAAGCGATCAAAAGGCAACAACTTCTGAATTCGAGGTGGTACTAACTCCCACTCCTCCTTCGCTGTCATATACCGTGCGAGTTTGTTTTTGGATGTAGGATATAAAGAATTTCATTCATCCTCTTCTGGGTTTCATCCAACTGCTTCAAACTGTGTTCCAGCTTCTTCATATCATTGTCCCACTGTCTCTGAGTATATGAAGGCATCATGATCCTCGCTGATTCAATCTACCCAAACTACCCAACAGGATGGAAAGACATTAGTTCTGATGTGCCCAACAGGTTGGCAGGAATTTAGCTCTGATACCACTGTGATGTCCCCTACTAATAGGGAATATCAAAAGACACCAAACTCTGATACCAAAGACAAAAGCTCTGATACCACTGTAATATCCCCTTCTAAACAGGAAATATAGCAACACAAAAAATTTGAACCAAGATATAATTACTGTTGAATAAATTCAGAAAGATCACAATAATATAGTCTCTTAATAACAAATTATAGATTGTATCACTTGTCCTTCTAAATTATTACAATTGCAGTCCTCTAATATGCATACAAATATGAAATACAGTCTTGAAAACCCCTGGCTTTGCAAAATCTGGAAGTGCAAATTGAGTTCTGGAACGTCTCGGCCCTTCTGTGTCAACACACAGTCGCCGTCGTCGGTCGATATCCCGCCGACGTCGGTCTCTTCCGGCCGTATTTATGTCGACGTCGGTCTTCAGTCGACCGATGTCGGTCACTGAAACCCTCTGTCTGCCGATGTTGGTTCCTGCACTGATCTGTACGAACCCGTACGGATTCTGTACGGCCGCAAATTAAGCACCACTTCCCTATTTTCGACCCCTGATCTGAAGATATCTGTCTCTAGCACAGTAGATCTCTAGCTGTATAATTTATTGAATCAAAATATAAAGCAATAAATACCTGGAATATCTGTGATAACTTCTGTGTGAAGTTATCTCTCAAACCTGAAATTCTGTGATAACTTCTGGATGAAGCTATCTCTCACTTTGGCAATAGATCAGCTGATATTTCACAGCCTCTTAATTGCACACACTGAAGAGGGAACGTTCTCCAATGCAGAAGGAATCCTTGAACCCTAGGCTCAGTCTTCACAGAAGAAATTCTTCAATTTTCAATAATCAATAATCAATAGCATAATCATTAATGGCCTCCATGTGAAACCCTTATACCCTCAAAATATATGCTTGCCCTAATTAGGGTTTTCTTAAATTAGCATTAGGGTTTCTAATTTAAAATTAGAGCAAATAATTAATAATTAATAATTAATTATTAATGAGACCAAATAATTAATATTTGATTAAATCAATCAAATATTAATATCTCCCTCAATATACGTCGGATCCTCAAACCGATCGAAGCAGGTGAATCAGGGAGTGATTCCGCATATGACCATACCAAAATAAAGGTGCTCCACTGCATATCAAATATCCCTAAAAAGTAGGAGCCCTGGCCAAATATGTCTGAAATAACTTGAATGAAAATCAAATGTAGAAACCATGTGAATCAAAGTCAATCCAAGCTCCATTATGACCCTCTATCCATCTTATTAGCCTACGAAGGTCGCATAATAGGCCAATCATCAAATCTGTCAATGTCCACAAAAAAGGGGACATGACATAAGATGATGAAAGTACTTTTCCAATATAAGAAGAAATAATATATATTATTTATTTTTCAAATTTTAATGAATAATTTTTTTTCAAATTAAAACTATTATATATAAAATAAATATAATATAATTAATAAATAAATTAAAAAAGAGAAAATAAATCCTCCAACTTAGCCAATGTAGAGATCAAGTGAAGGATGTAAGAAGTAGTTGATGTATCTAATTCCCAGGTATCTAGTTCCTTTATATGTTGCTCAATGTTGACCTTGAAACTCTCCAAAAAGAGGGAACGCAAATAAAATTTAAAAATAAACACAATATATATAAATAAAATATGTGAATTATGGCTATTTGATCATGAAAAATAATGTATTGGTTCTGAACTAATGAGCTTTGTTATCCAACTTTTATGAATGACTAAAATATTACTAAAAAATGAGGCTAAGTTATTCAAAGAAACATAAGGCTGACTATGGATTTGTGAAAACTTGTAAGACTCAATCTATAATGAAATTTTTGGATATAAAATTTTAAAAAAAGTGAAATACTTGTAACAAAGAAGAAATTATGACTTGGAGTTAACTGAAGCTTGATAGAGAGCTTGTTTAAGTTAGCTTGGAGGTGGTTGAGATTGACATAATTAGAACTGTGTATTGGGTAATCAAGAAGGTAAAATAAATATAAAATACTAATACATGAAACCAAAGTAGTTAAAAATTCATGAAAACTCAAGTCTCGATAATTAACTTTAAAAATGTTTCAATGATGATGGAACCATCATTGTATGCATGTAGTAGTTTTGAAAGCACCGTGACATTTATATAGACTATCAGGATGGTGATTATAACTAACATGATATTTTATCCATGGCATGAAGCATTTTAAAACTAAAGGGAAAACAAAAAAAAAATGAAAACCATAAAATATGATAAGTCAAAAGAAGGGGTGCAAAGAAAAAAGAAGGAATAGAACTAGGTCAAAGCATGTTTTAGAGAATATCATTACATTATCATCACATTTTTTTTTAAGTTTTGCATCATGGAAATTTTGGGTGTATACATATTTATACCTTGGGGTGACAAATCTTCATGAGTTAGAAAGGGTGCTTTCCCAAGTGGTGGTGCACTAAAAGGAAATATGGGTTAGTAATTTTACCTCACTTACCTGTGTGGTGTAGAAATGCTAGTTGAGATAACAATGTAATGTGTGTATAATATATAATAATCAAGTGTAGTTTTATGAAAAAAATGGAAAAATAATAATTAATCAAAACATATATAGGTGTTACTTTCCATGTATGTGAGGGTTACAATACTACTTGAAATATCTTTTTTGAGGATTGAGCTTGATGTTGAGTGATCTCAGCCTATAAGACTAAAACAAAAAATGATATATTTTATAATAAAACTATGGAAAATTAAACATTAGAATATTAAATGTTTTATTTTTTAGGTTATCTCAAAAATAAAACTCATAAATACATCATAACATTTGAGAAATTTTAAATTTTGAAATAAAATATCCAAAAAATGGATTTTTTTGAGGTGGAATGGCTAGTAAAATTAAAATACATGTTAAATACTTCAATAATTTAGAAATAATTTATAATCATAAGAATTTGAGATCTAAGATCCCCATGATAAAATAAAGAGACTAGTCAAATCAAATAGGGCAATGAGAGAAATTTAGGGTTACTAGTAGTAGTGGGCATGTACAAACATGGGTAAGTTACATTAATTTTCATGTCATAGCTAAAAATTTTAACTTTTATTTGAAAAACATGTTTGATCAAGTAATTCTTAAATTTTTTGACATGGGTGGGTTTGTAGTGATGTGTATATTAGGAAAATGTTAGGATTTTGTCAATTTAAGTGAAAATTAGGTTATTTGTGGGGGTTTATAGTAGACATTGGTGGATAACAAAAATAATATTGTTATTGGGAAAACATTGATCTTCATAGACCAAAAATTATGCCTCATCTTGGTGGATGTGTAACTATTTTATTAGTTACACAAGCATCAACTATTAATGTAACTCAAAAAATTGACAAATAAAATTCCAGGCATTTTAGAGTTATGTTTATGAATTCCAACACAAATCATTGCACATGTATACCTAATATCATAAATTTAAATGAAAGACATATTCATGATCATTAATATATTCTCATGCTAACCATAATAATTTTTTACTCTCTTATATATTAAGTGATTATTAAAACATTACAGCAATAACCTCACAATTATATTTTCTATTAGAAAACCATCACTCTATCTTTATAAGATTTTTAAAATTTACACTATAAAAAATGCTGCAAACAAAACTCAATAAATCTACCTACCAAAATTAATTATGATAAGAGATAAGGCTCAATTATTAGATAAATTATCACCACTTAACTAAAAATGATGACATATTAGCTAAAGTGATGTTTTCAAAATTCATATAATCATTAGAAGAGTTTATATTATCTAAATTTATATTAATTTATCAAACTGTTCCTTACTCATTTGGAATAACCTCTATAAATAAATGCATGCTCAAGAAATATCCTTTAATTCCACTATCCCATATTATAATGCAATCTCAAATTAATTACCAAAAGAATAAAACATAAGTATTTCATATAATCTTAAGCCTTAATAATGTTAAACATTGATATTGGAGTCTCCCTTGGGTAGAGTGAGTCTTTAATATCAACTTATTGTTCAAGTTAATAATAGACTTCACCACTCTTGATGATTCATTTCCAATTTCAATGAATAGTCCATCATACTAATATTACATATTACAAACCCTTATAAGCCTCAGAAGAGTTCATATTAAATCCAATAACTTTATACCTCATCAAGGTAATCTTAGTGGAACAATCTAAATCACTTTAGTTACTTATTCAAATAATACAAATCCTTATCTAATACAAATACTATTATATATTCATATTTATCAAGAGTTAATAAGAAAAATTATTTAAGGGAGTAATCACGCTTCATCAATATATAATCCTTAATCACATATTTAGGTTTTATCAGAACTCCTATGCCCTTAGTCTCTTATTATCTCCTGGTGACTTAAAGAAGTACATGCATGGGTTATAATGATCACATAGTACATTGACATTTTGAAAATTCTCCATCGTAATCATCCAATAAC
Source organism: Torreya grandis (assembly GCA_037957365.1). NCBI lineage: Eukaryota > Viridiplantae > Streptophyta > Pinopsida > Cupressales > Taxaceae > Torreya > Torreya grandis. Next base: position 903,105 of record JARHVA010002816.1, on the reverse strand, counting down.
AATAATCATTCTCAACATTAATCAATTTATATAAATAAGTTAAATGAAATACAACAATTTTAAAGGATTTACCACTTTACTTTATAATTAATCAACCTTATTACAAGAGACAACTTATGAAAATAATTATAATAATCTAAAAGATAATTTATTAATTGATATTTTATTTTAATCAACATAATATAGTATGTATTAAAAATAATATATTACTTAAAATATGTTAAAAACCATCCATTTAATGTTCTTTCACAAGCTATTCCTTGTTTCTGCATCGCGATATACAAGTAATTGAATCATAATCTTATAATAATGTTATCATTATTTATACCATTAAATTTATAAAAAGGTATCATAAAAATTGGTTACAATTGTATAATCTAATATGAAAATCTTATTCTAATATGACAATCGTAAGTAAGCTAAAGTAACCTAGTATACTTACCAATTTCTTGTAAAATATTTTACTTCACCATCTTGTAAAAAAGAGTCAAGTTAGGGTTCACTTATCTACTAAACTAAAAAAAATACTTCTGCCTCACTGATAACTCAACTTGGTTAACATCATTATCCTTAAAGTCATGTATACATAAACTTATAGAGATTAGTAACACATAATTATTTGTCATAATTTAGATTTCTACTAGCTTACCACCTTTTAAGTATCTAGTGGTAACAAGAAAACATGGGTGATAGTGATACAAAGGAAACATGACTTATATATCCTTAACTATTACTTGGAAACATACAACTATGACATCTAATAATAAACCACTTCCATTTCATTAAGAACATCCATTTTATTAATAGTATTGTAAAAAAAATTAATAATAAGGTAAGAAAACTAGAATTATTAGAGTATGCATTTGGAAAAACAATATTATAATTTAAACCAGTCTAAACATCTTGTCAAACATGATTCCAAAAAACTAACTAAATTCATGCTTCTATTTTTCATATGAATCCCAAGTGAGAACTCAACTAACAATAAAATACTATGGAGCTTAACCATTCAATGAATATATATGATAAATTACACTATATTATAAAATGAAAAATAGATATAAACTGTAAGGCAAAGGAGATTCTATAAGTTTGTTAGGGAAGAATAAATATACACAGTATTGCCAAGTAAAAATAATTCAATCCTTTAAATCTATCAATTCCAAAAAGAGAAACAAACCAAATATTCCCAACTCAATAATTCAATGATATCTATGTAGTCAACACAACAAAAAAAAACTAAATCATAGCCTAAAGTGCTTGCACCCAAAGCATAGAAGCTCAAATACAAATATAATTTCATTTTTTGTATTTGTAAAAGTATGACACAATTTTATTCTAAAACTGATCTTAAACTTAGCATCATTTTCATTTCAAACAAAGTATTTAGGTCTATAATCTAAACAATTATTACACTCAAACCTTCCTTAACATAATATAATATACTTCTAATAAAAAATACACATATCCCCATCTATACATAATTAAATTCACAAAAAAAGGAGAATGATTAAATTTACAGTGTGTAATCTGAATAGTGTAAATTTATGCAAACCATTTATTGATTCTCAATTAAAAAAACTCTCAAAGTCATATACAAGACTACGTCTTAACATAAATATTTATAATTCAAAAATGAAACTAATGCCTAGATAAAAAAAACATACAAGACCTTCTACCAGATGTGTACAAGTAATTCTAAATCCTCAAAATCATATATTTTAATATATATAATCAATAGAAAAATTACATATGTGAAACTATGTCATAATAAGAGAAATATATAATAATAGAACATAGAATAGTATAATGTCAACCATATTAAAATTCAAATCTCAAGTAGTAACTTCAACTAGTAATATAACAAATATTCCTTTTGTAAGTCATAATTCAATAAGAGGAATCTACCAATTATCTAGTTCCTCAAGAAACATTAGCAAAACTAAAGGTCTACTTTAATTAAATAATGATCAACAAAAAATATTCTTCAAAGGCATGCACAATAAAAATAGTTTTAAAATAGATCCCAACCATTTTATGTTATCCATACCCACCCCAACAATTAGTGCAAGGTTGGAATAGGTCACTAGATAAAGGATTGTAATCATAAAATCAAATGAGAAATGACGGTTTAGATAGAGAGATCTAGTTCACCATTATGAGGTTTCACATAAGGGCAATACATAACATATAACTAGAAAACAAATATTCAATGCCAAAACAAGTATATCAATTTGATACAAGATTATAAACTAAATATGTAATTTGGAAACATGATGCTAAATCAAATAACACATTATTATAATAGGATGCTAAATCAAATGGCACATTTTCAGAATAAGATGCTAAATAAAATAACATAACTTTTATAACATGATGTTAAATCAAATAACACATTTTATGAAAGGATGTTATAGATTAACACATTTACATAACATTATGCTAACCAAATAGCAAAATTTAGTAGTATTATCACATTCACTACATCTATGCTATGTCTACAAGATGAGATGCATTTAAAATAATAATAACAATCATGGTTTTCCAAATAACAACCACATTATCCATTCAAGTAACATTCCAATTCTATCTATCTTGATATAGTTGATAAATTCTTGAAAGCACTTACAAATTGATGGGGAGGTTACAAAAAGGGATAAAACCTTCCTAAAACTTGTTCATCCACCTTCAGGTTTTTTTTAAGTCAAATAAAAAATTATTTAATAAAATTGAATCACAATCAAAACAAACTTATAAGAATGGAATGTTCATTGTTTCTTTCTCTCTCCTTTTTGCTTTCATTTTCTACCACTTTTCATTTATTTGAAATCAAAATGTGTGTTCTACACTATCCTTCATGGCTCTCTTAACTCCTTCCATTCCACTAATATCACACAAATATAACTTGAGTAGTGGTTCTTATAAAAATTCCATGTTCTCCATGGCTACTGTAACAAACCCTACATTTTTTCCTCATTTCACTAATTCCCCAATTAATAGTCAAAATAACTAAAATGACTTTGAAAATGAGATTATTTCCAATTTTTTTCCACCATGTAAACCTTGATCAAATTATTAGTTCATTAAACTAAGTTTAAATGTCAATAAGCATTTGTTTTATTATTTTTGGGAATCTAGTGTTTAGATCCTAAATAATAAGGGTCTAGAAGGATAGGTAAAATCTACTTTGGTAGGGAAAAATATAGATTTTAATTGATAATTATACAAGAGAAATAGAAATTAACTTATCTAGATTTAGACTAAAATAGAGGATTTTGAGGTTGCAAATTGAAGATCAGGACTAAGGCATTGTCAAGAATCTAAATTTGGAATCTATTTTTTGATTGGACATGAGTGCCAAAAATAGGACACCCTAGTGTTCAGTGGTATAGTCCTTCCTGACACTATTTTCTTTATGATCTAAGCTTTTTGGGTTTTATTCACCTAGTCAATATGAGCCTACATACTAAATTTTGAGGGTTAAAAGTCACTAGATCTCATTCTAGATCCATTTCAGTCTTTTAATATTTATATCCATATACACACATACAAAAAATGAAAACATCAAAATCAAAAGGGAAAAAACTAGGTCAGGGGAAGAATGATCACACAATCAAGAACCCCTATTGTTCTGATTGTTGACTATATTAACCCTCAAGCTAGGGTCTCAAATTTGATGTAGTTCTCCCTTAGGGAACATGTGTAATCGACACACACAATATATACAAGAATGAATTTTACCTAGGCCCCTCCTTGATCAAACATGCAAGTCTATGTGTGATGCAGAATGCTAAGTTATACTTTTGATAGAATTTTTATTATTTTTAATGTGCCAAAGTAGTAATTGCTAGATATAAAATTCCTTGTATAGTCCTTTATATAAAAGACTTGTTATTTTGAATTTGGGAGTTTTATTTGCATTAGGCCAAAATTGGAAACTTAAGAATGAAGAAAAAAAGGGGTAAGACTCATCTTATGGGAGAAACTGACCACTAGAGTCAAATTTACACTTAGACAAAAATGCCAGAAATTGGACACCCTAGGTTTCAGTGCTATGGTCCTATTTGGGCATTATTGTTTGGAGGGTCTGGGACCTAGGGGGATGGAATAATCTTATAAAGAGTGACATAGATCAGTACAGGTTAAGTTTGGAAGGTTTTAAATGACTAATAATGGTTAAAGAGGTGTCTAGGATATGAAACAAGACTAAGGTAAATCAGACAAAAATACATGGCTAGATGTGAATAAGACTCATATTCTCCAGTTAGAGTCTCTTATGAAAGGACTATGAAAAGACATGATATGTGTGGTTTCTTGACCTATTTAGGGTGTATACATTTACCTCCCTTTTAATCTAGTGATATAATGAAATGAATTACTAGAGTAAATGAAAGAAAGAAAATGCATACATGAACTTACCTATATGGAGATAAGTATACTGAAAAAAGATCCAACTTCTTGGCTAGGGAAGTGGATAGGGGATTAAATATTGTCTAGAGAAAGAAGTAATATATGAAATAGATGCCCCCTATACTAAATCTAACTAGTGCCTGAAAAAAGAAGGAATGCCTATAATGGATGCCCCCTATACTACATTTGAATTGTACCTAGAGAAAGAAGGAATCCCTGTAATAGATGCCCCTTGTACTAAATCTAAATAGTGCTTAGAGAAAGAAGGAATATTTGTAATATATGCTCCATATAATAAATCTTGAATGATAAATGAGAAATGCTTAGAGACCAAAACTAATGTCAACCCTCTATCCCACATAAACTCATGTAATCTAGAATGTGTGTATAGAATTTGTATGTTGTGAAGAGAAACATATTTCATGCCCCCACTCTGAATAATATGAATTGGAAATGATAAGTGCTCAAAGGTCCAAAACCAATGTTTTCCCTTTATCTTGCACAAACTCCTAGGTCTAAGTAATGATATGGACTAACCTATGTAAATGATCATACAGTCTAACCTGGTGACAACTTAGGTATGCCTAGGTGTAATATGAAAACTTTGATAAATGTGCAAGAAGAAAATGGCCTATCTTTCCATTCGATTCTATATAATCTTGGATGTTAAAGAACATGATCATTTATGTCATGATCCAAAATTTGGTATTTGAGTGATGCATCTGGATAGTCTAGAAATTTGTATAACCATATGTGCCATGATCTATTATGCCATGGCACATGTGAAAAATTAGAGATAAAAATAATATGCTCTACAATATGCCTATAATCTACTATCTGGTCATGTAATTGTGTCATGATGTATGAATTTATATGTATGAGATGTGTAGTAATTTATATGCCCCCAATCTAGTATCTGAGTCTGAGTCTATATCAAAGTCACTATGAGTCCATATAATCTAAACCATTATATCTGAATATTCTATGTATCTATAAACTAATGGTATATCCCACTAGATGTCCAAGTGATCTTGAGTGACCCATGTAACCTGAATCACTATATAATCTTAACCAATCTGAACTGAGTCTAATAATCTAGCTACTAGAGGTGTGAGAACCAAGGTGTATTTACCTATAGGATTAGATAGGGATACTAGGTAATTTGTAGAGATATTAGGAATGATGCCTCCCTTTTGGGGAGAGGGATGATATCTATGATAGATAAGGTTAAGCCAAAAGAGATGACTAGTGGCATATGAATAGTAACTAGGTTGGCATGTAGAGAATAGATCAAAGTCTTTTATTTGATTGGTGAGAGTTGAATTAATGGGATTGAAATGTGTTCTTGATTGATTAATACCAAAGCTTTGTGTGGGTAAATTAGAGATTAGAATTTATTATGCCATGGTAGGCAATGAGGTGGTAGTAGCTTGAATAGATTGAAAAGTTGATTGATTTGGCTAGGTTGTTTAAACAAGTTTTTGATTGGTAGGTGCCAGTTTATATGTTAGGGCACAAAAGAGATATAAAGATGTACATATATTATAGATGACATTGATAGAGCAAAGCATGCATGATGTCAAAAGTATCATTGTCATGATTCCATTAAATAAAATAGTTTGTAAAATGGAACTATGGGGTTTTAGTTATGGGTAAAATGGTGTTTTGCTTTCAAATAAAAAAGTTGGTTGATATAGGAATTTTGATTGACTTTGGGTTCATTTGTGAATTGACTAGTTTGAGATATTGGAGCTTTGGAGTGAGAAAATGCCTAGGATATGAGCACCTTCTATGACCGATTTTGAGCAACTGGTAGCCCAAATTTAGTTTGATGGAGAGATTACCTTAGTGAGTAATGAAAGTAATTGGTTTTTACATATTTAAAATCTTGTATTTAGCATTTTTAAGCAATTTTAAGTGGTCTAAGAAGTGTTTAGCTAGTTTTAATGCTCCTATCCTAGAGGTAGCACTCCTATCTAGGATGCAACATTGTTGTCTAAGTTCTGGCACTATTGTCTAGTGCTAGTGTCCTTCCATGCTAGTGTCCACTAAGGATAGTTTTTTCAATTTTTGAGTTATTTTCATGTTGTTGTGTGTTTTAGCTATTTTAACCGGCATGATTGACTTTATATATATATATATATATATATATATATATATATATATATATATATATATATATATATATATATATATATATATATAATGTTGTTTTCTAATGTTTCCAAGGTGAGTTATAGAGGAGAGAGTTCCACATGGGGTAGGTGATGGAGATGTTGAGGATGTTTCCCTTGTTGATTGATGTGAGAGCCATGATAGATAGAGTAAGATTGGGTCATGTATGTGATTACTAACTTATGTGAGAGGTGGAATGTAGACACTTATACATTTTAGCTTCTTAAAGGGGAGATAATTATGACCCTGGAAGATGTGTATTAGATTTTACATTTACCAAGTAGTGGGTAACGAGGGACATTATAGGATGATATGGGTGATGATGTCATTGATCATGCATCCTTGTATTTTGATGGTGTGTCTTTAGGTGCACATCAAATAGGTAGTGATAGCAATGTATTAATGTCGGTTATTGCATAATCAAGTGTTATGCACCTACAAAAGTAGTTAGTCAAGCTATTGGCTTCATTTGTTAAAGTGGATGGTAGTAGAGTTTATATTTCTTATAGGATGTGTAGGGTGGTTCATAGTGTTGATATGTATGGTAATGTGTTCTCATGGGGTCAGAATATGATTTCCCACTCATATAGAAATTTATATATATTTACATAGGAGGAATTTAGTGGTGGTGTGGGTGTGGCTATTCTATTACATTATTAGGCTTATGAGCACATAATAATTGTGTGACCAATTAGATTTTTGAGGGAGAGTAGGGTACCTCTACAACTATATGAGGAGTGATGGATGAGTTCATTAGATATCAAGTATCCTGGGATAGACCAGTATAGATGAGTTTTGGATAGACTAGAGGCCTGTGAGATCATATGGAGGCCTTATAGATGATACACTAGGTGGGAGAAGGATGGAGTGTAGTTCAGATATATGAGGGTTAGTTGTTGGATACATGACCACTAGGTTGGGGTGTATGAGTATTTTTAGTAGGAGCATCTAAATAGGTAGTTTAGAGTTCTAAAAGATGTTCCTCTTGTAGCATGGGTATGGTTGAGGAATACATGGGCAAAAATGAGAGTAGGATCTTGTGCAAGACCCACCAAGGTTGAGTCAATGCCATTACCTCTGGATGTGTGAGATGTGGCTATTGATATTCTTGATGTAGATGACATATGTATTAAGGAATATATTACATGGTGGGATAGACATCAGTGGGCTCCATTGTATCATGTTGATGGAGTGGATGTTCCTATGTTTGAGGATCTTGAGCTAATAGAGATGATGGGAGTTAATCCATGATTATATTTGAATTGTGCATACGTTTGTGCTTTATTTTGATTTGAAAGTATGTATCTAATGTAGTGTTGTAATTTTTATGCATGAAATCAAGGTGGGAGGTGTACAAGATGAGGCACTTACTAGGGTGGGGAGGAAAGATGATGAGTTCTAGGAGACCATCATTGAGTTTACACTCTGAGAACTCACATGGCATGTTCCTAATGATGTGGTGGAAGAGGTCTTATCACTATGGAGTGCACCCTATTTAAAGATGTGTAAAACACACCTCACTTTGGATAATATAATTAGAACTTATTAGAGTGTGGGTGACTCTGTATTGAGAAGAAACTCCAAAGAGGGCTAGTTCCCTTAAGGTTTATCTATTAAAATTGATCACTATTGTTTTTAGATGAAAAAGGGGAAGGGGAAACTAAAGGGAAATACTATCTAATGGGGTGATGAACCTAAATTTTTTAAATCCTCTAGAAGCTATTGAAACTAATGCATGTATATAAACTAATAAAATTCCTATATTTATCTTAACTATAAATATTTGAGATGAAGGATTGAAATAATTTTGGATTATAAGATTCCTTTTACCTCTTCAAATGACTTGCATAAGGTGAGATATAAAGCAATAGGTGAGGAAGGGACCTACCAAAAGGAGATATAATATCACTTATATGATTATACACAATCAATTACACTTTATTATCTATCAAAACTAATATTCAAAATAAAATTATCCTTTATTTATGTATGATCTAGATTACAATTTCTACTTTAGCTCCAAGAATAAATCAAAAATGGATTGAAAAAGCCAATTTATATCTCTCCAAAACCTAACCTAAGCCAATGTGGAATTTAAAATGGATAAGGGTTAGTCTTGGTTGACTAAATCAAAACTAACTCATTTTACCATGTTTAAACAAATCTTCAAAATTCTTCAAACTCCATAAAATATGCATGGTCTTCAATTTTAGCATAGAAAGGAGATGGTGGGCCCATTTGACAAGTCAAATATCTAAATGAAAATATATTCCAAATGATGGATGATTGAAATATAATTGAGGATAAGTTGGAAGTTTTTTAAACGCTTGGATGACAAGTTAACCAAGAATAGATGCATGACTTGTCAACTATTCAACCAAAGTGCAAGACTAGTCAACTCCAATTAGCCTTCACTTGTATAAAAAGAGACTTTGAAAGATGAAATATGCATTATTTATCATTGTAAAATGAGATATGAATAATTTAAATAAAATTTTAACTCATTTATGACCAATTCCAATGCTAAATTCAAACTTGGCAAGTTGATCAACTAAGCCATTTAGACCAAATAAGCATAAAGGTTAATTTTTGCTTTTGGTCACCATTAAGACTAAAATAAGAAGCCATGAAACCTGAAAAAAACAATAATTAGACCTTTAAAAGCTTTAGTCATCATAAAATATGTGATTTTGATGAGAAAACCTTCACCATTCAGTCAACCAGGTTGGTTAAGCCTATTTTACTCTATTTTCCAGTAGACTGGTCATTTTGATCAAGTTGGTAGGGAAAATTATGGGATTATTTATGATAAAATTAATATTTTAGGATGAATAAAAATTCCTAGGATTCAATCTCCATTTATTATATTCCATAGAACTTCCATGTTCTATGTTTTACATGTTTTTTCCCAAAAAAACATGATTTATACCCTCATCCGTATAGATCCACTCATAAAATTGACATTTATGGAATACTATCTAAGTTTAATTGACATTTTAAAAGGTTTAAGGTTGATCCAATATTATTTTATATCAATAAAATCAACTTTTTTCAAAACTAGTTTTTTGAGGGTTTATGAGGGTTTTAAAGCTGAAACTTCAAAATGATGATTCATGAAGTACAAACCTCAAAATAAAAAAATATCTAAATTTATATGTATCAAACTTAAACCTCTAAATTTTTTGAAAATTTTAGATTCCCATCCAAAATATATGAAAAGTTATCACATAGAGAAACCAACCTATGGGGTTTTGATTGCATTCTAAACTGCCTATGATATTAATGATTATTCATAAATAATAGACCCTAAAACGGTATAAATTGTTTATTAATTATAATTAAATATTTTTCCTTAAAATAAACTAATATTTTTTGGATAAACTCCACATGTGATGAAAGATACGAGCATTTGAACAGTAGGCTTAGAAGGGTGTCTAGAATTGCAAAAAATGAAAAATTCACCAAAATGAAAATAAACCTTCACATAATTCCCAATAAATAAAAAAATCATAATTTGGTCTATGAAATTTTATCAAAATACTCTAGAATCACATTTTTCTTGAAAAGTCAAAAAACCACTTTTTTGGCCTATATGCCTATTTGCTTGCAAAAGCTTGTAGCATGGTTTGCTTAAAATTTAGAGTTTTTAAACTCTTTAAAGGTCTGATTATGATGTAAAAAAATCATCATATGTTTTTATAACTTTTACCTGGTCTTATAAACCTATATGTAACTCTATAATGATGCCTACTCCAATGGTGATCTCCAAAAGACATGTTGAGGACTGTTACAAAAAAAAAAGTATCTCCACTAATCTAATTTCCATGAAACTTTTATATAAGCTTACTCAAGTAATTATGACATTTAAAAAAAAATTATGTCTTAAAACCACATATAGCTCCCAAAAATCTTAATTTTCTCTCAAAATTGACCCCTGTGCATGGATTGTCTGCATATTTGAACTTGACAATGCTCTTTTGAAATGACAATGACCCATTTATAATAAAATTTTGAATTTTTTTACCAAAATTAGTGATTTTAAGGCCAAAAATAACCAATTTCACTAGCTACAAAGGGTTAATGATCAGTTTTAAGAAAATTTTGAATAATAGGGGTAGTAATTTGGCCTTGATAGGTCAAATTACTAACAATTTTGGAAAATTTAATGGGTTGAATAGATTTATGGTCAAATAAATTAGAAACTCTAGTAAAATTGACTTGGATAAATAGTAAATTTTGGAAGATCTTTTGCAGGCAAAGACACAAATAAGACAACTGACACAAAAAGAAGATACATGTGCACGTGTGCACTTAGAGAAAAGGAAAAAAATAATTAGAAAGTAAAAAATAAATAATTAAAGAATGTGTGGATATGCACTTATATGAAAGTAACAACAAGAAGTCTATTATGTATAAACTAAACTCCAACTTGTTGGTCCTCCTAGATCAAAAGGAAAAATCTTGAATACACTTCCATAATGAGATGGAAAATGATGTACTACATGTTCCCTTGCAAGCTTGATGGTTGATAAATCAAATATATTCTTTTCCAAAACCTTTGGCATGCTCATATGTGGAATAATAGGAGTAAAATAACCTCCAATATAAACATACTCACTTGGTGGATCTTCTTCTTTGTCCAACTTCATATTACAATCTAGTTGATTAGTCTAACGACAAAATATACTTGTATTAAATATTGGAAGCATATCCATGACTGTAGGCTCATCAATAATATCATATCCAATTTTTAGGATCTAAAATAATTCCATGTCAATAATTAACCCTTACGGTGGAAGAATTAAAGGGCTGTCCACTCCTTTCTCTTTAATTTTCTTGACAAGGCTACTCTCTTTGGCTGAAATTAGACCATAGTCCCCCTGAAGAAGAGTATATCATGTTCCCAAAACTTCAAACAAGTCCTCTAATGAGATTTTATTTGATTGGTAAACTTTGGCTACCACAAAAATTCATTAATTTGATCAGTTATTACATCTATTTCTTCTTTTTCTTCATAAGATGGCATCACTGCTTCCTCAACTTCTTCATGAACACTTGCATCCTCCTCAACACATTCTTCTTGAAACTCATTTGAATCTACAATTTCTTGCTCCTCTTCCTTCTTCTACATGATACTCTAGATGGATTTCCAAGATGGAAATCAGTTAGATTTTTGAGGAGGGAGGGATAATACCTGAGTAGCTTTGGATTGGCTTGAATGTATGATTTGATTCCAAGATGGGAAAGATAAAGGCTTCTTTTTAAGATTTTGATTTTTGTTCTCTTCCTCTTTCCTTGTCTTTAGCTCCAACTCTACGATCTAGTTATAAATATTATCTTGGAATATATTTTCTTTAAATTGGTCAGTGATATCAACTACAGGATGTGCCATAATAATCTCTTTCTTTCTTTGATAGTTCTCTTGGATAGATCTCCAAGAAGGGAAAGTCTGAGAAATATATGAAGAATTTGGCAAACTCAAAGGAGCACTTGGAATGGTCTCTTGAGGAGAAATGGATGGCATATAAGAAGAGTGAGGTTGAACCTATTATTCTTTAAGGCTTTTTAGTTTGTCCTCAATACTTTGAATGTAACTACCTACATCCATCATCTCACCAGTGAGATTACCCCAATTTGCTCTCTCAATAGGTTCCCATTATTATTTTATTTATTGTAATGACTCTCTCACATAATGGATCTAGTGAGTAGGGGTATCCTGGCCATAATAGCTCTATGAGTATAGCTTTAGTCCATGCTTTTCAAGGCTCACTAAAGTTTGTTTTATTACTAGAATGGATTGGGTAAATACAAAATGGCCATGATTAGGTTGGCTAGATGGGTAGGATGGCTTAAGATAAGACTAGTAAGGGGTGGTATTATGATATAATGGTTGTTCAAAGGGAGGATCATAGTATTACTCTTACATATATGATTGATAAAGATCCTCATACTATTAGTTAGGATCATAGTGTGGCTGGTCATACTGATCATAGTGAGGGTAATATGTATCCATACTAAAATAAGCCATTTGAGACCAATAGTAAGCCAAATACTGAAAGGAATCAATATTGAAAAGATACCTGATGTTCTGAACTAGCTTTGAGTGCCTAAAATTTGCACTGATCTTTTGAATGCCACCAAAGGCTAGAGTGTAGAATGAAGTCCCATCAGGTGTGCAAGAAAATATTATCACTCTAGATTGCACCTTGTTTGAAGATGTGTAGAACACACATTCAATTCAGATGATACAATGTAAAATTCTCAAAGTTTGGGTGACTTTGTAATAAGAAGAACCTCTAGAGAGGGCTGGTTCCCTTAAGATTTATCTATTAAAACTAATCACATTGTTTTTAGATGAAAAAGGGAAGGGGAAACTAAAGGGAAATATTATCTAAAGGGGTGATACACCTAAATTTTTTAAATCCTATAGAAGATATTGAAACTAATTCACATATATAAAACAATAAAATTCTTATATTTCCCTTAATCATCAATATTTTAGATGAAGGATTGAAATAATTTTGGATTGCAAGATTTCTTTTACCTCTTCAAATGACCTACAGAAAGTGAGATAGAAAGAAATAGGTGAGGAAGGGACCTACCAAAAAGAGATATAATCTAATTTATATGCTAATACACAATCAATTACACTATATTATTTTTCAAAACTCATATGTAAAATAAAAATCTTTGTTATTGATGTATGGTCCAGATTATAATTTCTACTTCAGTTTTAAGAATAAATTTAAAATGGATTGAAAAATCCAATTTATATCTCTACAAAACCTAACCTAAGACAATATGTAATTGAAAATGGAGAAGGGTTATTCTTGGTTGACTAACTCAAGACTAACTCCTTTTACCATGTTTAAACAAATCTTCAATTTTCTTCAAACTTCATGAAATATGCATGGTCTTAAATTTTGGCATAGAAAGGAGATGGTGAGCCTATTTGGAAAGTCAAATATCTACATGAAAATATATGAAAAACTTTGGATGATTTAACTCCACTTGAGGCTTATGTGGAAGTGTTTGAAAGGCTTGGATGACAAGTTAACCAAGAATTGATGCATGACTTGTCAACTAGTCAACCAAAGTGCAAGACTAGTCAACTCTAGTTATCCTTCACTTGCATGAAAAGAGACTTTTAAAGATGAAATATGCATGATACCTTCATGGAACATTATATATGAATCATGGAAATAAAATTTTAACTTATTGATGACTAATTCCAATGCCAAACTCAAACTTGACAAGTTGATCAACTAAGCCATTTAGACCAAATAGGCCTAAAGACTAATCCGTACTTTTGGTTACCATTAAACCTTTAATAAGAAGCCATAAAAAATTAAAAAACTAATAATTATACCTGGAACAACTTTCTTCATCATAAAATGTGTGATTTTTATGAGAAAACCTTTGCCATTCAATCAATAGGGTTGACTAGGCTTATTTTACTCTATTTTCCATTAGACTAGCCATTTTCATCAATATATTAGGGAAAATTATGGGATTATTTATAATAAAATTAATATTTTAGGATGAATAACAAAGTCTTAGGATTTTGTCTCCATTGATTATATTCCATTGAATTTTATGTTCTATGTTTTACGTGCTTTTTTCCACAAAAAACATGATTTATACCCTCATCCATAAAACTCCATGCATAAAAATTACATTTATATAATCCTCTATAAGTTTAATTGAAATTTTAAAATTTTTAATTTTTATCCAAAATGATTTTATAGCAATAAAATGAACTTTTTTCAAAACTAGTTTTTTGAGGGTTTAGGAGGGTTTTGAAGCTGAATATTAAAAATGATAATTGATAAATTAAAGAACTCTAAATAAAAAAATATTTAAATTTATGTGTATAAAAATTAGCCCCCTAACATTCATAATAATATTGGGTTCCCATGCAAAAGATATGAAATGTTATCACATGGAGAAACTTGCCTAGTGGGTTTTGACTGCATTCTGAGCTACCTACACTCTTAATGATTGTTCATAAATCACATCTCATAAAATAGTCTAAATTTTTCATTAATTATAATTAAATACTTATCCTCAAAACAAAATAATATTTTTTGGGTAAATTCCACATGTGGTAAAAGATATGAGCTCTCAACAGGAGGCTTGGAAGGGTGTTTAGAACTGCAAAAAATGAAAAATTCACCAAAATGAAATTAAATATTCACATAATTCAAAATGAATAGATTTTTTTATCATGGGGTATACACCTTGTTATGAAAACACTCTAAGATTACATTTTTCTTGAAAAGTCAAAAAACCCCTTTTTGGCCTAAATGCCTATTTGCTTATAAAAGCTTGGATAAGCATGGTTTTCTTAAAATTTAGAGTTTTAACATTATTTTAAATTATAATTATGATTTAATGACATCATACCATGATTTTAAAACTTTTACCTAGTCTTATAAACCTTTGTGTCACTCCAAAATGATGCCTACTCCAATGGTGATCTTCAAAAGACATGCTGAGGATTGTTACAAAACAATGAGTATCTCCACTCATAAAATGGCCATTAAATTTTTTTATAAGTTTATTGAAGTCATGATTACCTTTTGTACAAAATTTGAGGTCCTAAAACCACTTGTAGCTCTTAAAAATCTTAATTTTCTCTCAAAATTGACCCTTATGCATGGATTATCTACATATTTAAACTTGAAAATGCTCTTTTGAAATTAAAATGACCCATTTATAATACATTTTTGACATTTTTTTACCATAATTTATGATTTTAAGGCCATAAATAACTAGTTTGACTAGTTAGAAAGGGTTAATGACTGCTTTTAGGAAAGTTTTAAATGATAAGTGTAGTAATTTGGCCTTAACAGGTCAAATTAATAACAAGAGGGTTTGATATAGTTATAAATGGTTAAAAATGGTGTCTATTCTCATTTTTTTTATAGGTTTTCTATAGCTACAATTGCATATGCTAGGGTAGTAGGAGAGAGAGATGAGTTGAGAGTAGAGTTGGATAGGCACAAGATGCCTCCACCTGATTATGGCATGGTGACCATGAAGATTATGGATGATTATATGTATATTTATACATGATATTCAGACTTACATGAGGATCATGGTTGGTTACTAGAGTGAGATAGTCAATGTAAGAGGCATTCGAGAGCTTGAGGAGGTGTAGGGACATCAAGCATGAGACTGGATTACGGGACTAGTACTGGAGGAGAGAGTGAGACTGAGAGTGAGGGCATGATGCACATTCATGATTGATTGTATTTGATATAGTGTATATGTATTTGAAAACATGGTTACATATATATAAATACTAGTTTGAGTTTGGATTTACTTGTATTCATGTTATGGATTTTGGAATATACTGGTATTGCAATGTTTTGATTTGAAATAGTTGATTTGATGTCGATGTTTGATTTATAATTATACTTAAGTAATAATTTTGTTGGTTTTTATAATTGGTAGAACTGATTTGGTTTGAAATTATGATATAAATAAGGTCTAGATTTTGAGATTGGTAAATTATTTAGATAAGTTGAGCTAATTTGAGATTGGTAAAGGGTTTGGATCAGTTGATTTGGTAAGATTTGGACATTGATAGGTAGGTTTTAGGCTAGGGATAGTTAGAGGTAATTAGGAATGTTATTTTCTAGTAGGGGGATGTAAGATAAAACTATGTGCATATTACTTCCCTGAGAGTGGCTCAATAATATAAAGGTTAGCTAGACCTTTGGCTCCATCATTGCCTTGCTAAGTGAAGCTTATGAATTAAAAATTGATATGATTGTACATTGTATTATTTTATGTTGTATTACTATCTAAACCCTAACAACCAATTGAACAAGTTCCCACACTTCTCATGCTATGTAGAAATATGCTTTGTATCTGATACTACCTATTATGCACTAACTGTAGTTGTACGTGGAGACTCTAAAAAATGCAACCTTATTAGATGTGCAACTGAAACTATGTGCTATGTAGGAGGCTCATTGATTCAAAAGTGTAGTGTATTTCTACATGAAATTACACCCTTTATCCTCTAATGTGATGTATATGACTAAGCAATAGATTGAGATAGAACTGTAACATGTGATGGGGGTTCATCTAATCTTAATTGTAGTGGGTTTCTATGTGATATATGACCCTAAAAACTTAGCTGCAATGAATATATCTCATGAATAGGTACCTACTATAGTGCTTATGGTGATGCTAGATAAGTATATGTAACTAAACTATGTATTCCTTAGACTATGGTTTTATATGTAGGTTATTCTTACTACACTAGTTTTTAAACCTTTTAAGATGGTGCGATAGGAGATCTCCTATGAGAATCTATCTTAAAACCTACATTACTTTCATGATTAGTGACTGATGATTCTAGTAAAGGAATGTCCTAGGATGAATCAATCATGGAGGAATGAGGTCTAGGGTTCCATAATGGAAGAGATCTCTATACCCCCTATGTGAAATCTGTGATAACATTGTCAATACATCTAGTAATGTAATCTCAAAGTCGAAAATAGTCATTATCTATATGTTCATAGATACAATGATAATTATAAAAAGGCCAATGTGGTTGTTTATGTAAGAGATGTGGATCTCATCAATGAGTAAAAGGTAATATGATTAACTTTCTATCTAATAGTGCTGATAATATGGTATATGGGCTATCTCACTCTAAATCAAATTATAGTGGTGTTTTTATATCGTTCTCTATAGTGCAGACTACAAGTTGTGCTCTAGAAATTGGCTCTTTGTTCTTGACTGGTTGTTTTTCTTATTGGGGTCTCCTATCTTATATAGGACATGGTGGATGTTTAGTGTTAAAGGGTATATCTAAAGATGTTTTCGTGAAATCTAGAGTGATTTGATCAACTTAATTCTACCTCAATCAATCCCAATTTCTTTTCCAAAGATAAAATTCTATAACACAAGTGTTTGATAGAAGACTCTATTTGATGTAGTAGGTACTCAAGTAGAGGTTGGTGAATCCCCTTAATAAAAATATGTTGAATCCCTAGATCTACTAGTTTGTATATCAATCCTAACATGTGAGCATTGAATCTGAAGATATTCTTAGTAACTAGTTCTAAAGAATTCTGATGTAGTGTGACAAGTTTCTCATATGTAACATGAGGGCCCATGTTTACAATGTAATATATAATAAATGCCTCCTCTAATTCATCATATGTGTGAAATGAACCAATGGGGAGTAAATGAAAGAACCAATTTTGTTCTTCCCCCACTAATGTCTACTAGAATAATTTGATTAGAATAAATGGTCTCGCATGAGATGGTAAATATTTTTGAAAGGCCTAAAGGTGTATAAAAGGATCTCCAGTTCCATCAAAGTGTGGTAATGATGGTATTTGGAAATCCTTAGACAATGAAGCTTTTATGAATGTCTTTGGAACAAGGTTACCATGTAGATCATTGGCATCCATCCAAGACCTATAAGCTTTATTTTCCAAGGCAAGGAGATGTACTTGGTGTTGTAATTCATCAACTTCATGCATCAAATAGATGATCTCTTGGGATGGTACATTAGTATCTTGAAGTGGTTCATTTAATCATTGAATTTGATTGTTAATTTTAACCATAAGAATGCTACATTTTTCAATTGGATCATAAATAGGGGGTGTGCTCACTTGAATCTTTGGAGTAATGGTAACTTGGACCTTACTAGAAGGATTTGGGTTACCATTCTCTCTAGTTGAAGAGTGAGAACTGGGTTCTACTATAGTGAGGGGTGGCTTGGTAGATTCACTAGTATCTTTATGTTTTAGTGAATCACATGATAATTTAGTAGAGGATGTGATATTATTATTATCATGTGCATTATTTGAAAGAGAATTATGAGTAAAAGTAGGAGAAAAAATTTAACATGCATTAGATTTGAGAAGAGTGACAGAAGAGGTAGAAGCATGAGATGCATTTTCTTCTTCGTTATATGCACAATAGTCATCATTATTCCATGCATTATCACAATTTGAATTTTGTTCATTTGAAATAGTAGAATTTAAAGTATCATTTTCATATTCACTTTCATTCTCATATTAATTTTCATGTTCACTATCATACTCATTATCACTTCTATAGTTAGGGAGAGGTGTAAGAGAATAATTTAATTCCTTCCTATATTAAATAATTTGTCATTAGAATTTAGAATATCATGTGTATCCATGTTATTCATGGATGGAGTGTATGCAATTTATTCATTTACAATATGATGAGTAAGAGTAAGAGAGTTATCATTTGAGCATTCTTTGGATAAAGTAGAGTTGACAGAATGAGATGCATCATTTAAACTATGCTTTGGTAATTTGATTTTATTGCATTTATATTGTCGTATTTTGAACATAGTAGTAGTAATAGAGAGAGAGATAAAGATTAGGTTGACATGGAATAAAATTATCACCTATTATAGGTTCATTTGGAAGTGCATGACTAATTTGTTCATTTTGTGCATTGAGCATACGAGAATGAGGTGAGAAGTATTTTTCCCATTTATCAAAAGTATTTTCTTTAGAATAAGGGATGAAAGAGATAGGTTTGAGAGGAGAAAATGTATCTTATTTTTATTCACTATCACTTTCATATGCATGATAATATTCCTCATTGAAATGATATTAATTATCTTCATTGTAAATAAAATCATTTTCCACTTTTTTAGATAATGTGCAATTTTGCAAATTTATCCACTCATTATTATAATTATACAAAAAAATTAAGAAATTTGTCTATGGGATGAGAGGGAAGAAGTGCCTTAGTGGCCAATTTATTTATTTCACCAAAAAGTATATGAAGAAATAATATTAAATAAATAAATGAAATAATAACCACTAACATGGAAATTTTTAATTATAAAAGAGCGCCTTCTGTCAGTCGCCCAGTGCTTTCAAATTCTGGATGTACGCCCAGCACACCCGTATCATCATAGCAAAACATACCCATTATTTCCTCTATATAATTTCATAAATGTTAATTTCATACCCATTATTGTGGAGAACCAGGCATGAGGTACAGACCCTGGAGGAACTACAGGAGGTGTTGAGAAGAATGTTGGGTCAAAATTTTTCGCTGATGTAAATAATGGAAAGAGCAGATCTGATCCATTTTGTGGGATCCGTGTATCCCAATTAGATTATCCACCTATTTTTTTGGGGTAGGAGCTTGAAAAGGAGAAAGATTATGTTGATTTTAATATGGTAAAATCTTCAAAAGCGTTGAAGGTAGGGTATTCAGAACAAAGGAAGTGGTCATCTCTGTTTGGCAAGAAACCCAATGGAAAATCTCTTTTCCCACCGGCGACTGCTAAGTCTTGTTGGGAGAAAGGTGAGTTTCAAGTCTTTATTCTAGATCATTTAATAGATTTTTTTGTGTCTTCCATGGATTTCACCCTTGTGGGTAGATTTTTAGGAGCAAGGCCAGATCTGAAATCTCTTAAAAAAATGGTTAAAAGGAAATGGGTTGTTCGAGGAGAGGTAGAAATGGCACCAATGTTGAATGGTTTCTTCTCATTTATCTTCAACTGTAAGGAAGACATGAATATGGTTCTATGTGGAGGACTATGGTCTTTTGGTAAATGTTCTCTCACTTTAAAAAAATGGGAGCCCAACATGGATTTCTCAGATTCTTTTTTCTCAACCACTCCCATTTGGGTTAGACTTCCTGGCCCCCCTTTAGATTTTTGGCATGAGGACATTTTTAAAGGTATTGCCAATTATTTTGGTGAAATTTTGGCATTGGATAATCCTATGGCTTCCAGATCTAAACTTCAAAGTGCCAGACTTTATGTTAAAGTGGTAGATCTGAATCATCTCCCAGAAAAAGTGGATCTAATATCCAAGCTGGACAAAAAAACTCAAGGGATTTTTTTTGAAGATTTGCCTAATTCTTTCTATGCTTGTAAGAAATAGGGGCATCTCATCAAAAATTGTCCTTCCAAAAGTAGAAATCAACTAAGTAGTGTTTTGGATGGGAGAAAGATCCAGCAAAAGAAAGAATGGAAACCCAAAGAAGATCATCAATAAGAACAAAACAATAATGAAGATTCTAAAGCTTTACATGCTGAGGTGGATAAAGAGCCTTCTTTTCAAGATCCTAAAGCTCCACATACTAAGGTGGCTAAAGAGTTTTCTTTTGAGAAATAAAATTTTGAGAAAGAAGGAAATGGGCTACAATCAGATACCAAAATACATGTACAAAGAATAGATGATTTGATAGATCTATCAAAACAAATCATTTGCTATCAAAGGATAGAAGATCAATGGAGAGATATTGATGACAAAACTGTGCTAGAAGAAGGTGAATACTTGGTTAAAGCTGGAAATAAATTAGAGGATGGAAATTTTCTTCTTTCTCAGTTCAAGGAGATTCAGGTTGATAATGATATCCCTTTGGATGAGCTTCTTATGAATGATAATGGAGAAAACTTAAAGCATATTCTAAACCAAAGAAAAAGGGATGAAAAAAAGACCAATACTAAGGGGGTAGAAACAAGAAGAAGTAAAAAAGACTAGCAAACAAAGGCAAAACATCTTGCTTCTACTCTGGATAAATCTGGAAAAAGAGATGAATAGCATTTTAAGGTGAAACCGGATGTTGGTTCTCCTAATAAATCTGGAAGAAGATCCATTAGGAAAACTAGAGAGCTAGAAAGTATGCAGAATATTGTTGATGGTAGGCAGGCAACTATTCTAGATTTTACCCCTAAAAAATAGATATTAGATCATTACTTGGAATATTAGGGGGCTGAATACAAATTGGATAGTGATGTTGTCCTTGTATAACCTGATTTTGTTGCTACTTTTAAGTAGGTTGTAGGATTGCTTTTCCTAGTGCACGATAATGCTTTATCTATTTTGTTTCTATTAAAGGGTTTTGGGGCCCCTTCAAAACCTATTTTTACCTTAATCTAAAGCATGGAAATTTTTAAAATACATATGGCTATCTAAGCAAATTGCAAAAATTTCAAAATTAAATTGTAAGGATGAATGGTTTGAAGGCATATGACCTAGTTTAAGAATCAAAGGTTTTCAGTTAGGGTTTTAGAATTTTTTGAAAATTATGAAATAATTTAAATTATAACAAAAATTTAAACAATATAATTTCATAAAAATTGAAACAAAAATCAAAGATTTAAAATTGAGTTTTTGCACAAAATAACTACTAATTTATAATTTTTGAAAATATTTTTGGCACACTAAACAATTTTCAATTTTTTTGAAATTAATTCCTAAAATTTGAAAGGGAGAGAAACTTTGGATTTTAGGACCTATTTTGGAAATATAGGGTTTTGAGCTAGTGTTTTAGATTTTTTTGAAATTTTATACAATAATTTTAAATTCTAAAAATTATTTAAAATAGGATAAATGCACAAAAATTTATATAAAAATTAGAATTTTGGAAATTAAATTTTTGCACAAGAGACTACTAATTTAAAATTTTTGAATTTATTTTTGACAAGGTAACTAATTTGAAAAACTTTAAAAATAGCTTTTTAAAATTTGTGAGGAAACACTTGGTGTGTGATGACCTAGTTTTGAAATATAGGGTTTTGAGCTAGGATTTTAGAATTTTTTAAAATTTTGTAATAATTTTAAACTATAAAAATATTTTAAATAGGAAAAATGTACAAAAATGAATAAAAAATCAAAATTTTAGAAATTAAATTTTTACACAAAATAATGAAGGCAGAACCCTAAGTGTAGTTAGGGTTTTAGGTTTGTTCAAAGTAAGTTGGGTTCACCAAATGTTTTATTATTTATGGGAATCTAATGTTTAGATCCTAAATAATAAGGGTCTATAATGATAATAAAAATACACTTTCTTAGGGAAAAATATAGATTTTAACTAATAATTATACAAGACAAATATAAATTAACTTATCTAGATTCAAACTAAAATGGAACATTTTTAGGATAAAAATTAGAGAACAAGACTGAGACAATATCAAGAATCTGAATTTGGCATTTATTTTATGATTTGAGAAGACCACTGAAAAAATAACACCATAGTGTCCAATGATATATTCTTTCCTGACACTATTGTCTTAAGGATCTAAGATTTTTGGGTTTTGTTTACCTAGTCAATATGAGCCTACATACCAAATTTTGAGGGTTAAAATTCACTAGATCTCATTGTAAATCCATTTTAAAATTTAAATACCTGTATCCATCTACACACATGCAAACAATGAATACATCAAAATCAAAAGGGGGAAAAACTAGCTTAGGGGAAGAATGATCACACAATCAAGAACCCTTACTATTTTGATTGCTACCTATATTAACCCTCAAGCTAGGGTTTCATATTTGATATAGTTCTCCCTTAGGGAATGTGCATAATTAATGTGAATGATAGATGAAAGAATGAATTTTTCCTAGGCCCCTCCTTGATCAAGCATGCAATTCTATGTGTGATGTAGAATGCTGAGCTATACTATTGAATAAATTTTTATTATGTCTAATATACCAAAGTAGTAATTTCTAGATATAAAATGCCTTGTGTAGTCCTTTATATAGGAGACTCATTATTTCAAATTTGGGAGATTTATTCAAATTTGGACAACATTGGAAACTTAGAAATAAAGAGGGTTTAATGGATATGGAACTCCATGGAACTCAATTTACTTGGAGTAACAAGAGAGTTGGTAATGAATGTATTCAGGCTAGGCTTGATCATGCTCTTATCTCTCTTGATTGGATAAAAGAATTCATCTGTAAGTTGGAAGCCTGCCAAAAAATAGGATCAGATCATTTTCCCCTCATTTTCACTACTGCTAAAATTGATCTTAAGAAGAATTTTCTTTTTAGATTTGAGAAGATGTGGATGCAACACCCACAGTTTGAAAGTAAATTGGAAGAATGGTGGAATATTGATATTGAAGGCATGACCCTCTTTAGAGTTGCTTCTAAGCTCAAAAATGTAAAAAAGGAAGTTAAAAAATGGAAGAAGAATAGATTTGGAAATATCTTTGAGAATAAAATTTCTATTAAGGAGGATATTCTAAAAACATAGGAAAAAATTTAGAAGGATATACTTCTGACCTCCTTATTGAAGAAAATGAAAAGTTGGCTCAATATCATGACATCATCACTAAAGAAGAAATCTACTGGAGACAAAGATTAAGGTTGTTATGGTTGAGTGAAGGAGATAAAAACACAAAAATTTTCCATCTATCCACTCTAAAACATAGAGCTAAAATTCACATATCACACCTAAAAAAGGGAGACTTGAAGATTATAGAGGATAAGGACATCAAAGAGGAAATGGAGACTATTTTCTCTTCCCTAATGAAGGCTGATCCTAACATCAATTTGGATAGTCAGGCTAAAATCCTTAGAGTGATTCCTCCTCTAATTTCAAAGGAACAGAATAAAATGTTAAGCTCAATTCCTAAGGATGATGAAATTTTCAAAGCTGTTTGTTCTCTGGGAGGAGATAAAGCTCCTGGTCCTGATGGCTTCCCCATGTTTTTCTTCCAAAAACTTTGGAAATTTGTTGGTAAAGATGTAAGTGATGCTATGAAGGAATTCTATGGAGCTAAATATATGCTTAAGGAAGTAAACTCCACCTTTCTGTGCTTGATTCCTAAGAAAATTGGTGCTGATTCTCTTGATCAGTTTAGACTGATCAGCCTTTGTAATTCTTTCTATAGAATTATTTCCAAAGTTTTTACTTCTAGACTTATTCAAGTGATTCCTTTGATTATTGCTCATCAACAAAATGGCTTCATCCCAGGTAGACAAATTCTCAACTCTATCATCATTGCTCATGAGAATATTCACTCCTTATCTTGTTCTAACAATCAAGGTTTCATTATGAAAGTTGACATTGCTAAAGCCTATGACAGAGTTGATTGGTCATTCCTTTCAAATAGTCTATTAGCTTTTGGATTTGACCAAAAGGTGGTTGGTCTTATTTATCAGTTGATTTCTACTTCCTCTATTGTTGTTCTAGTTAATGGAAGCTCATCTCATTTCTTTAATCCCTCTTGGGGATTGAGACAAGGTGATCCTTTATCCCCCATCCTTTTTGTAATTATGGCTGATTTCTTGGGGAGATATATTGGGGATTTGGTCCATAAAGGTTTATTTAAGGGTTTAGAACCTTCTTCCCATCCTCTAATTTGTTCTCATGGACAATTTGTTGATGACACCATCTTTATAGGTAAGGTTGAAGTCAAGGAAGCTATAAATTTGAAACAAGCTATTAACTTATATTCTTCTGCCTCTGGTCAATTGGTTAACTAGAATAAAAGTGTTGTGTTGTTTATCAACACCCCTAACTAGAGGCAAAATAAAATTTCTAAAATCCTTAGATGTTCTATAGGATCGCTCCCCTTTTCTTACTTGGGTCTTCCTCTTGGCCTGAAGGTCCCTGATGCCTTCTGGGAAGATCTTATTAATAAATTCAGCAAGAAACTTGTGGGATGGAAAGGAAATATTTTAAGTCAGGCAGGTAAGTTAACTCTTCTCAAAGCTTATCTTCAAAGCATACCTACTTATGTTTTAAGTCTTTTTAGAATTCCTATTAATTTTTTTGAGTCTATTGAAAAAATTCAAAGAAATTTTCTATGGACTGGTATTGAGGAAAAAAGGAGAATGCCTTTAATTGCTTGGGATCATGTTTGTAAACCTCTCAGTGAAGGGGGATTGGGAATCAGGAAAATCATAAGTATGAATAAAGCTCTTTTAGCTAAATTAGGCTGGAGAGTTTACCATGACAACAAAGAGTGGAGTACCATATGGAAACATAAGTAACTTTTCAATGCTAAATCCCTTCCTGATTTATTCTCTTATCCTGATGTAATTCATCCCTCTTCCATATGCGGGGCTGTTCAGGGGACCAAAAAATTTTAGAAAAAGGATGTTCCTGGAAAATTGGTAATGGGCTTAAGGTGAAATTTTGGGATGATGTCTGGTTAAAGGATTATCCTTTGATTGGAGATTTTCATGACAAGGATTTAGTTGATCGATGTAAGTAGAGATATGGTATATTAGTTAGTCATTATTGGTAGAATGATTCTTGGGTGAATTTAACTGATGTTGATCAAGGCTTTAGTAATATCCAATTATCTCTCAATGTTGTCTCTCTTTATCCTTATCTTGAGGATAATATTATTTGGCATGATGATCCTAGTGGTCAATTTAAAGTCTCTACTATCTTTGTTTCAAAAGAAAAGGGTAATCAACTTTTGTGGTCTCATGCCTGGATTAAGGGGCTTACCCCCAAAATTAATATCTTCTTTTGGACTCTGCTTCAAAATAAAAATTTTACCCTTAACAACTTGATAAAAAGAGGAATAAATGTGGTTAACAGGTGTATTTTATGCAAAATGGATTTGAAGATAGAGACCATATGATTTTGAATTGCTCTTACACCCAGCAAGTTTGGACTGAGATCCTTAATTTTTGTGGTATAACATGGGTCCATCAAAACAATGTGGAACTCTCTTTTAAAAGCTGGTGCTGTCCCTCTAAGAATCCTGATGCTCATTTTCTCTAGAAACTAACTCTCCCTCATCTATGGTGGGGTATATGGAAAGAAAGAAACAATAGAATATTTAGAAGTAAAGAAATTCTAGGGTGGGTGCTTGGTCTGAATATCATTAGAGCCATCAAGGAGAATTTTAAATCATAGAGGGATCCTAATCAAACATTCCAATTTGATAACCCTTTATGATCTGAAAGGCCTAATTTGAAAATTGATAATCCAAGATCGATCATAAAATGGTATGTTCCTCCTAATGGATGGGTCAAAGGGAACTTTGATGGAGCAGCTAAAGGAAATTCGGGAAGAGTGGGATGTGGAGGGGTATTGAGAGATCATGTGGGAAATGTAATTGATGCTATTGCTATCCCAATTGGTAATTCAAATAGTCATATTGTTGAAGATACTGTAGCCCTCTATACCATTAAATTAGCTGTTGATTTGAGATTTTCCAAATTATGGTTGGAAGGTGATTCTTTGAATATTATAAACATCCTAAATAATAAAAATTCAATTTCATGGTCTATTGAGGCTACGGTTATGGAGATCAAAGCCTTAATTCAAAATTTTGAAAAAGTGGTCATATCCCATACATATCGAGAGGCCAATGGGGTCACTGACTAGATAGCTAATCATGTTGTTCAAATGGGGCATAAGGTGAGGTGGCTTGATGTATTAAATAAGCACGTTGATCTCAAAGCACTTATTAATTATGATGCCATTCATTCTAAAGTGGGAAAGATTTTCTTGGATTAGAAATTTAATGATTTGGTGGAGTGGCCTTATAGTAGATAGATTACCTTCCTTGAGTAGGTACATTCATGAGAATGTAATGTGGTTACTACATGTGTCATCATATAGGCAAACTCCATTTCAAGTAACAAATAACTGGTTCCATTTTAACCCTTTTGCCTTCAGTGTTTGGGTGCTTCTGGTCTTTTATTTGCTTTGCAATATGAAGGGTGAACCATGGAAGCAAGAGCCAAAAAAATGTGAAGATTGGAAGGCTAGGTAGGATGTATGGAAGATTATTCAGAAAGGAAAGGTGGTCAGTTATCTAGAGCATTTGCATGGATTTAAACCCCCATATCACTATTGCCTTCTTTAAAAATTAGGTTGATGACAGAGTAACTCTCCACAAGAGTCACTATGAAGCTTATTAAGGATTTCATTACCGAGGTCATGGGGCTTCCCATGGGTGGTATTAAGTTCTCAAAATAGACAAGTATCTCCAATATGGCCTACAAAAAAATTTTGAAGATGGATGCAGAGGAGAAGCAACTGGAAAATAATGGAGACTTCTTTGATTTGGAACAGATAAAAGGAATTTGGAGAGATGTGTTATGCTGCATCCATGAGTACTTTATCCTTGATGGTAGGAATAAAAGAGTTCACAAATTTCATTTTGTTTTTCTTAACCATTTTAGGCACAAGGATAGAATTTCTTTCCCTTTTTATTTGCATTTTTCATTGCTTTAAAGCTTGTTTGCCCATAGGAAGGAGTCTCACCTCATTTTACATGAAGGTCTGATACTTATCATAGAGGGTTTTTATAAAAATAATTCCATAGATTCGACTCCTTATTCTGACAAAAATAAGGATTCTCAGTCCAAAAAGTGTAAAAAGGATGAAAAATTTAAATGGATAGAAAAGGCAAAACCAAAACCCTCTAGTTCTAAAAAACAAATTATTGAAGAGGATTTTGAGTCGGAGAGTATTGAAAGTTCTGAGAAGGATATCCTAGAATAAGAGGAAGGGATGGATGCTGGGGAGTGCAGTTCCAATTTGGAAGGATATCTAGAAATTAAAGAAAAATTTGAGAAAGGGAATGAAGGGGATACTACTAAGGGAAACTCAGAATAGAGCAATTCTGATAATGAGGATAATCAGACTGTGTTAGGGGGAGGTGTTAAAGACAAAAATATTTTAATTTATGAGTTATTTTCTATGAGAGAGGAGGATCATATGGTTTTGGTTTCTACTCCTGCTATGGAGATTGGGGAATAAGAAAAGGAGAACCCTATTCAGCATGAAGACCCTGTTGAGACTAAAGAGGAGGAACTGATGGATAGGGAGGAACAAATTGAAAAGGTTGATTCCCTTCCACATGAGAATGCAAAATACATTTGTGACTCTCGATAGAGGGACACTAAGCTTTCCTTCCTACATTCTACAAAATTCAAAGCCGATTCTATTCTTCAAGTTGATTCGTGGATCTATAATGAAATAATGGGGCTGAAGAAGAAAGTGGAAATAATGCAACACATTCAGGATGTTGATCAGACTAAAATCAACCATTTGGAGATGCAAATGAGAGATATCCCAAATAAACTTAAATATTATAAGAATAATCTTAGAATGCTCATCAAGGAAAGTAGAACTAAGATGGAGCAGGTAACATCAAGCATCTGTGTTATTGCAGCTAGCCTTGGAAAAAGAGAAAATGAAGAAATAATATCCTTAAAGGGTCCAAGTAAGAGGACCAGGTAGAGTTTGAGGAAGAAATCCTTGCAAGATGCTACTACTTCGACTGCTATCTCCATACAAGATACTACTACGATTGGAAAGGAGGCTGTTAAGATGATCATGGAATTGCAATAGAAGACTAGGGTCTTCTTTGTTGATTTTGTTCCTGTTCAGGTCCTTATTGCTGGATGTTATAAGTAGTACTTATTTTTGATCCTGTTACTTGGTTCTTAGTCTTAAACTTATTTTGAGTTTTTAGGTCTCTGTAAAATTTGGGTACTTTTATTGGTTTATGTTTATGGTTTCAGGTCCCTGTAAAACCTGATTTTGATGTTGATCTTCAGTAGGATTTAGGAATGCTTTTCCTAATGGATGTAAATGCTTTATCTTTTTATTTCTATTAAAGGGTTTTAGGGTCCCTTCAAAACTTGCTTTTACCTTAATCTAAAACTTAGGAATGAAGCAAAGAAAAGGGGTAAAACTCATCTTGTAGGAGAAACTGATCATTGGAGTCAAATTTACACTTAGATAAAAGTGTCAAAAACTAAACACCCTAGGTTTCAACATTGTAGTCCTATTTGGGTACTATTATTTGGAGGGTCTAGGATCTAGAGGGATGGAATAAGCCTAGAAAGAATGACCTGGGTCAGTAAGGGTTAAGTTTGGAAGGTTATGAATGACTGGGAATGGTCAAAGAGGTGTTTAGGATATGAAACAAGACCAAGGCAAATCTAAAAAAAAGACATGGCTAGATGCGAATAAGACTCATATTCTCCAATCAGATTCTCCTATGAAAATACTATGAAGAACATGATATGTGTGGTTTCTTGACCAATTTAGGGCATATACAACATCATTATGCCACTCAGGTCCAAAATGACCTTTTAAACATGAAAACATCTAAGTTAAAGACTTAACAATCATGTTTCCAACCAATTTTTAAAACATATATTTCAACCTCCATAGGTCCTTAATGGAAATAATAAATCCAAGTATATACCTTATTTAGAATGCATAGTTTATAAATTTAAGGAAATAACCTTAACTATTCATCAATATTATGACAATCTTTAATTTATTAATCAAATGTAAAAAGAGTTCAGATTCTAGGAACATTATAGTTAGCAAATTATGAAAAACATCTTTAAAGACATAGTGGCATAATTGGATATGATTCAATAATGACCCTAAAATAAACAATCAAAGAAATGTGCACAATATTGGGTATTCACAACACAAGGCAACATATAAATACATGATGGAATGTAAATATATCTAACTTTTACCTTATTTTACCATATACCTAAATGAAGCTATTATGGTTGTCCAGTGACATATTCAAGGATTTAACCTAACTCAATTCACATGGACATTACTTGTAGTCATAAAATGACATCAAAAGTACCAACGTGAAAATAAAATATGAATCATATCAAATAGTGAAAAAAACTATAGTTATATGAATTATAACTAAAATTTCATAAAGCATGTATTAAAAATTAACCTAATTTGATTTAAAATGTCTCGATAGTCCCAAAATGTCACAACCTATTAATACATTAGAACACATTATTACTATATGATTGGGTGGGATATGAAATTAGATACGGTTGTTATATAACCATCTATCTGTAAGGATTGATAGTTGTGTAACCCACTATATAAATTTCATAACCACCACCTATGTTAAGTGAATTTTTTACCACATGGTGAATCTTAATGTTTTGGTCATTTTTGAAGGCTTGGAGGTTATCTCAAGTTTTTTTCTCCATGTTTGTAGGGTGTCTACATTTAGGTGGAGTAGCTAAGGGAGTAATAGTGGATCTAAAGGGTTTTATGACTTTTAACAACTAATGAGTTGGTCATTTTGAATAGATCTAAGATTCTTAGCATCACACAGATGGGGAATATTTCCCTAGTGAGCATGTTTTAGATTGAGGTAAAAACAGGTTTTGAAGGGACCCCGAAACCCTGTAATAGAGAGCAAAATAAAGAACGTCTAAGCCCATAGGCAATGCCTAGAAAACACTTCAAATAAGTAGCAAAAACAGGTTTTAAATGGACCTAAAACCATTAGAGACACATCCTGTCAAAACCCAGAAATAGAAATCTGGTAGCACAACATACAAAAGATAACAAAAGGGGAACAAAGATCAGTACCAGTTTCTAAACCAACAAGAAGGACCAGATTATTCATCCAGTTCTAGTATCAAGTTCATGGCTTCTTTTCCTTTCAAAACATTTTCCTGAGTGGTAGCCTCCAGCAAAGCTCCTTTTTGTGTATCTTTCTTTCTGAAGCTTTGCCTTGTCCTTTTGCTGGGACCCTCTAGTGCTTTGGTCTCCTCATTGGCTCGTTTACCTATATTGATAGTAGCTACACAAATGTTGGATGTTACTTCCTCCATTTTCTTTCTGTTGTCCTTTATTAGTTCTCGGAGGTTGTTTTCATAAGCTTTGAGCTTGACAGGGATCTCGTTTAACTGATTTTCCATGTTGTTTACTTTGTTCCAAGCAGCTTTCAGAGAATCTTCCAAAGTTTCTGCTTTTCTCTTGAGATCAATGATCGCCCTACACAACCAAGAATCAAATTGGGAAGAAGACTCAGCTTTACAGTTAACCCAGGTCATAGGAGTGTGTGTTTCATCTTTTTGATTCTTCCCTCTCCAATCCTTAGACTTTTTATTAGGGCTATTCCTTTCTTCTTCAAAGATGTCTTCTTGACTCTTTTGTTCCCGCTCATTGATTCCATTTCGAATTTCCATATCCATATTTTGAATATCATCCTGGATAAAAATTTCCTTTTCATTCTTAGAAGTTGGGTCCTCAACAGGATCTTCCTGGACAAATTCATCCTCCGACGCTTTCTAGTTTTCCTCTGTCTCTTCTGTTCTGATAGCAGAATCCTAAACATATAGTGAGCATGTTGATTTGTGACTGATTTGTCTAATAGGATACTAAATAAAATACCTTAAAATTCCCATAAGCTCCCAAAGAGTAGACCATCATTCTCACTAATGTATATTTGATTCGAGGATTATCAACTATAAGTAGTGTGGTTACTTCAAAAGAGATAATGGATAGGGTTGAGGCCTAGATTAGGGACAATTTATTTAGAGATCATAATGCACCATACATGTGTACCAAGTATGGTGTGAGGCTAGTGATGGTTGAGTGGGTAATGATCTCTAACCTCAATAAAGAATTTATATAGATCCTTATTTCTTAGCTAGTAGGGGATAAGGGGACATATTTCTTGTTTTATAGATGGTCTCATATTGTTAAGAGAATTAAGGAGAGGATATAAAGGCTAGCTTGGGACCAAGATGAAAATTTTTAGACCATTATGTATCTCTATAGAATCACCTAGATACATGATTTATATATTATCCTTGAAACACTCATCATGTGTTGTTGACTAGATAGGTGTATCCATTAGAGTAATGGAAGACGTCAAGGCCTTTAGGTGGAAAAACATGAAATCATTAAGGGACATACCATGGGAAATGGACACTATTAAGATAGGAAATTTGGTATCACTTCCCTATTATGGGATGGATGGTAAATGGGCTAATGGAATGGTTACATTGGTAGCCTATGAGAGGCCATATTATGTGTGTGACAAACATAGGTAGGTTGAGGTTTACCCTATTGATATGGTTCCCCATTAGTATGGGATATACTATGTATCCAATATTCACATTCCCTAAGTATTACATATGAGGAAATAGATATTAAAGACATATAAATTTGGACATTGTGGTAACAACCTCTAACACCAAGTATACCTATCATTGTAATGGTAGGAGGGTTACAAAGAAGAGGAGGAGAATAGGCTAGATAATATATTATGATAGGAGGAGTGGGTGTTGCATAGGTTTCAAAACTAGTGGGTGGCCAATGATAGACATAATAACCATTAAAACCACCACAAACACCACCATAGATACACCCAAAATAGTAGGATAAAGTGGTGGCCAGAGGGTAGGACCTAGGTAAGACAATGTTCTATTTTGTTTTCAGTTCCTTTACAACATAAATTTTTATTTAATTTAATTTAATTTAATTTATATATTTGTGTGTGTTTGTGTCAATATTCATCTAAAAAATGATGATGCATGATTTTGGACACCCTTGTTAACTTGTTTCACATGGGTATTAGGCTCACTAGAGAATAAATCTTGATTGATGTGGATCTTCTTGTTAGCATGGGTTGACACATTGATGTCTTTTTCTCACCATACCATAAAAATTATAAGTTCATTAAACATAGGGGGATAATTATATTTTTTAGGTGAGAGTGACAACTTTTGAGTCTTAGGTGAATACTCATAGTGATATTATTATCATGAGATGTAAACAAGCCTTATCTAGTCAACAACTAAAAGGAGGGATAGACTCCTAGGAAGTCACAAAGTAGAATACAATACATGAGTATGATTTGGATACATTTTCATTATACATTATGTCCTTCTCAAAGGTGGAGGAGTATGAGCCCTAGAAATTTAGGCTCTAGAGGAGTTTAGAATTAGGGGTATTGTAAGATTGTGTTATTTTTATTTTTATTTTTTAGATTATGGGACATAGTTTCTCTCTATAGAGGATATTATACATAGAAATGGATGCATACCATATTCAAAACACACACACACACACACACACACACACATACACACACACAGATATATATATATATATATATATATATAGAGAGAGAGAGAGAGAGAGAGAGAGAGGATCTATTGTTATAACTCTCATTTAATCAATACTCAGATTGATGTCTTATCAACTAGGGCTAGGAGAGAGAGAGAGAGAGGAGCTATTTTTATAACTCTCATTTAATCAATACTCAAATTGATGTCTTATCAACTAGGGCTGGTGTCTGAAGCTATTTGCAGTAAGGCTTAGGATAGTAGATCTAGATGTATACTATGTGGGGGTGTTGTGCTGGTTATAATCTATCCTTATCTATAAAAGTTCCTAAACCTAATGAATTTAATCTTGTTAGAAACAAACAAAGGAACTTTGCAATCCACTCATTTACTAAAAAGGAAATGACACACTTTGCTAAAAAACAAATAACACACTTGCTATTTAAAATAAATAACATGCTTGTTGGAAAAGAAATAACACACTTGCTATTTGAAAGAAATAACATGCTTGCTAGAAAATAAATAACACACTTGCTATTTGAAAGAAATAACACGCTTGCTAGAAAATAAATACTTTGAATAAAGGAACACTTTATGCTTTTTAAATCTAATTGTATTAAATAAATTCAATTATTACCAAAATACTAATTAACTTAAATTCAAGAATTAACATAAGATTACCTAAATACCTATAGCAATTCTTGATTCTTAGTAGAGTGGGCCCTTGCTCCTTTCAAATTCAGGAACATAATTTAATCAAACTTCATAATAAGTCATACAAACAATTATAGCTAGACTATATTCTGTAACATGCCTTCTTAAAACTATCTTCTGTATTCTCTATTATCTATTATATGTTTGAATGTAACATGTTCTTCATCATATGTTGATACAACTAACTTAGAATAGATATGCAGTAAAATACGGATTCCTAGTTAATACAATCATCTAAATATAGGAGATTAGATTTCATAGAAATCCAATTATACTAGAAATAGGAGTATCGATTTAGAATAGAACTAGAATCTAGATGTCTTAAAATACTATGAACAAATCCTTCAAAATAGCAAACAATCAATCTTCTTGGCAAACACTAGCAGGAATGATTCTTCTCCTTTTATTTAGTTGCCATCTGGCTCATTCAACTCCTTATCTCCATTGATTCCTTAAATTTGACCTTACAGAGTTGGAAGAAGTGACCTATACAATTCATAGATTCCAGCCTGTCGAGTCTGTAGATTTCAACCTATGGAGTCCATAGTTTTGAGCCTGCAGAGTCCATAGTTTTGATTGCAGAGTCCATAGTTTTGTTCTTTCCAAATAATGATGTTGCTTATGAGTCTAAAACTTTGTCAAATGGAAATCAAAATCAAATTTCCTTTATATGCTACTGGAATCACGTATCTTTGAGCATTCCTTTTAATCAGACAATCACTAGAACATGTAATTGTGTTAGACGTTAATGGCAAAGTATAGGTTTAGTCTTTGGTTAATCATAAACAAAACAAATACCTATTTTACATATAAAATTTATTTAACAACCTATGATTTTCATAAGATAGTATCCTATTTGAGATGTGTCAAAAGAATTCTTGTGTCACAAGAATGTGTAGGTTTAGCTCATTAGAGAGGGAGAGAGAGAGAGAGAGAGAGAGAGAGAGAGAGAGAGAGAGAGAGAGAGAGAGAGAGAGAGAGAGAGAGAGAGAGAGAGAGAGAGAGAGAGAGAGAGAGAGAGAGAGAGAGAGAGAGAGAGATTTTGGTTTAGTCATTATCTAGAATCTTGTACTATTCTTAAAATGTAATGTATATTTTTTAATTTATGCACTTTAGATGGTTATAAATGTGATGAAATGTAATGTATCTCTACTTTTGATAATTATATGTATATGATTATAATTTTAAATTATATAATAGAATGCATGCAAATGTAATGAGATAGATGGTTACAAAATTGAAAATGTAGTAGCAACCATTTTATAGGTAATAAATGAGTGAATTTGTTCAATAAATAAATAAATTTCAATTTACAAAAAGATAATAAGGGGAAGATGGGATATATGAGATAATGGAAGTGGAAAACTACATATCAAAATTTCACAAGTAGGAGGTTGAGTTAATCCTTACCAACAAAGGGAATGATTGTACTTACTTCCTTAGATTCATCTAGACTTAGATTGAGAGATGGCTAAATATGAGAAAATTTATAAAAGGGATGAGATTCTCATTTTAATATAGACATGTAGACAATATTTTTATGGATTTTTCTACTTTTGGGACACTTTCAAATTGTTTTTTCTCTTGATTTACTTTTGTGACCCCCTACACTTAGGCTCATGTGACTAATAAGATGCATGGGATCATAAATAAAGGTTTAATGTAGGTGAGTAAAGACATCTTCCCCAAATTCTAATCCCATAAAACTAGTAAAATGTGAGGACTCAACACTAAGGATTAGTGAAGGGTGAGAGATGTAGAATTTATTTTGATTCATATAAGCTTGAGTTTTTGAAACATATTTTGTTTTGAGAGATCCTATCCCCAAATATTGGCATCATGAAACTAGTAAGATTTAAGGAATCATCACCAAGGAACATAATAGGTGAATAAATTTACTTTGTTTTAGCATGCTAGAGTGTTTTCTTAAAGGGAATCATAAAAGGGGATTTTGTCATGGATAAACTTCTATACCATATTGTAGGCTAGAATTTATAAGATTATAAGAAAGTGTGTGGGGAAAAGTGCACATTACTCATAATAAATAAGACAATAATCCATATCATGTTCCTTTTAAGAGTGTTTTCTAAAGGAGAATAATGAGATATATAAATATAAATGTTATGATATGTTGCATTTGAAAGATTTTGTCACACAAATTCATAGATAGATAATCACCATACAAAATAAACAAATTTCAATAACACCATATAAATAATGGAATTATTATTAACATTTATTTGAAATATAAGATCTATATGAAGAAAACTTTTAGGTGTAAGGAGTTCATAGATTCACTAAACTAGTTTCCCTCTAAGCTGCACAACTATAAAGATTCAATATTAAAATATTTCATCACCAAATATAGTCCTAACTAATTAGGCCTAAATTTATAACATTTTACTTTATTTTTTATTTTAGTTTTGGTGCATGTGATATATTAGGTTATTGGTTTTATATAGCCACAAGATGATGCTCATCTATAGTTTCCTGTACAAACAATCTTGCATTCCTATAATCTTCATGATTGAGAATACCTTGAAGAGAAAAAATAAGGCTAGGGATATCCACCTTGAGGGGTATAATCTATTAATTTTTAAAGATAAGGGAATACAATATTTTTCTCATGTGTATGTGAAAACTCATCCTAAAATAAAACAATGCATTATAGAGATAAAGGTGCCAATCTATTTTGTTATATTTTATAGTTTTGACTAAGATTGATTTCAATATTTATTTATGGCCTTGGATTGATCATTGGATTTGGGTAGTAAAAAGATGTTGTGCAATGGGATATATTAAATTTATTTCAAAACTCACATATCTCAAGGTTTCTAAGGGAGATCCACTATTTGTGATAATGAATTGTGAAATCCCAAACCTAAAAGTTAATTGGTTTAAGATGAATTTAGAAACTATGGATATAGATAGTCATTAGAAGAATCACTTCTTACCAATTGGTAAAGTATTTAGTGCCCATAATAATTAATTGATGGGAATTAGGAGAAGTGAGAGACATATTTATAACAAAATATATCCCCCAAGTAGAGAAGGGCCATATGATGATAATAGGCTAAAGTCCCTAGTAGGACCATGAATCTCATGAGAGAAGGTTATTGACAATTCTTACCTTTCCTTACAAATTTGATGATATTATGCTCAAGATAAGGCCATAAAAATCCCATCCTATTTATTTTTTAATAAATTACATGACACCAAAGTTTCCAAAACAAATTCCACTATGGTAGTTAAAATGACATTTGATGACTCCTCATGGTCAACACATATATAAAGTATGCCATCAAAATATTTTCAATAAATAGAATTGTTATGGATGAAATACTTAGCCATAATGATACAAATGAATATAATCTAATGTGTGTTAGCACTTTTAAGATAGACACATTTGAATAAGTGGTTTATAATGTTGATGGATCATTGAGAGGAAATAATCATGGATTTTTTAATGTAATATATTACTTCCTCATGGAAATAACTATTAAAAAGAAAAACAAATTCCAATGGGGACTCCACCAACCAATCCATAATGATTTGTCCCTTTATATAATTTTGGTTGACATACATGATTTGAAATTTACTCAAAATCATAATGAAACAACCAATGTTACATGAGAGGGATAGTTGGTTCAATAATGTTTATAAGTCCAGTGATCTCACTATGATCCTCATTTATTGATTGAGCATATAATTTCTCAATAGTTTAGTTAAAAATACAATAGCTAGGCAATATTTTTATTATCATGTGTAATTAGTCTCTTAATAAATGAGAGTATGGATAATAAAATAGATGGCTTATTCCTTACTATCATCATCGTGTTAGGCCAATATGTAGGCAAAAGATTCTAGAATTTACCTAATGTAAAGTATGAGTTAATGCCATGAAAGTAGGTGGGGAAATGAGGAATCATTTTAAGACTTCAAATGCATCCTCAAAATCTTGGGTTCAAGTTATACCACTATGATTTTCAAGTAAATGGTTAATATTATGAATTGTGTAAGTGAGTTTAGGTATGAATCTATGATTTTACCCTAGATTCCCTAAGAATTACCTAATTAGTAATTCATTATTATGGGGGTCATGTATAAGACCATGTGAATATTATAAGGTAAATGCCAATTACTCACTTTGATATGATGAATCCTTGGAGTTTTCTACTTGTAACTATAAACACATTTTTTTAGGATTAAACATAACACCATAATCAATTAGGTGTGTGAGGATGGTATGTAAGACCTAAAGGTGGTTATTTATCATGTTTACCTTTCAAATAAGATAATAAACATAAACCTCCACTATCTTGTAAAATATTTCATACAAGATATGGGTCATATCCCTCTAATATTTTCCTATAGCATTTGAAGGCCAAAAAGCATAAATACATAATAAAAGGTTCCCCATGGTGTAGTAAACTATATTTTGATTTGATCTTAAATATAAATACAAATTTGATTATATCCATAGAATTCATCCATGATGGATATCATCTTGTATCCTACTATAAAATCCATGATAATGTTAATGGAGCGTAGAGGGAAATTATCCTTTGGACATGACTTGTTGATAGCATATAAGTATGTGTATATCTTAATTTTTTTATTATTATTTATAATTGGGATTATTTTAGACATCCATTTTGATTTTTACATGATTTTTATAAACCTTACTTGTAACAAATTATGACCTCTTCTTTTACCATGAACATAAACTTGGGTTTGACTGGCCAACTTTTATTTGATAGGTTTTGCATCATGCATGATGACTAGATTGTGCATGACTAATTTAGGTTGGATTACAATCATGTATACATAATAAAATTCAAAGGATTTATAAAAAATAGTGATAAATTTATTATGGTATTCCACATCCTAGATAGAGAGTGAAGACCCAAGTTTGAGGATCCTAAGAAGCTCCTCATACACTATGTTAATGTTTATGACATAATCAATTAGGGAATAATTAAATTCCTCAAATTATTCTAGGGTATGAGGAAGATAAAAATCTCCATCATCTATATAAAAGACATCATGTTTGCCATCATAAGAATGATAGTCTTTGATCCTAATATTCTAATTTGAGCACCAACAAGGGGTAACATGTGAGGGAAAATCCACTTTTATGGTGCAAAGGTAGGAATTATTCATAAACCCTAAATAAATATAATATGGCCTCATCATTATCTACAAATTTAAGGATGAGAGAACAAACATATAATTTAATGTGAGGAAGGGTTTGGTCATTTGTCATGTTTTAAACAAGGGGATCATATCTTATGTATACTAAAAAATTAGGATTAGTATCATTGGATGAAGGCAAAAGTGAGAGGAAGAGGTGGAAATGGAATTATAAATTTGGTTACATTCTCTAAGAACTACCTCAATGGAAACAAAATTGAATTCCTTGGTAATTTGATGTACATATTTTTCATAGAGCTAAAGATGTTTAGCTTGGGTCTAATAGACCTCTAAAACTTAGTTGGTCATCAATTTTGAGTTGAATTGAATTATTAGGTTTTTAACACATAACCTCTTGGTAATGATAATACCTAATAATAGGGCCTTATATTATAACCCATTATTTATGCATTCAAAAACATGTTTGAATCCAAAGGGCATAATCCTTCCTCTAGGATAAACTAGTATAACTCATACCCTTATACCAAAATGGTATTTTTCTCCATCATAGTGGATCATAAATTTATCAATCGTAGAGGAATGGTCATAATTATGCTTAGGTAATGTCTCTTGGATTTATAAAATATTAACAATACAAATTTTATGTATGTTAGCTAACCCTTCTTATGTTTTAAGGTTTTGATTAATGGAAAGGTTATAGGTTCCTAATACTTGTGGGTTACAAGTAAGCATGATGGGATTATCCTTTTCAAGATTATAATAATATCATCTATTGAATTAGTTGATATGGATGACATTGTCAAAAGATTTTCCATGTTCAATTTATCCATTTTTCTAACCCCCTTTTCCTTAAATTTTTCACTTAGGGAGGCTTTGGGTCTCTTAGAACTTGATATTAAGATATATGTTGTGTTTGAAATGGGATCCTTTTATTTATATTAAGGAGGGGGTTTCAATACACCATTAATAGGTAAGTGATAATAAACATGAAGCCCTAATTTTTTATTAATATTGTATTGGATAAAGTCAAAGGTCTTTAGATCACCCTAAATAACAAAGACTTTTATTAGGTCTAAAAACCTAATTTCTTGAAAAATGATCATGTTAGAATTTTTATCCTTGTTGATAATGTAAATTAAGTTAAAATAGTCTTGTGACACAAATTAAAAGGTATTATAATTTTCCCAATTAAGGTATACTTGAAGTTGTCATAGCCTCATTAGGTATTTATAGATATCAAGTAGTTTGTCTCTCTACAACCAAGCTTTTAGAGACATGAAAATGGGGATTTATTAAAATCCACCCATATTTAACCATCACTCTTTTTATATAGTTGTTTTAAATCCATAATTTTAAGTACAAGTATCTATCCCATCTCCTAACCATTTTTTCTTCTCGAAGAAGGCTTCTTAGATCATAAAGTAGCCAACTTCCCTTAAATTTTTCCTAAGTAGGTACATATCTAAGTCTATATGGTTTATTTTGGATTGATATGGAGGTGTGATTTTAGATACATACCCTAATAATAAGGTATAAAGTAATTTTTATTGATGGGAAAGATATTTTCTAAGAAATTCCATAAAGGAGATGTGGGAAAGGTTTTCATAAGATTGGAAACTAGATCATAGTTTCCCATGGGTTTGAGAATGGTTTGGATGATAATCTCCATAATATTTTTATAAAGGGGAGTTTTTTTTTGGTAATCCCTTATGTAAGTAATGATATTTTCATCCTAATATATTTATAATTCTATTATTCCTATTGTTCTAGTCTTATCATGGGATCCTTGTTAGGGAGCCACATTAGGATTACTTGGTGTGAAAGTGGAAAATTTGACATCATGGGTTTTAACTATAAAAATATGGTTAGTTGGGTTATCATGTTCCTAGTTTTGGAAATTATTCTATTTTTTTATTATGAAATGGGTTTTTATCTATGAAAAAATTGGAATTTTGAAGTGCCATAGGACCTATTTATGAGGGTTGGGGATTTACATTCATATTTCCTAGGAACATATCAATGAAGATTAATTATTGGTCCTCAGGAAGTATTTAAAAAAAATTCTATACTCCCTACATGCATGACTAACATGACCAATCACTCTATGGAAAAGTAATTATACATTGGGATTATAATCCTTAGGTATTTGGTTTTGGTTTTACTGACCAATTTTTTTTAATTTGTTCTTCTGATAGAAGTGTTGGTTATGGAATTGATATTTTTGGTCAAAATTTTGAAAATGATTTTGAAATTCATTTTAAAATTGATTATCCCAAGGTGGAGGATGGTTTAATTCCATTGTGTCAACTATAGGTCAAGTGTTTTGGTTCCTCCCACCCCCATTCTTATTATTATTCTTGAGTTTCATTTGGGTTTTATTCACCATGTTTCTATTTTTGTTTTGATCTGTGACACCATTTGTAGTGTAATTTCAATTTTAGTTTAGAACCTTTGGGTGTTGGTTTTTGGGGTTATTTTAGTTTACATATTTAATAACCCCCATTATTTTTTTTTGGTGTGATGATTCACCTATTAGATACATAAGTCTTAAAACCATTATTGATGGCTACTTGAATGATTCTGAGAGTGATTTCAAATGCTTCTTCATAAGACATGTAAAGGAAAATTTGAATATCTTCCCTTATTTCCTTATTGAGAGAGTGTACAAAGAGATCACATAAATATATTTGGTCCATATGTGGGGCATTGGGGGAGGAGTTTAATACTTGATATAATATCAAAATAAAATGGTCATTAAATTCATTGGATTCTTGCTTGATGCAAAATAAGTCCTATATACTATTTTAAGCAATTTTTTCATGTCAAATGCCTTAAGAAAACCTAGCTATGAGCTATCAGAATGAATAAATGGAGGAATTAAGCTGTTA
Organism: Torreya grandis; assembly: GCA_037957365.1. NCBI lineage: Eukaryota > Viridiplantae > Streptophyta > Pinopsida > Cupressales > Taxaceae > Torreya > Torreya grandis. The sequence continues at coordinate 861,158 of JARHVA010002816.1, read as the reverse complement.
CTAATACCAATCTATCATAATTACCTTGAGATTTTTTGGGAATATCTTAGAAACTACCCCATCTCAAGGTAGAAGCTATTTGAATGTGGTTTTATATGATTTCACATGTGTGTTGGGATATCCCTCCCCTTTATATTTGGGGAGTTTAGGTAAGGGGTGTGGTAAGATGAATCCTTATATGTTTGTTCAAGGGGTTATTTCAAGTTTTTTATATAGGCACCCATGGTAATAAAATATTCTAAAGGTGTGTTAGGATGAGCTTAAAGGACAGGGGTTGGGTAAGAAGAAAGTACACAACTATTAAGAGGAAGAGATGTGGGATTAGAAGATTAATAATAGTATGTTAGGAAGTAGTTTTATGGTTGAGTAGACTTGGATAAATATTATAGTAGGGTGGTAATGATATGGAATAAGGACTGATAGTTAGCACTTGCAATAGTGGAAAATTCATGGGTGGAACATTAATTGGTACATAGCTAGGAGGAATAATGATTGGTGATGTGTTGGTCACAATGATGTTAAAAGGAGGGTATAGGAAAGAACCTCCAATAAGAACATGAGTAGGAGTTTGTTAATAATAAGGTATGTTTAATGTTATTATATTGGGAACTCTATGAGTAAGGATGTCCCCTAAGTTTTGGTTTGGTATGAATATAGTGAAAGGTGGGTTGAGTTGGTATTTTGGAAGTTAATCACATGTTTTTAGGAAAGGAATAGAGGATTAATGACATTGATTATTGAGGTTATGGGCCATTACCTAGTTTAGAGGATCTTGGTTACTCTCTAGGTCTCAAATTTAGCCCACAAGGTGGAGATGAACTCATTCATTGAAACATTGGTGGTGGGATTGGGAGCTTCTCTTAAAAGAGAGATAGGAGGAAAGTATTGGTAGATCTTTGTGAATTGGTTGGTGTTATATGGCTCAAGAGGAGTCATGATGGATATACTAGGAGTTATAAAAGTTTTTTGTTATTGTTAGAATGAGGTGGGGGTAATTTTAACCTAATAATTCCATCTTATAAAACATATATTATTTTATAATAGTGATTGAACCTTGCCTTACTTTTAGTATTTGGGCTTTACAAACTAATATGGGGTCTAGTTTCAGTTTGGGGTTAGATCCCACCTTTAGTAGTGAGGTTCATGTTTTTAGATTCATGGTATGTTTAGGTGGTTCCATAAGGATTCTATAGTTTTTGGCTTGATACCCTAGACTTGATTTGTAAGATAAATGAAGAATAAATTTGAAATTGATTCTCCACGTTTTGAGTGGAGTTATTGTTCCAATTAAAGGAGGCTTCACAAAGAAAATTATGGATACTTATATAGGTTTCAAGGTTAAAATTACTCTCAAAATATTTCCAAGACATATTAAATGAGTTTTTATATATCCATATAATAAATTAAAGAGGAAATAAGGACAGAAGAAATAAAATAAGAGTAAGAAAAAAGGATTATGCAAAAGGAGAATACATTCATGTTAGGTTCACTAATATTTGTACACATAAAATGTAATAAACTAACCTTTATGTAATTATATTTTTGAGGTCTAACCAAGACAAATAATGAAAGGATAATGGGATGAGTGGTCTATTTATTTTATTCATTAGGTTGATTTAGTTGAGGGATTTTAATGGGAAAGGATGGAATGGATAATTGGTTAGGTTGAGCTATAAGATTGGGGTTTTGAATGACTAGTGGTAAGGGATGTTTTTGGTAATACCAAAATATCTCACCCACTTTATGTTTATCATTTAAATTGGTGAATCAGGAATGGATGGACTTCCAAGAACCCTCAAAATGGATGATGACAAGGTAATGGAGTTCTTGGTCAATATTAGGCTTGAAAAACTAGGCAAAGTTTGATTAAATGGCCCTTCGGATTTTTTTCAGCTCTATCTAGTTAATTATGGTGATTTAATGTCATATTTAAATTTAATGAGATATGATGAGGCTATAAATAAAGATAAAAGGGAGGAAAAGGCTTTAATTTATAGGTTGTTTACTTGGCAAGCTAGAATGTAGATGGGTCTCACTACTTGGGATTATATTGGGTGGGTTTACTTAGATAGAGAATTAAGTTTTCTTATGATGAGTTATGAGAGAGGATTGGTATGGAAAAATTATATTCTAATTTAATATCATATTGGGTTTTGTTTTTTGGCACATGAGCATGTACTCTAGGGAAAGTTCCTACTTTGTGGAGATTAGATTGTTCAAGAAGTGTCATTAAAGAGCAAGGTAAAACTGTTTGGAGGTTGAAGCTCGTTTAATTATTTTTATTTTATTGATGATATGTGTAATTTATGTTTTTAAATTTTGAGTATTGTTTTGCAGGAGGGTTTATACTTGTTATCATTTTGATAAGGTTTTGATTTGGGTTTGTTTTGAGTTTTTGACAAGGCTTTGTAAATGGATAAAACTATGCTATTTAATAAAATAAAAAGCATTAGAAGGAAATGAAATATATATTTTAATTTTATTTATATTTTAATAATTAAATGTTAATTAAAACTACAAATATAACTACTGATTTGACTTTTTCTTTATTTTTGAGAATGCATATTTTCACCTATATACACTAAGATTAATGATTTTGTTTTTATGTTTTTTATATGAATGGAATGAAAATATAATATTAATTTTAAATATTTATTATTAAAATGAGAAACTATATTTAAAATTCAAACTTTATATATGTAATGCAAATTCTAAATATTCAAGATCTAATTTGTGTATGCAATCTAGTATGCAAGTGGTTTTGGGTTTTTTATTATTTTATGAAATTTATAAGATACTATAGTGATATGTGTCTATATTAATTCAATTATAAAATTATTATTATCTAATTAAAATAAATATATTTCCCATGAATGGAAGTAGAATAATTTTTTATCCAGACATTCTTTTTGGTTTTCTAGTCTTTGTGCATGCAAATTTGTTGGTGTTATTTGTGTGTACGAATATGTGCTTATGAAATATGAAAATTAAATGTTGTGTGTTGGATATATATAATTATAATATTCACTTTCCTATCCTATATTTTATTATAAAAAATATTTCTTTTTGATATTTGTAATGTGTAACTGCAATTAAGATGATGGAACTATTTTTCCAATGCAAGAAGAAAGAGAAGAGGTAATTTTTTTTGAAGTTTTTATAAATAAAAAATTTTAAAATGTAAAATATTTTAATAAAAAATAAATATAATATAATAAAAAAATAAATTAGAAAAAAAGATAATTTTTTTTCAAACTTGACCAATGTAGAGTAAAGTGATAGAGAAGTAGTTGATGTGAATAATCAATCCTCAAGTAGCCAAATCCTCTAAATGTTGCTCAATGGAAACCTTGGAAATATCCAACAAGAGAGAATGAAAATAAAATGGAATAAAAATAATAATATATAGGAATAAAATAGTATCATTTTAGTTGTTTGATCATGAACAAAAAGGTACTAGTTACAAGTTCATGATCTTCCTTCTCCAACCTATGTGAATGAGCAGAAGATTATTATAAAATAAGGACAAGTTATTAAAAAAAAAAATGATTGGTTTTGTCTTTGTTAATTATTTTAAGCTTCAAAATTTAATGAAATTTTTGGATCTAAAATTGTATAAAACTGAAATACTTGTAAGGAATAAAACGTTGTGACTTGGAGTTAACTGAAGCTTGACTAGGAAATTATTTGAGTTAACTTGGAGGTGAGTGAGATTGACATGATAAATAATAAAGGTGTAATATGTAATAAATAAGGTAAACCCAATATAAAATTAAAAAAAAAAACTAAAATCATGAAAAATATGTGAAAACCCAATTATCAAGAATCAATTTTAAAAAATGTTTCAATGGTGATGAAATTAAAGTGGAAATTTACCAAACTACTAGGGCATTTATATAGATCGATGGGAAGGGATTATAAATAATGTAGTGGTTTCATTAACTATCAAGGTAGCTGAATTATAGATACAATATTTTTTACATGGCATGAATTATTTTAAAAAGAAAGGCCAAACTAAAAAAAATGAAAACCAAATAAATTGACAAGGAAAAAGTGGTACAAATAAAAAGGGGGTAAGAGGACTAGGTTTGAGCATATTTTAATGAATATAATTTCATCATCATCATATTTTTATGAAATATTTCTATGCAAAAATTTTGGGTCCATACAAGGTTCTAACTTATATATTTTTTTATTAATCACATATAGGAATTCACTAGTCTATGCTTAAACCTGTTCATTATCATACTCATGTTATCTTTAGTTCATTTTATTAGTATTCATGTATTTTAAATAATTCCATAATACTCAAACACCTTTGGAATTATGGAGGCATTCAAATATTATGGACCTATCCTCATTTGAAGGAATGATAATTTTTCAAATTTAATTTATCTTTTTGGGTTGGGTCATATGTTTCACATATCAGTGATATGAGAAAGTACCCAGAGAGTCTCATATAACACACAATAGGTCTAATATAATTTGATCATCTATAACTATAAAATAAGCAATAAGTAAGCCTATTATATTATTTTCACACTCAAAGAGGCTAAAATAAACTACCAAATTTACAAATTAGTCATAAGGAGAAAACCATATTTACATTTGAGGTACCTAATCCAGTCCAAGTTTGTCACTAAAAAATCTAGATTATAGGTGACATTCTTAGAAGTATCACTATTTCACACATACACCTAATGAGGAGAACTACATGTGGTTTAAATTCCATATTTAGAGTAATATATATGTAGGATGTGTTCATATATTCATCATGGAGTGATTGAGGTTATCTCAATCCACCACTCTTCCTATTTTGTAGGCCTAAACCTAGTGTGAAAATTGGATCTAGGGTTTTGAAGTGAAGGAGACAAGTTTTATATATTTTACACACATAATAACCACCTAATATCATATATGGAGAAATTTATCAAGTAGGTGCAATAATTTATGCCAAAATAGTGAGGTAAGGATTCACAAGATGAATATAGAAATAAGAGACACCTGCATGAGACAATAACATCCAAATCTTGATAGATTCATTGAGGTATATCGAAACAATCTTGTTCCTTGTTTGAGTGAATTCTTATTCATTTTCCATTATTTTTAGGCACTTGCATTTAGTCTCACACCTACACAAAATAGTAACACACTAAGTATATAATTCCCTTGTATTGTTTATATCTATAGTAAGTATAATTATGCAATCATAGTCTAATTTTAAATTTATATTAGTGTTCTATTGTAATATACTAAAAAAGTTATATCTTATTATATCACATATATAAAACTATAACTTAAGCTTGACATGGAAATTGTTTGAGTTAAATTGAAGTTTATTTAGATTGAAAATCAAGAATAAGGGTTTACTATGGAATCATGAAGGTGAACCTAAGAGAAAATTAAAAAAATAACTAAAATCATGAAAAATGTGTGAAAATTCAAGTATCGAGAATCAATTTTAAATAATGTTTTAATGGTGATAGGACTATTTTGGTAGTTTATGAAACTACCATGGCATTTATATAGATTTATGGAATAGGGATTAGAAATATTGTATTAGTTACATTATCTATTTAGGTAGTTTCATAATATCCACAATAGTTTTTCTATGGCATGAAGTATTTTAAAACTAAAGGCCAAACTCAAAAAAAATGGAAATTAGACAAATTGACATATAAAAAGGGGTAAAAATAAAATTGGGGGAAGAGGGCTAGGTTTTATAATGTTTTAATGAATAATATGACATCATCATCATTTTTTTTTATGAAATATTACTTTGTACAAAATTTGGGTGCATAAAAGGTTCAAACTTCTCAATTTTCTATTAATTACATATAAGGATTCCCTAGTCTATGCCTCGACCTATTAATTATCATAGTCTCTAGTTCATTATATCAATATTCATGTATTTAAAATAATTTCATAGTACTTAGACACCTTTGGAATTATGAATGCATCCAAATCTTATGGACATATCCTCATTTGAATCAATGATCAATTTTCAAATTCAAATTATCTTTTTGGGTTGGCTCATATGTTTCACATATTAATGGAATTCAAAACTACCCAAAGAATCTCATATAAATAAACAATATGTCTAATCCTCATTTATCATCTAGCACTATCAAGGAAATAATAAAAAATCCTACTCTATTATTTTCACATTTAAAAAGATAGCCATAAACTACCAAATTTAGAAACTAGTCATAAGGAGAAAACTATATCTACATTTGAGGCACCTATGCCAATAAAAGTTTCCCATTTCAATATTTATATTATAGGTGACATTACTAAAATAATCACTTTTGCACATATACACCTAAATAAGCTAACTACGTTTGAATTCCATATTTAGAGTACTAGATATTAGGTTGTGCTCATACATTCATCATGGATTGCTTGAGGTTAGCTCAACCTAACTCCATTCATATTTTATATGCATAAATCTAGTGTGTAAATTGGAGCTAGGGTTTTGAAGTGAAGGAGACAAGTTTTATATATTTTATGTACACAATAAACACCTAATATTACATGAGGACATATCTAAAGTAGGTGTAGTGGTTTGTGCCAAAATAGTGAGGCAAATATTCATAAGATGAATATGGAAATAGGAGACACCTCCATGAGATAATAAAATCTAGATCTTTATTTATTCATTGAGGTAGATCTAAATAATCTTGATCTTAATTTGAGAGAGTTATATTTCATTTTCCAATATTTTTACATAGTTACATTCAATTTCACACTTGCGCAAAATAGTAACATGATACATATATAAATCTCTTGTATTTTTTTATATTTTTAACAAGTATAATTATGTAATAAAATTTTAATTTTACATTCAAATAAGTGTTCTATTATATTATATTAAAAAATCTGAATAGTGAAAAAATTATATCTTATTAGATCACATTATAAAAAAGGTAAAACATATTAGTGAACCCAAATTATGTCTAGAATATATCAAAACCCTAGGTTTCTCTTAGTGTTTCATCTTTATTTATATGTTTTTATATTTATATATTTGAATTTTATTTTAAAAACTAATTTCTGATATACCCTCATTCACTAATTACTCATGGTTATAATGGATATACACATTTTATATTTTATAACTCAAGCTATCATTGTAATCATTACATGTTGTTTAACTAAAGTACATAATATATTTAACAAGTGTGCAATTATATAGATCAAATTTATGTGTAGTAAAAAGGATGAAATTAATTATGAAAAATATTTATCCTCATTTATAATTCATTATGTTTAAATATTCAATGTAAATTATTTCCCATTACCACTAGATGCTAAAGAGCATGTATAATCATTTTTTTCATCGCACTACATTTCATCATATTAATGGATATCATCTTAATCATTTTATTTTCCATAGGATTATATTAGATTTCAAAGTACATATGACTACAACATAAATGGGTAGGGTCACATATCATTTAGTAAATATTATAGGTCATCAGAATGTTCCTTCTCATCCCCCTCCAGCTCCCATGAGAAAATTAATCAAAGTAAAGGATATGATATCCTTGAGCATATTAAGAATAAACCAATTAAAAATTTTGTGTTATAATTTTTCCATAATAAATCTCTTTATAAGAATATAATTTATGTGGTATTGCATGACAAAACCATATTAATTGATGTAATACCACCTTATGTTGTTTCTATAATTAATACATTACACTAGGTGGAAGAAAGTATCTCTTTCGAGAAAGAGGATCCACCTCATAACCATATTATTGATCAACATATCCCATTATATATTAAAGTTTATGTTAGTAAAAAAGAATTAAAATGGGCCTTGGTGGATAATGGATTAGGACTTAACATTTGTAATATCTCTTTTTAAAATTTACTTGGTATAGAGGAAAATGATCTCACTTAGTTAGACATGAATATTTTTGGATTTGATAGCATACCTCATAAAGTGTTAGTTCAAATTAAATTGGAGTTATATATGCCCTATAATAATATTTATAGTGTGCCAATTTATGCCTAATGATCTTAACTATAATTTTTTATTGAGAAGACCATGGATTTATGATATGAATGTAGTACCTTCTATTTTCCACGTGTGTCTCTACTTTAACTATGAATGATATATATATATATATATATATATATATAAAGGACATTTATATAATTATGTAATGTCTCAACCCATGGACCATTACATATCACACATGGATCATTTATCTTATAATTATGGGCATCCTATTCATCAAATGATATATCCACAATAATATATATTTCAACTACTTTAACATCACCCATTGTTAAAATGATGGAATATCATGTGGGAAAGATTTAAATAAATATGTCTTAAGTATAAAATATTTAGAAGATATGAGCTACACAAGATATGTTTTTGGAAAAAATGCACAAGGAATCATTGATCCTAGTACTGCATCTACTAAGAATGGATGACAAGGCCTTGAATACTTAGATGTTTTAACAACCAATAATGAAATTACAACCAATATCACTAATATTTATAAAATTTTCTCAATATTGAGACTTGATCACCCAAAATAAGTTCATCATGTATCAATTTTATAGCTAGTATACCCTAATCTCATTGATGATAAGTTTCCATAAGAAATTTGGACATAGATGAATTATATAATGGTGAGTCTCTTTTGGAATACTTGGGGGGTATATGAGGATCTCCCTTCCATATATTATAAGAATAGATTTCTCATAAGAAAAATACCCATGCATATTTTTGAGAATGGGAATATCCTAATACTAATGTCCAAATATAATTACTATTGAACCATATGTAGAGGATATATCAACTCTGATAAATAAATAAAAATATAATTTAATATTGAAATAGATAGAAATCCGAGACAAGTACTTATAGAATCCATGCTAGATGATGATGAAGGTGAATCCTTGAGACAAGTATAACATTGTTACCCAATTTTTTTCTTAGGATAACTTGAAAATGACAAGAATTGACCTTATAGTTGCAATGCATAATATTTTACTTTACCCAAATACACACCTAGTTAAAGAAAAAATTTAGAAAATGGAACCAAAATTAGTTTTGTTTGTTTTATAAAAAAATAGAGATTTTTGGATAGAGGGTTTATTCAATCTATTGATTATTTCAAATTGGTTTATAATATAGTTTTATTTGTAAATCCTAATGGACATATTATATGCTATATATAATATCATGATTTGAAAAAATATTTCCCCAAAGATGACTTCCCTCTACCAAACATTATTTTAATCATAGGATCTATAACAGGTTATAAGATGTTTTCATTTATGGATGGTTTTTATAGTTATAAATAAATAAAAATTAATATTGAAGATTACAAAAAAAACATCATTTATCACACGTTGGGGATATTTTTTTATTTGGTCATGCCCTTAAGATTGATGAACATAGGGTTCACTTATCAAATAACTAAGACATACATATTTCATGATTATATACACAAAACAAAGGAACATTTTGTTGATGAATTAATTTATAAATATAGAAATTAACAAGATCATACTATAGAATTATGAAAAATATTTGAATGTTTATGGAAATATGATGTGCATTTGAGTATAAAGAAATTTGTATTTTATTTATATTCATGAAAGGTGTTAGGTTATATCATATCTTAGAGGGTTATACAATTAAGTCCAAAGAAGATAAAATCTATCACATATATGCCAAAGTTAAACAAATTGAAATGGTTATGTTGTTTACATGAAAGGATTCAAGTAGTAAGACATTGTCTCAATTAGATGCTAAGATGAAACCTGTCACATGTTTATTAAAAAAAGATAAAAAGTTAAAATTGGATAAAACTTGTCAAAATATTTCTAATTCCATAAAATAATATCCACTAAATTCATCTATTCTCATGCCTCCAATATCATATAGGCATTTGATATTATAAATTTATGCTATGGGTCATGACTTAAGGGCCTTATTGTCATAATACAATGATGATCATAAAAAACAAATAATTTATTACATTAACCATACAATATAATATTATTAAATAAATTACAATGCTATGGAGAATCTATTTTGGCTCATGTTTTTATAGCATATTTTTTTTTGATAATATATGCTTACTTATGAGATGATATCATTAAAAATATGGATCCACTAAAATTCATCATGTTAAAAACCATATTTATCACTTCATATAGATATATGGGTAATGATACTCATGGAATTCAACTTGACTTTTATATATCAAAAATCCCTCAAATCATAACTAATTATTAATCAATTAGCTGCAACATCATTAATCGATACATTACAAATGAATGATGCCTTTTATTATAATATTTCAAAATATCATATTGATGATGATATGTGTACCATGTAATTTTATGGATCCATGTTTTCCATAAGAATTTGATCCAATATAGTTTTCATTAATCCTTAGGGCCAACCTATGCCATTTACACATTACCTCGGGTTTTTAGGTATAAATAATATAGAAAAATATGGGGCATTAATACTCATATTATTTACTATGCAAAAATTTATAATAAAATATATTCAAGTGTATGGTAATTATCAACTTATAGTTCATATTTTTTTTAGATATTTATCAAATAATAGAATATAAGTTAACCACATACAAGGAAATCATAAAAAAATTAAGGACATTGATAGTATACCTTACAAGGATAATCAAGATATAGATGCTATGGATAGTGGAATTCATATGATATATATTAAAATAAATTATGATCCCAAAAATTTTACCATATGAAAATTAAAACACTCAATAGTTACCAAAACAAATGTAGATGCCTTAACCGTACTAGTAGTTACACTAGTGAAATTAACTCAAAATGGTATAGTGACATTTATAAATTTTATATAAGTCTATCATTCTATATAATTTTATGAGATATTTTAAACACAAATTTTTATTCAAATTAATATGATATGTTATAATAAATGGGGATTTATTAAAATAATCATTTGATGGACAATTAAATTTATGCCTTACTCATGAGGAAGCTAAGATAAATTTCCTTGAGGCACATAATAATGATTGTGGGGGATTTTTAGGGGAAAGGAAATGTTTTAAATTTTTTTGAGACAAGGTTACTATTTACCTACCATGGAACATGAATGTTAATAACACATGCAAATATGTCCACATTATGACAAATATAGTAATTTTAAGCATGCATCATAAAAAAAATTAAAACCCATTATCTCACTATGGCCATTTCCCATGGGGTTTTGATTTGATTGGAAAGAGAAATAAAAAATAATTATAGGTTCATAAATTAATTATTATAATTCAAATATATTTTATAAAATGGGTTGAGGTCATACCACTAAAATTGACTATAGGGGAGGACATATATAAGTTATTGATGAAAAATATAATCTCACAATTTGGTGTCCCATCAACTATTGTACCAAAAAATGGATCATCTTAAAAAAATTATAAAATTAATATATTTTGTCATAAATAAAATATTTATCTTACCTTTTCCACTCCTTATTACCCAAAAGGAAATGGGAAAGCAAAATCAGAAATAAAACAATTAATAAAATATTAAGAAAAATAGTTTCTAAATATGGTGAGGATTGGAAAAATTAGATTATCTTTGCATTATGAGAATATAAAATGAGATTTTTCATTCATATAAAGGATAATAATTATTCCATTTCTTATGGAAAATATTCAATATTGACTTTAGATATAGAGATACCATTTGTGCATGTTTCATTAAAATACATTACCAAGGAAAATGAATATTGATAAAATTGGTTGGACAAGTTATAAATGTTGGATGAGAAACTCATATAGGTTATTGATCATCTTAGAGTTTATCATGATCAAATAAAAAGAGCATATGATAAGTGTCATACCCAAAATATTGCATGAATCAAACCACACAAAAATAGTTAATTTCTTTCGAGTGTATATAAAGTAAATTATACAAAACTATAATGCAAAATGGTTGGAAATATTCAAGAATGAGATGAATAAATAATCAAAATTAAATTGAAATTATATAAAACATGAGTGGCAATATGTAAGTGACTGCATAGTCACTCTACATCCAATTTATTCCCACTTGATCTAATTAGGATATAGGTTCTTAAACAAGTCTAAAAATATCTAAGAAAACTTAACATGCCCCACAAATCCAAGGCATACAATGGAAAATCAAATAATTAGGCGTGGGTTTGTGCTCCCACTAGCTTAAATAATTTATCTAAAATCTCAATGGGGGTTAAGAAGGATATTGAGTGATTTCAACCAATCACAAGGTTTAGTTCACACATAAAGTCACAACTTGAATATAATTTCAATTTGAATTAATTTTTTATAAAAGTGATTATAAATGAGGATGTATACTCTTAATATTATTTTATAAGGGTAAAAAATGTCCTTGCTTAGCTATTTAAGGGTGGATAACTCCATCTCAGCCATTAGATCCTTTCAACCTCAATCATCAAAATTGATCAAAGGTGAGGAAACCCTAGAAATACATAAATATAGACATAAAGTTTTAAAATCACTCTTTATGATTCCATTTCATAACTCTGGATAGAGGAAGAAGTTTTTGGATGATGACTTGGTATAGTCATCCCTCATCTCATTTCTCATCCTTGGACAACTACCATTAATGGAGTCTATAAGATTTTTATTATTTGTCCAGATTATTTTAGTTTTTAAATATACTTTGACACATGAATACTTGGTTGTTTTTTCAAGTACCCATCTTCATGAAATGTCTCTACCTAGTTACAATGTCATATGGTTTCTGAAAGAGTATTTTGTATCTTCAAACTCCATAAAAACCATTATTAGCTACTAGCAAGGTTAAAGAATAAAGTGATTTTCATTTTTTGTTTTATATTTATATTTTTGTTTCATGTAGTAGAGGAAAGAAAATTAATTAAGGTTTCCTTTTTGGTCAACCTCTCTCAAGGTTTCCAGGATCCCATAAACATTAAGAAGGTCAAGAAGGACATATCATGAAAAAAAGGTTCATAGCATGAAAACAATAAATTTATAGGTCCCAAAACTACTTTTTTGTATAAGAGGATTAAAAAAAAAATGGGGGGGTGGGGTGTGGGGTGGGTCCATTTTAAGTTACCCTACCTTTGGGTCTCTAGGATATCATAATCAATTGCATAATAAAGTGCTAGGTTTAGGAAAAAAGTTATGGTTTTAAAACATGCATTCAAAACATTTATAAAAGAACATAATACTAAATTCAATGTTAAAATACATTACCATTAAAATGAATATATATAAAATTGGTTGCATAAGTTATAAATGTTGGATGAGAAACTCATATAGGTTATTGATCATCTTAGAGTTTATCATGATCACATAAAAAGAGCATATTATAAGTGTCATACCCAAAATATGGCATGAATCAAACCACACAAAAATAGTTAATTTCTTTTGAGAGTGTATAAATTAAATTATACAAAACTATAATGCCAAATGGTTGGAAATATTCAAGAATGAGATGCATAAATAATCAAAATTAAATTGAAATTCTATACAACATGAGTGGAAATATGTAAGTGACTGCATAGTCACTCTACATTCAATTTAGTCCCACTTGATCTAATCAGGATATGGGTTCTTAAACAAGTCTAAAAATCTCTAAAAAAAACTTAACATGCCCCACAAATCCAAGGCATACAAAAGAAAATCAAATAATAAGGCATGGGTTTGTGCTCCCACTAGCTTAAATAATTTATCTAAAATCTCAATGGGGTTTAAGAAGGATATTGAGTGATTTCAACCAATCACAAGGTTAAGTTCACACATAAAGTCACAACTTGAATATAATTTCAATTTGAATTAAATTTTTATAAAAGTGATTATAAAGGAGGATGTATACTCTTAATATTATTTTATAAGGGTAAAAAATGTCCTTGCTTAGCTATTTAAGGGTGGATAACTCCATCTCAGCCATTAGATCCTTTCAACCTCAATCATCAAAATTGATCAAAGGTGAGGAAACCCTAGAAATACATAAATATGGACATAAAGTTTTAAAATCACTCTTTATGATTCCATTTCATAACTCAAGAGAGAGGAAGTAGTTTTTGGAGGATGACTTGGTATAGTCATCCCTCATCTCATTTCTCATCCTTGGACAACTACCATTAATGGAGTCTATAAGCTTTTTAGTATTTTTCCAAATTATTTTAGTTTTTAAATATAATTTGATACATGAATGCTTGGTTGTTTTTTAAAGTACCCATCTTCATGAAATTTCTTTACCTAGTTACAATATCATATGGTTTCTAAAAGAGTAGTTTTCATCTTCAAACTCCATAAAAACCATTATTAGCTACTAGCAAGGTTAAAGAATAAAGTAATTTTCATTTTTAGTTTTAGTTTTATAATTTTGTTCATGCAGTAGGGGAAAGAAAATTAATTAATTTTTCCTTTTGGGTCAACCTACCCTGAGGCTTCCAAGATCCCACAAACATTAATAAGGTCAAGAAGGACATATCATGAACAAAAGGTTCATAGCATGAAAACCATAAATTTATAGGTCCCAAAACTACTTTTTTGTATAAGAGGGTGATTTTTTTTTTGTTGGTGGGGGGGGGGGTAGGTTGGGTGGGTCCATTTTAAGTTACCCTACCTTTGGGTCTCTAGGATATCATAATCGATTGCATAAGAAAGTGTTAGGTTTAGGAAAAAAGTTGTGGTTTTAAGACATGCATTCAAAACATTTATAAAAGAAAATAATACTAAATTCAATGTTAAATAATAAATAAAATAAATAAATATTAATAATTTTAGTGGTTTTTTATGACTAGTGGTGGTAAATGATGTTGACCTCCCTAGACTTGAGAGGGGCACAGTTAGGGTTGATCACATGGCTTACAAGTTGCATGGTTTCCATTAGCCACTAAGAAAATAGTGATGATTACTACCTAGACTCATTTTATGGCCTTTAGGTACATTTTAAAATGTCACACATTCACATGGGTTACAATTCAATTAACCTCCTAAGGTGCTCCACCAAATTAGGCATGTACCCTTCCAAAGGGTCGACCACTAATAAAATTGGCCTATAAGAAACCAAATTTTAAAAATTCACCAAAACTAACTCTTAGGCCCAAAAAATAATGAAATGAAAGGCATAAAGTCCTAAAATTTTCAAATTTCATGTAAAATAGGTTCATGCACATTTTATCCTTGTTTAGCATGCAAAAACAATTCTTGAAGATTGAGTGAATTATAAAGGAAAATTAGGCAATTTTAGCAGTTTAACTTAAAAATTCATAGAAACTGAAATGTATGTCTAAAAATTGAACTGTAAATTAAAATATAATCTTTATTAATATTAGTTTACACTAAATTAAAATATCTAAAAAAATTAGACATTTAACATTATATAAAAATTATTTAAATGTACTATCCCTTCCTGGGCTTAACAAAAATATATCAAACATGAATTTGAAACAATATTTTAATTTTATTTATGATAAAATATAATAAAAACAAAAAATATGGTATTTTTCATACAATTTTTATTACTTTATTTCCAACATAAATTATTTTTTCACTACATTTAATCATTCATATTTCAACTGCTACTTAACAATAAACTAATGCATGAAATATCATAATAATTACATCATATTTTATTCCCTTTTATTTCATAGTATAATAATATAATATCAAAAAAAATGGCTTGAAAACCAATGAATAATCCAATTATAAACATTTACATTTCTAGGACATAAAATACAAAAACAAACTCTGTGCAAACTCCAAGTATAACTATGAGGCCAAGGCAAGGAGGGGATCACCTCCCATCCTATTACCATCATCTAGAGATTTCCCTAAACACCCTTGATCCAAAGACTCCCAACCTAAATCATGTATATTACCATTAAAGTGTAAGGTGATCTGAATTTTGGGTAAGGGAGAAGTGGAAAACATGGTTAGAAGGCATGACCTATCATTATTATCTACTAGTAAATATCACACTAACACCTAATAAAGAACACAAGATCCATTTGAAAATAAAAATCTCAAGCATTTTATAACTCATGGCAGCCATAAGAGGCTACACTATTAAAAAAGGCTCATTAATACCTCATTATGGATTAGTATTAGTTATCTCCACTAAATGGGGTGGGAGAATGAGGGCTTTGGAATATATTCTCATACCCAAACCCATATACCTTGCCATAGTAGGAATTTAGAAAAATTTAATCTTCTTATTTCTAAAATATAATGAAATAGGGACAAATAGGAGGACATTGGAACATTTTTTACATGTATAAACCCTACCAAGTTAAGGTATATATCAAACCCAAAAATAAAGCCTACTAAGGAAACATAACCTTAAAATTTCAATTAAATAAAAAGGATATAGAAAAAAGTAACATATGATGAATTAATCATCTCCATGCCCCTAAATGGATTAAAAAAACATGGTGGCCATAGGCCCAACCATGGTAGAAAAATAATAAAATAGGGTAATCTAAATGGATGATAAACCCTTTACAAACTATCAAACAAGAATGGAAGGATAAATTTATAAAAAAAGCAAAACATAATTTTATGAGGAAGGCTACCTTATTTCTTCCGCTTGTTCCCAAGCAATAATTACTTTGAGGAGATCCTTGCTACAAGTAATCCTTTTGTTGTCCAAGATTATTTCTACTCCTCAATCTCAATATCCTTTCCCTAAAATGAAAGTAATGATCCCTAAAAAATATTGAAAGGAGTGGCTTACAACCTAATTATAGATAAATATCTCAATCCTTGGCCAATGGGAAGGTGAAACTTGTCCCTTACCATGCCTTTGTCTCTCACAAAAGTATTATATGCATTAACTCACCATAGACACCTATGTTGGAAAACAATACTTGTATACACCCATCAATTATATCACACAGGCTCTCCTAAAATTATTTTTGGGCTTCTCAACATAAGATATCACAAAATGACTTTATGTGACCCTCCAAAGTTGGATTTTCAATTGCATTCAAGTTTTTCAAGTGGTGAAATCATTTTGGATCCATTTTCAAACTTATGACATTCTATAGAGTTGAAAAAATATATAAGGTATGGGTAAAGAGTGCTTGAATATTATTATTTAGTCTAAAATTTACAAAATTAAAACATGTGACTAGAACACAACAAAAAGGAAAGATCTAGGTGTTTAGGGACACAATGCATCTAGTTAATGGTAGAATCATGATCAATGTAGTCCAATATCCTTTATTTAACCACATGTAATCCTGAAAATCATTCCACACATAAAATTTCTCTATGCTAGGATATACGAAATAAGTGAACTTGAAAAAATCTCAAATAACATGTACAAACATGTATTGTATACCTATAATCGTTACGAGAATAATAATATCTCAATATACTAACACCCATATTTTCAAAATCACATGACAATGAATTATTAGTGAAACTAATATTCTAATGTATATGCATATAATAATCAACATGAAATCAATTATCACTAGCATCTAATTTACATAACATCAAATGTCTCAAATAACATAAAGAACAAGTGATAATAATACACATTTAATAGAAAAATGTCCAATAGAACTAGCAATATGAAAATTGGGGCCTCAAAATAAGAAGGTTTTAAATCATGAATTCAAAGTTGGTGGTTATGTGTTAAAATAAAATTAAGAAAATACCAATGAAAATAAATAAACTAAAGACAAGTTTAAACTAAACTAACTAGGGCCATTTGTGGTTATAGAGAAAGTGGGTAGAAGAGACTATCATTTGGATATAGTTAAATGAAAACATATGATTAAATATATGAACATCACACACTTGAATAGATATTACACTTGAAAGAAGAATTTTTCAAATATTTTTAAAATAAATAAAATTTAAAATATTCAAAGAATTCAATATTATGTCCTAATCATACATTTTTGATAATTTACATTAACGTATGCTATTTTTGATATGTTTGGTAGACTACATATCATTTTTAATTCAATGCACATTAAAAAATATATATGATTAATATGTAGGATATACATGTTTTACATGATATATGAATGCACAAATTCATGGCATTCCTATACCTAGGGGCCATGCCAATGCTGGGGGTTTCTCATCGCATAGGTCACATTATTACATGATATATATTTCTATGACATTTTATAACTATCATGTTGTGCCATTATTTATCTTAATTATACTATTTACAATGCTACATCTCATGGATATGCTACTTTTTTATGTTGAGACACTAACATAGATTGATGGTGTAGACTAGTTTGAATTATTATATACTTTTTTTAATGATATTTAATTTATTATAGCTTAATCATTGGATATTATTTGTATGTATTTTTCCTTATTTTATGATATTATTTTATTGAGTGTGTTATTGAATGATTATATATTTGGTTCCTTTCCTGATCTTATTGCTTTTGCATGATTAAGTGTATCAATGTATGCCTCTTTCTTTAGGCCCTTGCCTTCTTATGTTACTTTCACTTGAATGAGTTTTTCATTATATGAATATTTATTTAGGACTTTAATACTTATATGAATTATTATTTATATGGACCTTACCTTATTATGAGACATTTGATTATCCATTATGTGTGAACTTGTTATATGACATCTGATTATCCATTGAGTGTGATTCTTTCCTTATGTGATATTGAGTGCTATTATATGCATCATGGACATGATATTTATGTGATTATGATTGACTTAATCTAGGATTTTTTATTTAGTTTTTGGTGTCATGATCCATATCAAACATTTTCCTTCTTGTCTGTGGTGTCATGATCCATATAATGCATCTTCTTACATAGGTTATTAGTCATTAGTTATATCTATGATGATGAATAATGCATTTATAATTTATATATCTATATTAACATGATGCTTGTGTCTTAAAATACATATTATTTGATGATATAGTCATACTATGATCACATATTTTCCACATACTAACACATGTTTTTACTTACATATTTCTATATAACCATATGTAGTTAACTCTTTTCTTTTGAGATAAGTAATTCAAAAGATACATTCATCACCTCAAAGGGGATAATATTTATTGTATTCTAATATATATTCAATAATTAAATTATAAATAATTTGGAACACTTACATGATTTAGAGAGTCAAAATTCATTAATATTATTAGTTTGGTTTAAATTTTTGGACATAAATTTAAAAATTGAGATACATTTGGAGGCAAATGCAATGCATATGCACATATTTTACATAAACATAAGTTAAAATTTTATAGATATATTTAGATTTGTGAGAATTTTAGATAGAGATGTATAACATACTATATCATGTTGGCACCAATTTGATTAGATTGGGGCATGAACATTGTTCATGATTTCACTATTGCAGTTCTCTATGTTGGAAACAATTGGATTAGATTATGAAGCATGAACAATGTTCATGCACATATTATTAAAAAAAATTATCTTCTTGAGAATGTAATTTATATCACATTTATGGTACTAATAAGTTAACATTTTAAATTTATAATTCCATCTAAAATGGTTAATTCACCTTACATGAGCCTAATTTAGAATCATTCTTCCATATTAAGGTTCAATGTCAATTAAATGAGTAATGTGGTTGAGGTTTAGAATCAATCAATGACCTATCACTAATCCTTATTAATGAGGGTTATAGAGTTTATTTTCCTAACCCATGGCCCTTATATTAATATAATCATAGGGGAATCGTCACTCATAATTATTTAATGCTTCAACAAGAAACACATTCTCTAATGCTTCATAAGGAAACATCATCTCCAACATGGCACATGAAAACATGATTTACCCACTTATATTTCATTCCTTCCTTGTTCTTGAAAATTTAAAAGTTTCATTTATCTAATTAATTTCATATATGGACACTGATTTGCTAAATGTTAATTACAAGGTTTCATGGAGTAAGGTATACCTTTAGATATTTATCTAGAAGACAAAGTGTTTTTACATGCTAAGGTATAAATATTTATCCTTTTACTCTATAATTTATCTTAATTTCAATAATAGAATAAAAATGGGGCATTTTAGATGCTAAAATATGGTATTTGACACTTGGTAATGTTAGTTTTGATCTCCCTTCACTTTACATTACTTGTGAATATACATATGGATCTTTCACACACTTATATTATGTCGACATGATTTCAATGGGTTTTATATTATTTATTTTATATTATTATCCTAAAATAATTCCCTATTGTATGCCTAACCTATTCATTATCATATTCATATTTTCTCTAGATCATTAAATTAGTATTCCTACCTTTTAAAAAATTTCTTAGACTCAAACACCTACATTTTTTAGAGGTGTCCAACTTTGATGGACTATCCCAACCAATTAATAGTAATTTTAAAATTAAAATCATATTTATGGGTTATCTTGTATATTTTTCATGTTAGTGGCATGATAAATCACCTAAAGAGTCGCACATATATACAAAATATTTATATGACTATTTGATCATCTAAAATTATTAAGCACTAAGTAATCCTATTTTATCATTCAAAAATTCAAAGGGATTGCCCTAAAATTCATAATTTATATATTGTTCATAAGGTGTAGGCCCTATCCAAGTCTACAGTACCTAAACCAAGAAAATGTTTCCATTTTCAAGTGTTAAAATCTAGATTATAGGTTGCATTCATAAAATAATAATTATTACAGACATACACCTACTGAGGAGGGGGGAAAACTCCATGTAATTTTACTTACCTCTTTTGAGTGTTGGATACATAGTTTGTTCTTAACCATTCACTTGTGAGTGGTTGAGATTGGCTCAATGCACAGATATTTCCATTTTTAAGTCATAAACCTAGTGTTGAAAGTGTTTATGTGTTTATTTTAGTTTAAAAATTAAATGATATAAATAAATAAATTATTGAAGTTTGATTTATGTTACAAAACATACATAACCTAAATGTTTAATACAATAGTTTAAAAAAATTAAATGAGCTATAAATAGTAAAACATAATGAAATATACAAACGTTTCTTGGTTTAGATACTAAAACTAAATATTTATAACATCTCAATTTTGTACATTTCATAAATATCAATAAGGATCTACCCTTTAGTTCTTAGTCCAATACATATCATTATGATGGCCCTGGTCTCTTATTTTACACATAATACTTAAACCTTGATAAATATCCTTCACTATTAATTTTATATCCATACCTATTTTATATCCTTATAGACAGTATCAAACACATAAGGACATATCATCAATGATAGTGTCTAGATCCATATCTAGTGTCTAGTCCCTAAAAATAATCCAAATTAAAAAATGATCAAAACCCATGGGTTAGCCTAATTGTCTTATTGAACCCTACCATGATGTATTTTCAAATGATATGGTATAATACAAGTCTAAGACTTCTCATTACTCATCTAAAAAATACAAAGAAAACATATACTAAAGATAAATAAATAAACTACACAAGCACTCTGTTCTACCATATTCATCCCTATTTTCCTATCAAGCATATGATAAATCATATTATAGGTCTGAAGCATTCAAAGATCATCCCATGAGTGATTTTTGTCAAATTACAAGGTATATCACTACATGCATATTCATATATTATATTTCACCCTTTCACACATAATTTTACACACATAGGTAAGAACTACATAAGTTTGAGGCCCTCCTTGGAGTATTGCCTAGTAGGTAGCACCCATTGATAGAGAGGTCTTTGGGAGAGCTTGATACCATGAGACTATTAACCCATTTTTCAAAAAACATATTCTAAGGGTGAATAAAGGTGAAGATTTAGGGTTTAATCAGTAAAAAAAGAGTGATTTATTGTATCCCATATATGAATACATAAACATAAAGGTGACATAAAACCCATAATAATGAATTTGGTCACATATAAATCTAATAGTTATTCTATACTAGAAACCTACATCACAGTCAGACACCATTATCGATGATAGTGTTTGAGGCCATAAAATTATAATTTATAGAATATTATGACTGATCTAGAATACTAATCCTATATACTTTACAACTATTTTTATTCTAGATATACCTATGTACATAAACTGGCTTAGTACCATTATTTTTTATATACTATAATATATATCAATAACTATACTATTTTTAGGAATCTCAGTTTTATAAATTTATAATATTGGTTATATGAGTTTAATATTAATTGGCCTGATATAGATTTGTTTATTACCTTTGTGATTAAAATTATCTATATTTTTTCCCCTATCCCCTACTACCAATTTAGGGTTAAACATTTGGATCTGATTTATTTATGACTATGTAATTTGAATGTTGATGAATATTAACTGAAAGGACATGTGAACTTTGTCACAAAAAAAATAGAATTACAAACTATGGTAGGACAAGCCCACACTAGGAGGATAGGGCCATATTATGGCCTTATATGTTGAATGAGATCATATCATAGTTTATTATGTGATTCAG
This sequence comes from Torreya grandis, assembly GCA_037957365.1. NCBI lineage: Eukaryota > Viridiplantae > Streptophyta > Pinopsida > Cupressales > Taxaceae > Torreya > Torreya grandis. The sequence goes on along the minus strand of JARHVA010002816.1, from coordinate 838,677 downwards.
TTTTATATCTAGGTGCATGCACATGTCTAATAGGGTTTATATATTGATTATGTGTCCTAATATACCACACATAATACCTTAAAAATGAAAATAATAGATCCTACATTATAAAACCAAATAGGAGATCAAAGACAAATGGTGTAATCAGGTAAGGTCAATAGCAAAGATATTATAAGAAAACCCCATGTAATTTGAGTGTTATCTACTATTTAACCCTTTTTATTTTAATATTATTTAAAGTAATCGTATTAAACTATTAAAATTGAAATTATAATATGTATTGATCTAATATTAAAATACAATCAAATACATTATACTAAAATAAAATATAAAAATTAGATTTTTATAAAAATAATAATAATACATAAGGATGTAAAAACTTCCATAAAATATATTAAATTATGATTGTGTAATCTCATTGTAACTAGAAACTATGTGAAATTAAAAACAAGAATTTGCATTTTATTGAGGTGAGTCTATAGGAGGTGGACGTGAGCACACTATGGCTTTGTTTGACTATTGTAACTACATCCTAGTTGGATGTATTCTTAATTTTTAGATATGGGTCTGTGTGATCACCTGTAAGGGTTAAATGTTTATCTTTATGTTATATTTTATTGTTCTAAAAGGCTTTCAAAATATAAAACACTGGATCCTTCACATGAACTACATAGAAATTAGATAAGAAAATAGGTAATAAAAATGGGTTACTAAGGATGGCTAAGTTGGCCTCAAAAACTAATTATAATTGAGTGATGCATACCTATCCAAAATGGGCCTCAAGTTGATGTATTTCTCCATACTATAGGGATCATGTGATCCATGATTATGCAACTTAAATGACTATAGCTAAAATATTGATTTAAATTCTTGATAATGGATGCCCTTGATCTACAATAAATAATATTTATACTTAAATTATGACTATTAGGATGCCACATAGTTGAAATATGACGAAGTAAAGTTATTTTTATCAGTGTGTAGTGCGATTTATATACATATCTAGCAGCGGTATAATGAGTGGCCTTTATGTCCCTTTATAGGAGAATATTTAGAATAATTTTGCTAATTGACTTTACCAAATTCATGGGAGATCCATTATGAAATGTATCAATTCAAAAAAGTGACTTTTGGAGTGAGGGAGATGGATACACACTAGGGGATAAAGATGTAGTGTGCTTTTATCTGACTAGTGCAAACTTATCCGAAAATACTAAAGACAACTGGGATAGGTTTAAGACAATCCTATGGGATAAATAAGGATGAATGTAACTAAAGTAAGGATGATTTTATGATATTTTTAGTGATTATAATATAATGATGACAATATTATAGATTACAAGTTAATTAAATGTAAAATGGATGAATTAACTATAAGGATATCAATAGTAAACATTATCAAGTAATCAATTATTACTTTTATGTGTCTAAATTCCCCCCACTTTATTATAGTGATTCACAAAGTGTAACTATTAAAGTAAATGTGAGCCTGAGTGTGTATACACATTTTAAATTTAGATGTGAATATTGATTGTGCAAGATTCCTTAATGTAAAAAACCTAAAAAAATGTGACATTAATATTTCTTTCATAGTGGAGGATGAGGAAAAAACTATAAACCTTTAACTTATCTGTAGGTTTTGGGTATCATCAATCCAAATTAGGTCTTCAAGTCTCAAAAAAGGATGTTCATGTGACTAAGAAATGGATTGGCTTCTCATTAGATATAGGATCAAAGCATAAGGAGTATCAAAATCAAACTAAGACTTGGTAGGATTTGGAAGCTTTAGAAAATGTTCCATTGCCCTATATTTTTGAAAATGTGGATGGTGAGAAACAAGTTCTAAGCCTTGTATCTAAACCCCGTGAGGAGGAAAATGATGTTTCAACTTTGTGTGAGTCTATGGTTTTTGACTCTAAAGATCTCAAGGTAATAAATATTGGTAAGGACAAATAACTTACTTGGGGTTCCAATGAGCTCACACAAATTATTTCATGCCTAAATACAAGAGCTATGATTGGTATGTTTGCTAAGAAATAGATAACAATATGGGAAATCAAATCCTAGGTTAAAGAAAATTAGGGTAAGAATATGGAGATTAAATTTTTATGAAAATGTTTCTTCACTATCATTTTTCTTTGTAAAGATAGTAGAGATCAAATCCTTAATAAAACCCTCTAGGATTTTTGTAGAATTGGTTTATGGCTCCAACCTTGGAAGCTCAAATTTTATGTAAGTTTAAAACACCCAAGAAGATACCCCAATTTGGTTAGATTCTTTGATCTCTTAGTTGAATATTGGAGTCAAGATTTTATTATGGCTTTGGGAAAATTTCTTCAATAATTTATGGAAATAGACCAATAATAGAGGAGATTTGTCTAGCCTCTTATGCTAGGATCCAGGTTTTTATCAACCTGATGGTAGATGTCCCAAAAAAATCTTCATCAAAGCTCAAGGTAGACTTTGGAGTCAACTAGTATATTTTGAAAACATCCCATTTTGGTGTTTCAAATGTAGAAGTACTAGACATATTCAAAATCATTTCTGAGAAGTGGGTGCTAGGATAACCATGGTAAATTTTTGCCTGATTTGGAAACTGGTCTGCTCATCCTCAATGGCTTTCCATTTGTAAAATGTTAGGAATTTGTAGTCCACTTAGCAAAAGAATTTGGTGAAAGAAAAAGGGAAAAAATATTAAATGGAAAATATTTTTGACAAAGGTTTTCCTTCACCTTGAAGGTCATAGGAGAATGCATCACCCTCTTTATAGGATTTTCCTCCTAGTGGTTATAAATCTTCAAAAAATAAGGATGTGAATATTTCTGAAATGGAAGACTTATTGTAAAATATAGGTAAGCAAAACTCCCTCTCTTTGAACACCATGATCAAAGGGTGTGACTTCATATCTAAATAATACCAAACTATCAAGATTATTATACAACATTTTGAGCATAGTATGGATAATAGAAATACTTACACCAAAAGTAGTCAATTTTTGAGAGATGAGAATCCTATGATTGAGGCCCTAATCAATAAATCAGATATGAAAGAATTAGAATCATAAGAGGATTTGAATTCAAGATAAATTTTATCTATCACACAAATATAAAACACAATGTAAAAACCAAACTTTGTGAAACCTAAAAGGAAAGGAAGGAATGATAAGCATATGCATGCGACTGAGGAAGTTTCTATTGGTAAACAAGGTAATATTTCTAAATTATTTGGTATGGATAAGAGGGAGGTGAAATTAATCCTTAAAATATTATGAAAATCATTTCTTATAATGTTATGGGACTCAATTCCCATAAAACAATACATTTGGTCAAATGTCTGCTTGCAATAGAATGTCTTGATGTTTTGTTGATTCAAGAAACCAAGCTAAGTTTAGAAGATGCTGAAAATTTGATGAGATTTTGGATGGAAAAATTGGAATAGATACTTTTTGGAAGCTATTGTTTGTTTAGGAGGTTTAGTGATTATTTGGATTCCTTATAGAGTCTAGGTGGATGTTATTGAAGTAAACTCACACTTGTAATTTTTTAAAATCTCTTGTCTCAAATCAAATGTCTTTTTTCTTGTGTAATGTTTATAGGCCTAATGAGGGTCATTACATATATAATCTTTGGGATGAAATAAATATTTTTTTTGATGATTTTTAAAATGATAAAATCATTTTGGGAGGGTATTTTAATGAAATTCTACATCCCTTGGAAAAATTAGGGGTAAATTCTATGGAACCCCAAGTAATTTTGATTTCTATTAGTTCATTAATAGTAATGAGTTTATATATCTACCTCCCAAAGTGGGTAGTTTCACATGGGGTGATAAAATATGTGGGGATAAAAATATTTTGGAAGGAATAGATATATTTATAGTTTCAAACTCCTAGTTGACTCAAAATTAGACATCAGAGTCTTTCATTTTATCCTTTACTAGTTCAGATCATTTTCCTAGTGTTTTATTAATTAATACTAATTAGATGCCTTCATGACATCCATTCAAGTTTGAAAAAATGTGGCTCAGAGATCACTCTTTGGTTGGGCTCATTAAAAGCTAGTGGATGAACTATCATATCCAATCCCACTCATCCATGTTTCACATGGTAAAAAAGTTCCAATATATTAAGAGTCATTTTATGTAGTGGAATATTGTTTGTTTCAAAAATATTTTCCAAGAAAAAATTAGAGTTGAAGCTGATTTAGAAACTTGAATTAGACTATTTTTAAATTCATCATGGTTCAGGATTCATATGGGAAAGAAAAATCTCTTCTTATTGAATATGAAGAATTGCTCCAGTGTGAACAATTTTTTTGGAAACAAAAATCCTAAATTGAGTGGTTAAAACAAGGGGATAAAATTTTGGCTTTCTTCCATAACTTAGTCAAGACCAGATGGAACTTAGATCACATCCCATAGATAAGATCATCAGTGGGTAACATTTTGAACAATAATCATGACATGAGGAGTGAGGTGGTCAATTTCTTTTCTGATCTCCTTAACAGTGATATTCTTTTTGATATTGAAGTCTAGAACCACAACTTAAGCTTCATACCACAACTAGTCTCTCCAGAACAAAATGAAAGGCTAATGGTCACTTTATCTCTATAGGAGGTTAGAAATGTAGTTTTTTCCATTGAAAAGGATAAGGCCCCTAGTCTAGATGGATTTCTAGCTGATTTCTTTTAGACTTTCTAGGATTTGGTGGGAGAGGAAGTGTTAAAATGTGGAGTAATCAAGAAATAGAAACAATTTTTTTATTGATTTCAATGTAAGATTTATCTCTCTCATACCTAAGGGAGAAACACAAGATTATTTTAGTGAATTTTGGCCTATATCTCTGTGTAACATAGTCTATAAACTTATTTCAAAATCAATGGAGATAAAAATTAGGTAGATCTTGATATCTTTGATTTTGGAAGAGTAAGTGGCTTTTATCCCTGAAAAAATTATTCAAGGAGTGATTATTCCACATGAAATTATACATTCTCTTTCAATTACTCATCGAAAGGGAATGATGTTGAAACTTTATATTAGGAGACCTTATGATATGGTAAACTGGCATTTTTTTATTAAGGATCCTAGTTGGGTTCAAAAATCACTAGTATAATTAGGTCTTTAGTTGTATTTCTAGATATAAATACTCTATCTTGGTAAATGGTAATCCAATGGTATTATTTCAATCCTCACAAGGAATCAAATAAGATGACCCTCTCTCTCTTTTTCTATTCATTCTATTGGTTGAAGCATTAGGAAGGGTGGTGAAATTCACCAAAGAATTTTCATCACTCTATGATATTTAAGCTATTAAAGGGATTAACAATCTCACTCATTAATAATTCATCCATGATACTTTCATCTTTGGTTAAGTGTTATTTAAGGAAGCCCAAACCTTAAAATATATTCTAAATAGTTATGAAACTTCTTTAGGTCAAATGGTAAATATCAAAAAATCTAAAAGTTTATTTTTAAACAAATTCGAACAAGAACAATAGGCAATATCTTTAGTGTTGGGTTTAAATATTGGAAAAATCCTTTTTAAATACCTAGGCGTTCCTCTCTTCTCTAGTCCTTCTCATTTTTTTCATTGGGATGGCTTAGTCCATTCTTATAAAATTGTCTAGCTTTGTGGCAAGGCCATTGGTTAACTTTGGCCAGTCGAATCACTCTCATTAAGTCTATCTTGAGCTCCCTTCTAATTTTTTTCTTCTCAATATCATAACCTCCTCACAATATTATCAAAAAATTTATTAAGATCATGAAATATTTATTGTGTTAAAGAGCTTATAATCAAATAAAAATTCCATTCTTGAAATGGGAAAGGGTTTGTAAAATCAATAAAATGAGAGGCACTAGAGTTAAGGACTTGAATCTCCAAAATAGGGCACTTGGGGTAAAATTGGTTTGGGGTTTAATTTATAAACCTCATGATTTATGGTCTAAGTTTTTAATAAGTAAGTAGTTAATTCTAGATAGCCCTTGGACCATAATGTATGTTGTTAACCCACTAAAAGGTTCACAATTTTGGAACTTTATCTTAAAATGTAAGCCTATTATTACTAAGCATGTTTCTTGGATAAGAAACAATGGTAGGACTACTAATTTCTAGGATTATTCATGGAATGTTCATACGTCTATTGCAAAACCTCCTCACTTGGCTATGGCTACATGGATTTTATCTACCACTTGGGGCACCTTGGTCACCAACTATGTTGAACTATAGTTAAGTAATGACATGCCAATCTGGGGATGGAAAAACATGGAAGGTATAAAAATTCTAGTGGATCAGATGGTAAGCTTATTTGATTACCTCAATAATAGGAAAATATTTCTATGTGACAAGGAAGATACACTACATTGTACTGGGGCCTAATCAGGGATTTATAAAGTCAATCTTTGATATCAAATGGTTGATACCATTGATGATTTGATGTATTGGGCATGTCATCTCTACTGGGATAAAATTAGGCTCCATAAAGCTGATGCTTTCACCTGGATCACAATTTAGGATCACATCTTAACTCAAGATAAGAGCACTAAGATTGGCTTTATTGGTCTTACCTGGTGTTGTTTTTGTAAAAATGATGAATAAACAATAAATATTTTATTATTTATTTTCCCCTTTTCAATGTGGTGCTATATTTGGCTATGTTATAAGTTGGATTGATCATGGGCCTGGCCACCATTGCTACTCATAGCTTTCTCTTCATGGCCAATTGGTGACTAAAAAAGCTCTCTTTTTGGTCTATGGTCGGTTAAACCTACAATCTTGGTTTGGAATCTTTGGAAGGAGAGAAATAAATTCACATTCAAAGGCAAATAAAAGTCACTTTCAAATATTTTAAAAGAAATTAGGGTTTTAATTTTAGAAGTTATTTCAATTCAAGCCAAAAGGAAAAATGGTCTTCTTTTAAGCTAGGATACGAGAATGAGTGCAAAATGGAAAATTCTCTCTCCCCCCCATTAATGGGTCAATTACAGTCCTTGGTAAAAAAGTAAGAAAATGTAAATGTGCATGGAATTGACCACCTACATGTTGGTTTAAACTTAATTTTTATGGGGAATCTAGAGGTAATATTGGGGCTTCAGGGGTGGGATATATCATCTAGGATTACAATGGATCTTTAATGTGAGTAATGTTGAGAAAACTCCAAGATAACACCAATAATGAATTGGAGGAACACAATATTACTAATGGGATATAACCAGCAATCCAATGTGATATTTCAAATTTAATTATGGAAGGTGATTCACTCATATCCACATTCCAAAAAAAAGGATACCACTTCTTTGCATTTATAAAACATCTAATCAAGTACCTGGGATGGATTGGCTCTCTTTTATTCTATTGATTTTAATCAATGTTACCATAAAGATAATGGGTAGCATATTTTTTAGTAAATTATGGCATTGATCAAGTAGAAGTAAGTCAAGTGGATAATGTGTGAGAGGCCTGAGAGGATTTACCATCCCCTCCCCTTATTGATATGGGTTGATTTTTTATTTTATTTTCCTTTTTTGTATTTTTTATTTTAAAAACAAATTCAAAAAAGTGATGGTTTTATCAATGGTTTAGTTGGAAAAATTATGGCTTATTTGGTGGTACTCCTATGAGGTAGAACAAATCTTAGCAAAATCTTTCATCATTACCCCCATCTTAATGGCATTGTATAGAGGTTTGAGTCATCAATACAAATGATGAAGTTTTTATTGGTCTAGATGGTGGTTTGTTCGTGACATGAGGAAGTTAAGAATTTTACATTACATTTCATGATCACTAGTTCTTTATTGTTCATCTTCTTTGTGAGCCGAATCGGACTATTGTTTCTTTGTTGCCATTTTATCTTTTTCTCATCTTATTTATTGTGGAATATTAGTGAGAATGGTTGGTTAGGTCATGGAGAGGACAATTTAAAATGATATTACCACCCCTTGTGTCTATGATAGAAGCACTATGAATGAAATGGCCTTCAAGGGCCCAATTTCATGGGCTCAGCTAAAAAATATATTTTGGAATCCATCAAAAGATTTTCTTGAGCTAGTATTACTTATTTTGGGGCTAATTTTTTTGGAAAAAGGGGTTCATTACTAGGTAAATTATGAGGTGGTAATGGTTTTTACATCGAATTTAATGGCTCTAGTGTCATATTTTGAGGTGGTGGTAAATTTTATTTATTTCTATGTGAATCTAAAACACCACATTGAGATAGTGGATAAGATTATCTTGCATGAATTAACCCCTACCCAAATTACCATTTATGGGCTTAAATGATTTGGGTCTGGTTCTTGTGTTAGCCTTTCAATCTTTAGAAGTGCACTTCATGATTCTTATGGGCTTTGTGGAGGACCTGTAGAAAAAGGTAAGTTTTTCTGATCCCTTGGAAGGGCAATTCCTAACCTTACCACCTTTGTCACAACTTCAAAGTCATATTATTGATATTATACAGTGGTGGGATAGTTATAATAGTAAGGCAAGGGTAGAAGCAATCAATAAGTTAGTGAAATTGGTTTCTCATAATCAGGTAGCATCACCGCATTGGTTCAATAGCTCACACAAATTGAGATCTTCCTAGGACAAATCTATTACCGCTAACTCACAAGCTCCTAAAGCAAATAGTAAAGGCCCATGAAAACACCACAAATGTGAAATACTCAGTGAAGTGGAAGAAAATGTCTACAAGAGTAGGGAGCTAATTTTTATTGAGGATGTCAATGATGAGATGCAAGCATGCAAAAATCTCTAATGTTCTCAAATTTTCTTATGTTTAGTTTTTTGGCTTTCCTATCTCTTAGTTGGGTTGTTTATTGGGTGTTTTTTCATATGTCATGGTTTTTGCTTTCCCCTAGTTTGTTTGGGGGTTATTCTTATTCCTATAATTTCCACCTTGTTTTGGTCTATGTTAATTTATATTTCATGTTTGTATTGGATATATTTTGTAAACTTTTATTTTGGTTGGGAGCCTTAAATAACCCCATATTTATATAGAAAAAAATAAACCTACAAAAATGCCACTAAAAGTAATATTTTCTCATATTAAAAATCAAAATTTTGAAATTTGGAAAGAGAGAAAGGAGAGTATGTAATAAAATTACCCTATAACTTGGATATGGTGAAATGTGTATGACCCCTTGTTGATGTATTTAGAGAAGTTTTGAATCTATGGAGAATTGAGAGTGATCAAGTCACAATTTGAAAACCATTTAATGCTCTTGAGTTGATAATATTGTATGCTCCAAATCTCATTTGAGTGTATAGATTAATGTAAAATATTTGAAGGGGTGGAACCATAAATATTGGCCCACTACATTTGAAAAATCATAACCATAGATGTTTAGTGCCACTAGACTCTAGTGTCACCCACTTGTGAATGAGACAATCCACAGAGCTATAAATTAATCTATATTCTATATTTAAATTTGAAACTTAAAACTTGAGAATTTTGAAAATACCATATTAAAAATATGAACATGAATTAATAACATGCACCTATATTTTTAATATCTCTAAATGTTATTTGAACTTGTAATTGAAACTTTGCACTTTTAAATTTTGTCTCTTATGATTGTTTTTGAAACTTTGAAACTTACCACTTTTTAACTATTAGAAACTTGTAATTTGAAATTTTAGTGATGATTACACATGCACACAACATGCTACCATAATCTAAAAATGCTAAAAAAATATTATTACTTGAAAACTATATATTTCCATAAATTTTAAATTTTTATCATGAGGCTTGACTATTATAAGAAAGCCCATTAAGATGCCCCACTTTTTTAGTTGAGATATGTATCCAATAGAGTTACTTATATTAAAAGAATTAATATGTAAAATATATATCAATTCAAATATTTTGAACTATTTACATTCATATTATTGAATATAACATTAAATTTTTCATAAGAAGCATAAGTTAGAAATATATATCATTGAAGCAGAGAAGCAATGTAAGCATGCTATACAACATGGTACTACAGTAATGGCATAATATGTAAGTGATGCATGATATGAATCATTTAAACCTAGTAAATTAGATATAATGAATGATATGAATCATGGTGCCATAGTAATAATAAATAATCATAGAAATAATGTCATAAAATTTCATGTAATTTGCATAATATGTCACTCAGAAAGACCAAGAATCCACATACAAGGTACATGTAAAATGTTGCATAATACACAAGGCCAAGGGCCACAATAAAATGGAATATTTATTTCATATAAGTAAAATATTTAACATACAAGGCCAATGCCCATAAACATAATAATTAAGTGAGTCTAACTTATAATATAGTTAAATAAGAATGCAAAGCAAACCATGTAACAAATGAGACTAGTATAACTCCATCATATGTATGATTGTAAATTTTAGAAAGTAGCATATTTAATTAAATAAATGTGAAAAATGTAATTAATTTAGAAATAAATTTGTATTATATGTATCTAAACATGGTAGAGAGGTGGTAAATAATATGTGTTAAAGTATTCATAGACAATGAGTATATGACCCCAACTTAGCAAGGTTGTTAGGTAATAAGGGAAGTTTGACATCAAAGAATCATGTAGAAGTATGTCATGAATAAAATTAAAGTAATTAATGAGAATAATTTTGTATCAAAATATGAAATATTCTATTTTATTAACATAGAATAAACAACATATTAAAATATTTAAGTTAGAAATATTTGAAAATGCTTAAAGTTTTGATTTTGAATTTTTAGAAATATTTTGTTTTTTTGAATTTTTGAAATATATTCATGCTAAAAGAGATTTTAAAATATTATGAAGAATAATTAATTTTTAAAAATATAGGAAGTAAGAATGATTGAAACAATCCTTAACAAGGTGAAAATTCAAAATAGAATAAGAAGGAAAATAATGTGGCCCCAATCAGTACACAACTTTGAGTCATAAAAATGTAGCATGAAGGATTAAGATATATATAGGAATGTACATGATCATAAAATAACATAATATTCTAAATGTGATCATGAAAAATTATAAATATAAGATCATGTAAGTGTTATAAGGTGTAATATATGTAATAGTAACGAAGTGGAGTGTGATAGTGATAGGTGTTTTGGATTGTTCTAATCAGTTTTTAGATTAAGAGGGTAAGTACCCAAAGTGAAAATTAAAACTAAGGGGTAAACTAATTCTTGGATAAGGGATATAATAAATAGAAAAATAAATAAAAGAATATATGTATAAGGAAAATGCAATTAACTAATCAATGATATCAATGATGGTCATGCATGTATAACCCATGGCATGATATGAATAAGAGACTTATTATAAAGAATACGTTCCAAATGTAGATGCCTATGAGTCTGAATATCAGGCATATGCTATAATATAAATTTATAAATTACTATTCATATGCCCATGTAAACATATAACCTCATTTATAGGATAAGAATAAGTAGCAACCTATACATGTACATGTGGTGAATCTCTTTGAATAACCTATTGTGCCTTGGGAGATGAAGGCCTCCTTGTATATGGCACTTTTTATTTAGGAAGATGTGTCATGATCTATGAAAAAATATCCTCATGTGTAACTACATCATATTGATAAGTAGATGGAGAAAATAATTTTGTAATATAATAATGCATAGTAATAGATGAAGAAATTGAAACATGATTTGGAAGATGTACATCATGTTCTTGAATAGTTCTATAAACTATTTCATTACCATATTAATCAATAATAGTAACAGGTAACTATTATATATAATAAGTAAACATCATTTTCCTTAAAGGATATTCATTTTGGATTCCTTAAATATTGACCACTTGATTATCATGAATGTATTTGATACATTTATGCATTGTAGAAGGTACTACTCTAGTATTTTTTACCTAAGTGTATCTTAATAACATATAACATATTCCTATGCTTTTTATAACTATAAAATGCATAGGTAATATGAGAGGAACCACTTGTAAAAGTAAAATTATATTCCCAAGAGTATCTTTTGTATGCCCATTGAATGCCTTCGCAACTCTATAAGTATCCTTTAAATATTACTATGTATAAAAATAATAGAGTGTTATGTTTCACACATTTTTAATTGATCCATTATCTATCATGACACTATGGATTAATTTATTGTTAACATATGCTCAAATAAAAAATTACATGTCTATCTGAATCATCATTAATAGCTTCACTATCATCAAATGTGTTTTTAATATGTGATTCTTTTTAGATTGTAACTATATCAATAATGCTATCAAGTGTATGTCCATGTGTAGAAAAATAATAACGGAGTGTTATGTTTCACACATTTTTAATTGATCCATTATCTATCAAGACACTATGGATGAATTTATTGTTAAAATATGCTCAAATAAAAAATTACGTGTCTATCTGAATCATCATCAATAGCTTCATTATCATCAAATGTGTTTTTAAGATGTGATTCTTGTTAGATTGTAACTATACCAATAACACTATCAAGTGTATGTCCATTTGTAGAAAAATAATAATGGAGTGTTATGTTTCACACATTTTTAATTAATCCATTATATATCATGACACTATGGATGAATTTATTGTTAACATATGCTTAAATAAAAAATTACATGTCTATCTAAATCATCATCAATAGCTTCACTATTATCAAATGTGTTTTTAAGATGTGATTCTTGTTAGATTGTAACTATACCAATAACACTATCAAGTGTATGTCCTTATTATTTGATATATAATATGGATAATGAACATTGTACATTTTTAGATTTACATTATCATTATTTTGTGGCTTAGATTTTTCAATAGGTGTGTCAATATATATAATTTTTTCATCAATGATATTTTTAATCTTATGCGTAATATCGAAATACATATATTTAGAATGTGTAATACATATATGATAGTAACAATATGAATTTACATAAAAATTTATAGATTGAGGTCTATACATATCTATATTTTTTGGTTGAGTAAGAATGATTACATTGTATTATAAGAGATTTTGTAATAAAGCATGAGGAGGTGATGTCAACTATTAAAATTGCCTCCTTGGTGGAGCTTGTAATTGATGTCTTTGGTGGTTATGATATAGTATTAAGTATAAATTTTTATTAAATGTTGATATTATTAGTTTTTTATTATGATTTGGTTTGTTTTAAAATTTTAAATTTGAAGTAGAAGGAACATTTGAAACATACTTAAGATTTTCAAAGTAATCAAATTGACTTTATACTTTCTGAATATATGGTGTAATTCATCAAAGGATTTAAAATTATAAAATGTAATGGAATATGAAATAGGAGAGATTAATATTAGTGTAATGTTATATTGAATCTCATTATAAATATATTATTTGTCATTTTAGCTAGAAAAGTATTGTACCTTAGCACTTCACTGATTATTTCATTAGAACCTTGTTTGAATTTAAAATTTGAACATATGGTAAAATTTTAGTAATACTGATAGAAAAATGTGTCAAAAATAGATTTTAAAAATTATTTAAATCATTTACTAACTAAAGAGTAAGATAATATATCCATCTGAGAGCATATTATTTGAGGCTTCTTCAAAAAATCTTTTTCAACAATTTATCATTATCTACATAATCTAGACAGGTGGCATGGAAGGGACAAAATCTATTCAATATCACCTTTGACTTCATAAAATATAATATTTGGATCCACACATCTAAATATTAATGGATAAGATGAAATTTTAGGTGTAAAAGGGTTATGTAATAAATAACATGAGTCCATGGAAAGGCTAGCATGAGAAATGGATTTATCAATATGGGCAAAGTTAGCTTGTAATGTAAGAATAGTATTCTCTAGATTAATATTTGAATAATTAATAGGAGTGTAAATATTATGAGTATGAATAGTAATGGATATATTTTGGAGGCCAAGTGATTCCCCCAAACCAAGAGATTATCTATAGATGTAGCTAAAGGTGTGGAAATAAGAATGGATGCAATAGTAGAAGTAGTAACATTAGAAGTAGGGGATTTGACAACCTAAAAAAGGAAAATCAAAAAATAAACAATTTTGGTTTATAAGTGGATAACTTGGTTTGATTATAAAAATTTATAGCTATAACAAGACTAATGACCTTACTCAAATTACTAGGGTTCTCTTGAATACCTTGATGAAATTTAGATAATTATTTTTCCTAATTTTGATCTACTCTATTAAGTTCATCATGATAAATATGAGTGTCACACTCATTATCATAGTCTTATCCATTAATTTAATTATTATTTTAAATATGAAACTCATTTTTTTTATGCCAAGGAATTTTAACAATAGCATTTAGATAGAAAATATCTTGACTTTCCATTGTAATAAAAACCAAACAATACTACATATGTGAAATATAAATACACTTAATATATAACTACACCTTAGAGGAATAATATAAAACATTTAATGGTTTTAAAGCGTTCGTGTAGTTAAAATCATATTTTTTCACTCTAAAATTAAAACTATGTATCAGTAAAACTATCCCAAAATTACGAGTTATCAAACTCACTATGTTGTGAGTGAAATTGTTAATCAAAAAGTATACAGAATAAATTTAAAATTGAAAAGATATGATTTATGGTATAAATTAATATATACCTGAAATAATATAATACATTAAAAATAAAAAATATTCTCAATTCAAATTAATCCACCACACTCTATTGTGTGTAACTTTATTAAATAAAGAAAACAATCTTGAGCTAGTTACAAGGAAACTTTCAATGGAAGTAAAGTATAAAAGTAAAAATATAATAAATAAATCCTTGGCTACTGAGTGAATTGAAAATAAAAAAACTAAAATAAAAATATAATAAATAAACTATGTTTAAATTACAATAAATATTTTGGCATTGTGCAAGAAGAGTCCTTAATAGTCAACCCATGTGCCCCAACTAAGATAATTATAGAAAATGAACTAAAATTTATTTATTTTTTAATTTTATAATCAATAATTTTCATACCAAATACTTTTTTAATGAGTTTATACTATTTTATACTTAACTAAGTACTTAAAAAATGAACTATAGTGAACTACATTGAACTGGAGTGACTTGACATTTCCAATTATTTTTTAGGAAATCATTGGAAAGTTTCCAAAAGTGAGAAAAAAATTAAGGTTATAAATATATTGAATAAAATTAAAAAAAACCTAAAAAATAAAATATAGTAAGCATAAAAATATAACTCAAGAGCCCATATTGGCATCATACTCAACATTCCCCCATTTGATGCAAAGAGGTCAAATGCATATCATCTCCTTGAGTCTTAAGTGAATATTATTTATAAATATCAACCATATTACTTATTTCAAATATTATATAAGGGATATTTATTAATATTTATTATAATATAATTAAAATATAGCTTATTTCTTTGAATACCAAGAAACTAACCGACTTCCAAATGTGAAGCAATAACTTAAAGTTGACTTCATGTCATCAAGAGATCCTCTCCAATATAAATTTGTTTATTCAATTTAATATAATTAAATTTTTGGTCTAAAATCAATATCATGATTATAATTACATCTTACATATCTTAAAAATCTATTTACCATTGTTAAATGCTTAAGTGACAATTTGCTAATAAATTTAAACACTAGTAAAACCCCATTACTGATATTAGGTCTTATCATAGTGAGATACATCAAACCTCCCACCATGATTATAAAAGTATTTTAATTATTTTATGGAATTAAATAATCCATAATAATATATTATCCACTTTCCATTTGAGTGTATGTAGGCTTCAAATCTTGAATATTGTACTTCTTTAACATGTCCTAGGCATACTTGACTTGACAAATGAATACTTCCTCTTTATTTTTATGGAATTCCATGCCAATAAATTAATTAATAATTCCAATATAATTCATATCAAATAATTATTTTTTTTATCTTTTTTTAATCTATTCAACAATATTCATAGAGCTACATGTAAACATTAATCCATCTACATATACACAAACATATAAAACATTATAATTCAATGGTTGTATGTAAAGAGTTGGCTCAATTTGACTTATTAAAAATAATTTATCTATTATTTATATATATATTATTGAGTAAAAATATTTTTTTAATCTTTATTCAACCCATAAATATTCTTGTTCAACTTATTTATCCTTTACCTCAAAACCTTGTGGCTACCCCACATATACTTTTTCTTCAATCACTCCATTAAAGAATGTAATATTAAAAATAATTTGATATATTTTACATCATTTATGAGTAGATAAAAAATAATTTTTATTATAATTTATTTAAGAGACACAATATCATATATTTTTTTTACAGTCAACCTGATATGTTTGTGTAAACCCTTTTTCAACTAGTATAGCTTTTAGCATGTCAATTGTGCCATCAATTTTAACCATGGTCTTGTAGATAAAATTTGTACCAATGAAATATTTATTTAGTATAAAATGAAATAAGTTACATGTATCATTATTATTAATTTAATCCATCTCTAATTTAATATAACCCATTCTTTCTGTTAACTAGATTTTTTTTATAATTTATAGATTCACTAGTCACTGATGATAATGCAAACATAGTATTTTCATCAAAAATAATAATAAAATAATTTAACCTCATAATTTTATATCCTTTTGGTAATATTATAATATGTATGATATAATATTTTATTTTCTTGACTAGGATTCAATAAATGCTTCGTATTGCTTGGTATTGATGTAGATGGATGACTAGTCTTTTGCAAAGAGCTAGTATTATTTCTTGTTGAAATACAAACCTATGCATGAATTTTTAAGCCATGAAAAAATAATTAAAGAGGGTTACAACATTAATTTATTAATTACATAATTATATGATCATAATCAACATACACCTCATTTTTAAAAACAAAATATAATCCTTATAAAAAAATTCTTGATTTACTAGTAGGATTATTAAATTTATATGATTTACTTTCATCACTATATCCTATGAAATGATGATTAACACTATTAATATAAATAATTTCACCATAAAATTTTATTTTGGGGATTTTAGTGATAAAATTTCCTTCAACTTTGATGGGCTTTCCATCTCCTAATTGCTCTTGGATTTTGAAGGAATCATCTAACTTGCTAAAATAATCTTTGTGAGTTATCACCTAATTTGAGTAACACAAATCAAGAGAAAAAAAATATTTTATTCCTATATTCCCAAGAAAAAATTTGAGACAATAATTTTATCCACATTTTTTTTATATTGAAAATCCATCTCTTCCCTTTCTTGATTTAGTTGATTCTTAATTGCTAGTATGCTATAATATTTTATCACGTGTCCTATTTTTTTGTAGTAATGACAAGTAAAGTATTTATTACTCTTTATTTTAAAGTTTGATTCATATTTATCATTTGAATTTTATTTTTTTTAACTACCTTTATTTTTATTTTTATTTATCTCTTTGGTATTTTAAACTCTTGCCTCATTTTTAATTGCTTGTTCTAGACCATGTTCTATATCTCCTACATATATTCTCATGTTATCCACATAATAAAATAGAGAAACAACTAATTCATAAGCACTTATAGTGTTGATGTATTTATAATATTAAAGAGTGATAAAAATTTTAACCATATTTTGTTTAAATATCTTAAAATATTTCTTAATATAATACTATCTTATATAGTTTATCAATAAACCCTCATTATATGTAATAAATCATTTACCATTATATAATAGTATCCAACTCTTACAAAATTTGACATTATAATATTATTAAAATTTATTTAATTTATGTTTTTATTATCCTTGATATAAATTCTCCAAGGTATTCCATTCCTCATGGGAATTCTTGAATTTTTTAATTCTTAGATAAATGCTTAGTTATATGACTATCTAAAGATAGAAAAATGCTTATTCATCATTTTTTGTTCTTCTATGATATTGTGTCAAGGTATTAAAATATTTAGGTGGTGTTCAAAAATGAAGAACATTATCCCAAACTTATTTCCACACTATAAATAATTAAATTTAAATATTTTCTCCAATACTCAAAGTTTTCACCTTTAAAAACATGAATATTCATGGAAGCAAAATTAACTAAAGCCATTGTATCTTCTAAAAATATCCTAAAAAACTTTATAAACCTTGATTAAACATGAATTTTATACCAAATAAAGTTTTTTAATGAATTGGTGTAGTGAAAATTAGTTTTTTAACTCTAAAATTTAAACTATGTATCAATAAAACTATCCCAAAAATTACTAACTACTAAACTAGTTGTATTGTGAGTGAATTTATTGGTCGCAAATTATATCGAACAACTTCAAAATTTAAAAAAAAAATGTTATATGGTATAAATTAGTATATAAATATAATAATATTAGGAATAATATATACAAAAATATTCTCAATTAAAATTAGTGCACCACACTTCTATTATGTGTAACTTTATTAAATAAAGAAAGTTATCTTGAACTAGTTATAAGGAAACTTGCAATGTAAGTAAAGTCTAAAAGTAAAAATATAATAAAGAAATTATATGATACTAATTTAAGTAAAAATATAGTAAATAAATTTAAAATAGACTAACTAAAATAATTTTAAATTAATATAAATATTTTTACATCATGCAAGAATCCTCTTTAATAGTAAAGTCAAACATGCAACTAAAAAATATATCTTGGTCAACCTAGGCACCCCAAATAAGAAAATTATAAAAATTAAATTTAAATTAAATTAAATTTTATTTATATTATTAATAAATGTACCCACCTATTTGGGAATGAGTGGATAATGTTATAGACTCAACTAGGTACTCAAATAGTGAATTATAGTGAATTGATAGTTTCAACTTTAAAAAAAACATTAGAAAGTGTCCAAAAGTGACAAAACAAATAATTAATGTCATAAATAAATTAAATAACCTTAAAAAAACACCTAATAAACTAAAATATACTAATTATAAAAATATAATGAATGTTCTCATATTGTCATCATACTGAAAAAATATGAATCAAGCAATGCTAATGATTATGAATACAATAAAATAAAAAATCAAGGTATGAGGGTTATCTACAAAAGAATTTGAATTATTTTTAGGATCTAAAATATAATTTATCATTATTTTATTAATTTAATCCCAATGCATTATAGTACTAACTAAAAAGGTGGAACCATACTTTTAACCCACTAACCTCTATTTTGAGGCTATGGCGAGAGTAACTTCCCTAAGCGATACACTCCTCTCAGATGCACCATAAATAAAATGGATAAAATAGTAATTATAGGATATAAATAGTGGACCCTAGGTGTTTCTATTATGTATTAGCTTTTACATTGTGGGTATTTACTGAAAGGTAAATAGTAATTGGTTAGTTAGTATTTGGTAATAGTTAGTTATCAGAATATTATTGTATAACAATATTATGATAGATAAAAATATTTATTTTTTGAGATATATTATTAATGTGTTATAAAAATGTATCATATATATAATATTGGGATTTGGGTGATAAATTAATGGAGAGATAATATCCATAAATATAGGAATGGTTTTCCTATATATATGTAACAACCAGATGATTGATTAATTAGATTGTGTAAAATTATTAGTGTGTGGAATAGTTATTATGTATTGAAATAATTATTTGTGTGTTTGGATTAATATTTATGTGCATTAATTTGTGAATATTATGATAAACACTATCATCTACTATCAGATCAAATATCTTCTTATGGGAGTATAAATAGTTTAGAGGGGCAATAGTATTGCACTTTATCCATGCGCATGAGAGTTTTTATTTTTTTAAATAATGAGTTTGTAGTCTCCTATGAATTATGAAATAAAAAATAGTTTTAATATCATGCACTTATGGATGATTAATTTACCATTCAGTCAATTATCATAGTTAGGTTCTAAGTTTAGAAGGTGGAGAGAAAATGAGATTACATCTTGACATTTTTGGATTGAACATAGACCTATGTATTTGTAGTCAACATTTGATCTAGTTGTTTAAATTTTATTGTATTCAGATGGTGTTTTACTCATGCATTATATCTATAAGGGTATCAATGTTTCATCTATATTGCATCAAGCTTCACATCTACTACCAATATAATATAATATTTTGGTCACATATCAAAAGCCTTCAAGTGAACAAGGTGTCTTCATATGACCTAAAATCAATGCATTTGTCTCCTAAATTCATCCATTAGTAAAATAAATTATCTACACAGATGCACTGTGTGTCACATAGTTTTATTACATAGATTGCAATGCCATTTAGAAAGATGCTAGTTCTCAAACATTAGGGCTAGAAATCAAAAATATCCTTGGAAAAACATATTATTTAATTTTGATCATCTCTATTTGCATTTATTAGACTATCTATTCATCTACGTAAATCATGCATACCAAAGGCACATTCAAGATATGCTAACTGCTATACATTCTAGAAGGCTTTATATCTCAAATCTTGGTAATGAATAGTTCTATGAGGAGAATCAAAGAACATCCAACTTTGCACCTCATTTTTTTGCATAAATCTCATGGTTTGTTTGTTTTATTTATTTTTATTTAAATAAATTCTTTTATATTTTTTAATTTTTTTATTATATTTAAAGCTAAGTGGATTAGTCTCAAGTCATTTGAGTCAAGTCACTATTTTAAGTTTATGAGTCAGTTAGTCATTTAATGTTTTGCCTATGTTAAAGTCTTGTTTTGTAAATTCATTTTTATTTATGTTCATAAAAGTTAAAACATTTCATATCTTAGGTTTTCATTTATTTAGTTTTTGTCAAAGTTTTTTAAAAAATATTGTTAGTGGTATAGTTATCAAAAACTATATAGACATAATTTTTATGTTATTTGTCAAAATCAGGTCAAAGTAATTACGTCTATCATCATAATGTATGTTAAAAGAGTATAAGTTAAAGTATCCTTCATTGTAATATATGAAATTTTTGGAAACCCTAATATCCAATTTTTAAGTCATATGTTTAAATTATGGGGGGGGGGGTTCATTAAAATACAACATGCATATAAGCTTCAAATCTTCAGTAGCTAAGTAAGTTGTAACTTATTAGAGGATGAAAACAAATGAGGTTAGAGGTCTTTAAATGACCTCTTATTAGTCACCAATGATGGGGATGTACCAATGTTTTGGTGGCATTTTATGTGGTGTGTTTTTCATTTTTATTGTGTGTTTGGAAAATAAGAATAGAATAATAATTTTGTTCATGTAATATAATCTATGTGAAATTACAAACATAATTCCAAAATGTGAAAAAGTTATGAAAGGAAAAAAAAACACTAATGTAATTCAGTTCATGGATCTTGAAAGGGTTTGTAATAGAGATCTAGAAAAACATAAGAAGTGAATAGTGTTTTGGCAATAGTAAGGAGAGCAACTACTACAGAGATCTTATGACTACCTTACTTCTTTATGGAAATGACCCTTAGTGACACATACATTGTGGTTAAATAAAGTAAGTGTAGGATACATTCCTTCACATAATAATGGTTATGTATAATAAGATTTCATTAGTATTATGTAGACCTAAGAGTATGATGTGGCATATAATTTTGTTTGTCCTATTCATGTCAAGGTTTGTGGTAAACCTGTAAAACTATGGGATGAGTTACCCTTTTTTGTATCAAGGTCATGAGATAAATAAGACATGCTACAATGAGTGAGCATATTATAGATAAGAGTTTGAATGTTTTTGTACCATGTAAAAACTATGGGGGGGGGGAATGTTAGAGATTAACTTTTACATTATGGTTATTTACTGAAAGGTAAATATTAATTAGTCAGTTAGTATTTGGTAATAGTTAGTTATCAAAATATTGTTGTATCAAAATATCATGATAATAAATATGATTATTTATTTGTTGAGATATATTTTTAAAGTTTTATAACAATATATTGTATATAGAAGATTGGGATTTGGGTGAAAATTTAATGGAGAGATAATCTACATAAATATAGGAATGGTTTTCCTATATACATGTAACACTTGGATGATTGATTAATTAGAGTGTATAGAATTATTAGAGTATGGAATAATTATTATGTGTTGAAATAATTCTTGATGTGTTTGGCTCAATATTTCTATGCATGAATTTGTGAAGACTCTAATAAACACTATCAATTTTTGATATATCATTAGGAACATGAAAACTAAAATCTATATTTAGAGTTGTATTATGGCTATGAGTATTGGGGAAAACCCCTCATTCCATGATGTATATAAATAAAATATTGCATAAATATTTACAATATTTACTAATAGTTTAAATATTATGAAAACATAATTTATAAAATAATAAAAATAAAAAGTGAGATTTTTGTCTTAGAAAATTAATCAAAGTTCAACCTCAATTCAAAATAAAGAGATTTTGTGTCGTAATGATCTAAGATGACATGATAATTTATTCAGTGTCTAATTAATCCAAGGTTGAATAAATTGAATAATTTTGAGTCAAATATTATTCAAGGTTGAAGGTTATTTTATTAGTTCATGAATTTATATAAATTTGAAAGAAATCGTATTATAAAAATCAAGGATTAATAAAAAGCAATGATATAAAAATAGTTTGTTCACTAGAATGTTTAATTCTTTTAATTTAAGATGACTTAAACTAATGGTATTAAACTATTGAAATTAAAATTTTGATATGTACTAATCTGATATTAAAATACAATCAAATATATGGTGCTATAGTATAATATAATTTTTTTATTTTTCTAAAAATAGTAAAAAGGCTTAAGTATGTACAAACCTACCTAAAATATATTGAATTGTTATTATGCCAACTCATTGTAACTATAAATTATGTGAAATTTATCTAAAGATATAGTCATAATTAAAATAATAATTTGAAGTCTACTAGGAAAAGTCCATGAGAGATAAGTAGGTGCACAATGTGGCTTTGTCTAAATAATACAACCATGTTCTAGTTGACTATATTCCTAAATTTTTGATATGGGTCTACATAATCACCTAAAAGGGTTAACTATTGAACTCTATGTTCTATGTTGTCATGTGAATATGCCTAAAAAATAGAAAATACCTTAGATCCTACAAATGCACTAGACAATAATTAGACTACAAAAGGGGAAATAAAAATAGGTTAGTGTGTATGGAAAAGTTGGCCTTAGAAACATCTTGTAATTGAGTGTTGCTTATGTAATCTAAATGGGCCTCAAGACGATGTGGTTATCCCTCCTAGAGTGATTGTGTGATGTGTGATTATGTAACTAGAATGAATATAACTGAAATATTAAATTTAATGCTTGATAATGGATTCCTTTGACTTCTAATTAAATATTTTTATACTTGGATTAATACTATTCTAAGGTTACAAAATTAAAATAGGAATAAGTAGTACTCTTTTTCTTGATGTGCAATGCAATTTCTAGAGAGCTATAATGGGGGTATAATTAGTGGCCTTGATGTCCCTTTAGATGATAATATTTATATTTTTTTGCTAACTAATTTTTGCAAATGCATTGAGAGCTATTGTGAAATGTCTCAATTTGGAAAAGTAATTATTGGAGCATGGGAGACAAGGCCACACTAGGGGGTAAAGATGCAGTGTAGCTTGTCTAACTAGTGTAAACTTTTACCAAAATACTAGAGATAGTTAGTATAGGTTTTTAAAGAGGATGTGGGATGAATAGGGATGAATGAAATTGAAATATTGGTGTATTTGTGATATTTGTAGTGCTTACAAGATAATGAAGTATTTTTTATAGATTAAAATTTTTAAAAATGGAGAATAAACTAAATAAGATTAAGGATGTTAATAATAAACATTATCAAATGCTTAATTATTAATTTTATATTTCTACACCTACATATCCCAAAAGGGCCTCATTTTGATGTAGTTATCCCCTCTAAAGTGACTGTATGAATATTGATCTTTGCTAAATTATTGAAACTAGATATATTTGTTTGAAATCTTGACAATGAGTGCCCTTGACTTACAACTAAATGAATTCAAATTTAGCCTATAACTATTAGAATAAATAATAATTAGAATTAGAAATAATAATGCTCTTTTTTCTCAATGTGTCATAAAATTTCCTAATGATTACTAGATGATGCTTTGAGAGGCCCTAATAACATTATATATAAGAATATTTAGAATATTCCCATTAATAGAACTTGATTAAAGTGTGGGAGGGGTAATATAAAATGTCTTAAATTTAAAAATTTATCACTCGAGTATGAGGGACAAGGCCACACTTGTTGACAAGTATGTACTATGGCCTTATATACCTAGTACAATCCTATCACAAAAGGATAGATACTACAAGAATTATGATGACAAGAATTTATAAGTATAAGAGGGATACATGTATAATGTTTCTAGTATTTTTAAGGTAGTAAGTAAAATAGTGGAGGATTTTATATAGATTGCAAGATAATAGAAGGGAAAATTGGCCAACCATGGTAAGGATGCCAATATTGAATATTTTGAAGCAATTAATGATTAAATTTGAGTGTTATAGAAAGTGGAGATGGGGTTTTCAAGTGAAGGAGATAGGTTTTATATATTTGTGCACATAAATAGAAAATGATATTTCATAGGGAAACATTCATCATGTAGGCATAAGGGTCTATGGAAAATAATAGAAATTTTATTCAAATGATGAATCCAAAAATAACAAATCTTTATGTGAGATGATAGCATCCAAATCTTAATAGAACTATCCAAGTATATATAGACACATCTATTCTCAATCTAACTAGCTTTTAATCCATTTTATAGTCTTTTCAGCCACCTAATTTGAGTCTCAAACCTATGCATAATACTAATACACTAAGTATCTCAATCCATTATATTGTTTCTATTTATAGAAAGTATAATTATTTAATCAAACTGTTTTTACATTTAGATTAGTGTTTTATTTAAATACAATAAAAAAATTTAATAGTGTAAAATGTATATCTTATTAAATCAGATAAATAAAAAATAAGGTAAAACACCTTTTTAAAAGTATCTTTAGCTCTATGTCTAGGTGAAGGTAAAATAACTAAAGGTTTATGAGGTAAAATTGGTCATATAAGACTTGGCTTATTTTTTATTCTTGTTATAGAAGGATTATATACATAAACTCAACAATGTTTGCTAAATTTTTCTATAAGCCTTTAGTATACTATATAATGTGAAGTTCCTCTTATGCTTGATTCATGCTCAATTTTACAAAATTTTGATTTAATTGCATACTTAGAAAATATAAGGTTGTTATTTTGAGATAACAATAAAAAAAATTCTCAAAGTTTTGATTATCTTGAAGTGTTTTCTATCCTATGTCAATTTTGGAGTTTTATTGAGTAGGGACTTTTGAATTATAAATGCTCTCTATATATGAATTATTTTGATACTCTCATAGACTATTTGGTGTAAACATATTGTGAGATAAATTATCATTTATATCCATAGATGTAAAATTTAATTTACCTAACTATTCATATATATTATCTTTCATTTAATTATAATCATCATGAGTATAATCATTATCTATGAATATGTGATCTGGATCTTCAAACTTAACAAATAAGGGAAAAAATGGTATTGTTTATTTAGGATTCCCAACATGAAATTGTGATTCATTTATTAGATCTTATTTAATTGATACATTTGTAATTGGATCTTTATCATTATTTTTAATTTATTCCTGAACCTTATATGTATGGATGATATCTATGAGGATAACATGTGATAGAGGAACTATGGAATAATGCATAAAATTTTATTATTTACTAACTTAATTATTAGGTTGTATAATTTTACAATATTTGAAGGGATTATTGTCTATATGACATGAACACAAATGTCCATTATGTATGTATTTTAAACTTTTATGTAGTGGAGATGGTACTACATCCATAACATGTATCCGAGGTCGACCCAAAACTATATTATAATGTAAATGATTGGGCATGACTTGAAATAAGATGGTCAATGTATTGGGTCCTATTTCCACATCTAATGATATTGATACAAGCATATTAAATTCAAATGTTTTCAAATACTTTTATGATTTTATCTATTTTTTAATAGTATACATATTGACCCCTAATATTTATAATAAAATTTATGTCACATATATTCATTATTGATCTAGTGTCTACTAAGACACATTTTAATATCATACATTTAATTTTTAATTGATTAAACAAATAGGGATTTTGATCTATGGTATTTTTGGTGGGAAAATATTCCTTTTCAATGGAGATCATTTATTCACCATTATTTAATGTATATATAATGAATAAAAATATGTAGGCTCTATATCATTTGACATGGTTTTATTATGAAAAGCATCATATAAGATATCCTTATATAGGGATGAAATATTTAGTAGTTCAAGTATAAATATATTAGCATGGGTAATTTTTAATTAATTAATAATATCATACCCTTTGGTTTGACTAGATGTCCTCATCAAAGGTGAAGGGGAATGAAGAGGAACATATTGAATACCTTTGTTATAGAGTGCATAGTGGGGAACCAAACCTCTTCATGTGGTAATAAAATGGAGGACGAATCTAATATAAACCGGGGGTGAATGATGGGGGTGGCATGGTAGTTGACACAACCTTTAGTTCTAGGGGGAGGAGGAAGAAAATGATTCATTCATGCCCTTTGATGCCTTGTAGTAATTATAATGAATTTAGATTGGATATTTAGACAATATGAATTAAGGAAGGATAAATATTTTTCATTATTAATTATATCCTTAGAATTAGTACACAAAGATTTAACCCATAGAATCATATATTTATAAATTTTATGTATTAAAGGGAAACACCATGTACTGATTACAATCACAACTTGAATTATAAAATATAAATTTTGTATATATATTAGAGTCACGTGTAATTTGATAATTAGGGAAAATAAGAAATTATGTTTCAAAATTTAAAAAAAGGATCAAAATCATGTACACATTGTTAGCTAGAAATCAACTCTTGTAAGCCATGAAAACATCAAATATATTTTAAATACATAAATTTTATATCCTATAAATAATGATGAATCCCTAAGGAAAACTTAGGGTTTGATGTGATTAGTACATAAATGGGTTCACCAATACATTTTAGCTTATTTTAAATAAATGTGATCTATTACGATATAACTTTTAAACTATTCAACATGTTTAATATATGAAAATAACACACAAATTTGAAAGCTACAAAAAAATCATGATTAAACATTTGAAATTTAATATTTATGGAAATAACTTAAATTATTATTAATATTATCTTGTTTTAGGTCTCTGTAGGTCTAATATTGTGTACATGTGATTAGAAATGTAATAAGAGCTACTTAGATCTAGAAATTTGATTTATGGTTCCATCTAGACAAGTTCATTAGCATCTATATGCATAAATCCAATGTAGTCATTTTATTTTAACATATCCATATTTTTATATTATGCCTCATTATTTTGGCATATGTTTTTTGCCTACTTTTATATCTTATTCCTATGTGATATCAAACACTCGATGTGTTTTCATAATCTAGACCTTGTCTCCTTTATTTCAAATCCTTAGTTTCACTTTTGACACTATGTTAGCATATAAAAGTGGGTAATAATGGTGGTATGTGATGACCTCAACAAATACCTAATGAAATATAGATAACTACACACATATCCAATACCCCAAGGAAATCAAACCAAATGTAGCTCTCCCAATTAGGTGTATGTGTGCAAGTGTGTTAGTTTTATGAATGAAAACTATAATATATATTTCAATACTTGAAAAATAAAAATTAAATTGTATTAGGTCCTTTAGACTATAATAAGACCTTATCACTAATTTCTGATTTTGGAAGTTTAAGATAGTCCCTCTCAATGTACAATTGATAGAATAATACTTTTTAGCTCTTACTTGATAATTATAGATATGGAAATATGATTAAACCTATTGTGTATTTATATTGGAATATTTAGATAACTTATCATACCATACACATGTGAAATTTATGGGCTGACCCATATATATAATTATAATTTGAGAAATGATTATTATTTGGTGTGTGGTAAGTTAGTCAGATTTTGATGCATATGGAATTGTGAAGGAAATTGAGTTATAAAAGAATTGTTTGGAAGGAAATAATATTAATTACATGGACTATGGAGTTATTGTATGTGATTGATAGCAAATTGGGAAGGTCAAGCCCATAAAAAGCATTCAGATAGAAGATAATGGTGTACAAGAGCCATATATGTAACGGGGTATATATAGGTCAATATTGACATATAAAAGTGTCTAATAATACATTTTAATGTATTAAAACCTAAAACAAGTTAAAATATATATTGATGATGATTAATATATTGAAGAAGAAATAAAATCTAGTAAACCAATTCCAAAATATGGTATGATTGGTTATACATATCATACTACAAATGTAGAAATTGATTTTGATTATAATGACATGTCTCGATTTAGGTATGAGTATGATTAACACATTGAAATGTATGAAATATATGATACATAATATACACATGAGTATCATCCAATAGATAACATCATAGTCTAGATTGAACATAATCTACTCTACATAGATTCTTATTGTTTGATTATTTAATCACTTTCTCTAGATATGATTGATTGTTTTATCTATTATTATTATATATTGACACACATGTGCACATATGATTTTTAATTTACTATTTTTCTATCCATTATATTTTCTTTGGTTTTGATGCTTTCACTAGACCTTGACTTTAATTATTTAACCCAATCTAGATACTCATGATATTTATCCTACATTAATGGGTCATTTATAGTAGTATTATATTAATGAACATTATATGTGGTATAATAATTATTAACCCATCCATATTTATTATATATTATTTATATTTTTATGGTCTAAATTGAGATTACATGATCATATACAATCATGACATTTATGTACACATCTATTATTTCTCATTGGGGGCATGTGTCTTTATATCTCCACATGATATTTTGAGACATGATTTTATGATTATAATATATTTTTGGGGTGTATTTATTACATTCACTTCCTTGAGACTACTTTTTTCTTGATGATGATGATGAAAACCTAAAACAAGTTAAAATATATATTGATGATGATTAATATATTGAAGAAGAAATAAAATCTAGTAAACCAATTCCAAAATATGGTATGATTGGTTATACATATCATACTACAAATGTAGAAATTGATTTTGATTATAATGACATGTCTCGATTTAGGTATGAGTATGATTAACACATTAAAATGTATGAAATATATGATACATAATATACACATGAGTATCATCCAATAGATAACATCATAGTCTAGATTGAACATAATCTACTCTACATAGATTCTTATTGTTTGATTATTTAATCACTTTCTCTAGATATGATTGATTGTTTTATCTATTATTATTATATCTTGACACACATGTGCACATATGATTTTTAATTTACTATTTTTCTATCCATTATATTTTCTTTGGTTTTGATGCTTTCACTAGACCTTGACTTTAATTATTTAACCCAATCTAGATACTCATGATATTTATCCTACATTAATGGGTCATTTATAGTAGTATTATATTAATGAACATTATATGTGGTATAATAATTATTAACCCATCCATATGTATTATATATTATTTATATTTTTATGGTCTAAATTGAGATTACATGATCATATACAATCATGACATTTATGTACACATCTATTATTTCTCATTGGGGGCATGTGTCTTTATATCTCCACATGATATTTTGAGACATGATTTTATGATTATAATATATTTTTGGGGTGTATTTATTACATTCACTTCCTTGAGACTACTTTTTTCTTGATGATGATGATGAAAACCTAAAACAAGTTAAAATATATATTGATGATGATTAATATATTGAAGAAGAAATAAAATCTAGTAAACCAATTCCAAAATATGGTATGATTGGTTATACATATCATACTACAAATGTAGAAATTGATTTTGATTATAATGACATGTCTCGATTTAGGTATGAGTATGATTAACACATTAAAATGTATGAAATATATGATACATAATATACACATGAGTATCATCCAATAGATAACATCATAGTCTAGATTGAACATAATCTACTCTACATAGATTCTTATTGTTTGATTATTTAATCACTTTCTCTAGATATGATTGATTGTTTTATCTATTATTATTATATCTTGACACACATGTGCACATATGATTTTTAATTTAATATTTTTCTATCCATTATATTTTCTTTGGTTTTGATGCTTTCACTAGACCTTGACTTTAATTATTTAACCCAATCTAGATACTCATGATATTTATCCTACATTAATGGGTCATTTATAGTAGTATTATATTAATGAACATTATATGTGGTATAATAATTATTAACCCATCCATATGTATTATATATTATTTATATTTTTATGGTCTAAATTGAGATTACATGATCATATACAATCATGACATTTATGTACACATCTATTATTTCTCATTGGGGGCATGTGTCTTTATATCTCCACATGATATTTTGAGACATGATTTTATGATTATAATATATTTTTGGGGTGTATTTATTACATTCACTTCCTTGAGACTACTTTTTTCTTACACTTAGTTCACATTATATGTTGCATATGCTACAAATTATTTAGTTTAATTCCATTATTTTATTATTTAAGCCTTACCTCTTGGAATTTATTGATTACATAGATGTTTGTTTAAATTAAAAATATTAAAAAAATAATTAAAATTAAAATATTTAAAAAATCAAAATTCAAAACCTATGCATAATACATTTTGCTAGTTTACTTGACTGCTAATGTTTTTTATCCTATACAAGGTGAATTACATATTCATTTTCTATACACATGATTTTCATGGTATATATGAGTGTGATACAAGATATACATGTTATATATGATATTTTAATTTATATATACATGTTATTCACTACACTAAGAGGCTAATTTCTACATTGGGGGCATTCCTACACTCAGGGTGTAGATACCTAAATCTTGTCACATGTTTTTGATAATGTTAATTTTTACATATCTTAAACCAATTGAATTACACTTAAATAAATGAATATTATTCACCATTACTCTATCCATTTTTATATATATGGGATTGATACCTATTTTCTCTATTGTTATACATAATAATATCCAAGTCAATATTGAACTTACCTTATATCACTCTCAAATTATCTCCAAAATCAAGATAAATATCCCTAATTATTTGAGGCAGGTACAATGTCTCACACTTATCCACCTAGTGTATCCATGTACTCACACCATTCAACAACTAGTTATGATATTTAAAAATATTGATTTGGGTCATCCCACATGTTTCATGATTTGGCTAATGGAAACTGTTACAAGGTTTCACTATAAATATAAATTAAAGGTTATTTATTAAGGGACATGATCTCTTTTTGGTACCTACCTATTAAATAGTGCATAATAAATAAATATACCATATTATTCCCAAATTGAATATTAATCACTAAGATCATACATAAATCAAGTCTAAAGCATTCCAAATTAAGTCATGATCTAAAATTATCAAGTATAAAAGCCAAATTATTATCTTCATACATATAGTCAAGGAGGACAATTGAACAATCACTATAAGTAGGAGAATTACATGTGGATTGATTCTATTCATAGAGTATATGGATACATATGTAATGGTAAATCATCAATGGGGGTGATTTGGTTTAACTCATCTCATTACATTTCCTCTTATTTTTATAGGTTTCTAACTCTCACAATCACCCCTAGAGCCTTCAAAGTGAAGATAAGGAAAATAAAGACTTTTTCATGGCATCTTGTCATATCCAACTTGAGTAACCTATGATATTATTTTCCATTTCACTATTTATTATGATATTATTATTAGTTATGAGTTGTAACATGATTGGACTGCATCTATTTTATCTAATTCAAGTTTAATATTTTTGTTCTAGCTTTATTTCATTAGATGGTTATATTATTTCTATATGATTTCATGATTACTAATGATGCCACTCCATGATTATAGGTAAATAGCTAATAGATGAGATAGGTATATGCCTAGAAGGACCAATTAAACATCATGTCCTTATCATACCAGTAATCAAAATTTAAAAGGTAATCATGCAAAAATAATGTGTCCACCAAGTCAAGTTTTGTTAGTTTTACAACACCTTGTTCTATGTTATTCTTGCATGAGTTAATTCTATGTTATTGGAAATAATCATTGACACATGGAAAATTGTACTACTATTAAGTGTTAAGGATGTGATATGGAAGACCTTAGACTCTTATTTTGGTTATAAATCCTTTTTGAAAGGCAAAAAATGCATTTGGAAACTTTTTTTGGCCACTAAACTGGACCATTGAAAGGATCATTATGGGTTTCTAAAGTTAAAAAATATTTTGATGAATAAAAGACCCACAAAGGAGGTTGTGATGGATGTTACCATGTATATTGACTTATATATTATTTAATAATCATATTTTAAATAATTAGGGTTTCAAAATTATTCAAACCATTACTTTGTAAAAATATTAGTATTTCAATGACCCATAATTTTGGTTCCTTGGTAAACTATTGGAAATGTTAGAAAGAAACCTAAGGTTTCATGGATCACTATGTTTAGATTGTCATTTCATTAATTATCCTTGTTATTTTGGGAACCATGTTGGAAGTATGGGGGAATGGTAGTAACATGGATGGTTACAAAAGTGGAGAAGAAAAATGGAGGAAGTAAAATAGAGAATAAAGTTAGAAGAAAAGAAATGAAAAACAATGAATAAGAAGCTTGAAACATTTTAGTGGAAACAATAAGTTTCAAACCTCACATAATTTTTCTCTCATTTTTACTTCTAGATTGTTATGGTAGTAAAAATGAATCTATTTTATATTTTCCATTCTTATCTTCCCATTTGATTGTGAACATGATGGATCTTGGAATGTGGTTGGGTTATAGATATTTACTTGGACATGTGAGTTGTTGTCTATTTTATTTGTGCAAATGGTGAATCCATAAAAAGGAATGTAAGTGTCCCTATTTGCATTATTTAGTTGTGGGTTATTGAATAAATTCATGGAATTAATTTTTTTAAAGTGATTCTTATTGTGTGGAGGTATTTTAATCTCATCTCACTCATAGATGGCATGCAAATAAGCTGATAAATCTTGGCCATGAACTCAATTAATAGTTATGTGAGACTGTTTATGCCTTTTTTTGTGAGTTGGGTCTTTTTAACTACTTTATGAGTCCTTAGTTTGGTGGACATGGTATCATTATTTATATTTTTGTTTCATTATTGTATGTTTTAAGGATGACTTTTGTATGTTACCTTGCAACCCCAAACTAATGATAAGGGTGGAAGAAGATCTTTCCTAGATCATGAATGGGAACATTAAATCATTTGACTATTTAATTTTATATTTATTCCAACTAAGATACAATTTTATTAATATAAATTTATTTTTTATCTCATGCCAATGATTTAGGGAGTCACATAAGGTTTAATTTATATGACATCATTACTAAGATTATTTTATTTATAATTTTGTAGCTTAATGTCATTGATAATCACATTGTTATGAATTGCTTTATTTATACTTTTCTATGTAAATTAAAGGCTTGATTATTCAATTTCAATGAAATTAATGTTATGATTTATTATGTATTATGGATATTATTATATCCATTCTCTTTCATTGTATATGCAATCAAATTATAGTCTTTTATTATTAGTAATGTGATCTTAGTGAGTTATTATGCTTTACATTTGAATATGTAAAGTTTTTACTTCAATGAATATATACTTATGATTATATGGTTGTGAAACCTTATTTTATTTAGTCAATTTTGATTATGCATTGATGGAAATCCTATTTTGATCAATTTATAATGTTTTTATCACATTACTTAGCTATAGGTGATGATAGAATTATATTTTTACATAAAGTACAATTAATTTTTAACTCTATAAATTATCATATATTGAGTTGGTTGATTGAGTAATGGTAATGTGAATTCGATGTGGAAATACACTTATTTTTTCTTCTATTAGATAAGGTGAATTGTTTTATGACTTGTTGATTAAATGTTGAGTTGTATGGTTAAAGGGTCATAAAGTAATACATAATTCTCAGTATTTCATCAATTTATAATTAGATTGGGTCTATATATTATTTTGGTTTGATAATTTTATTTTAGTTTTGAATTGATATTCATTATTTAATAATAAATTATGGCATGCATTTGAAAATAATAAATTGTTATTGAATACTAATGACAGTCTCAAACTAGATTGCATATAATTAATATTTTTTGTACACATTTTTTGTTAATGAATGCTTATTGGGAAATGAATAAATAATTTGGAAAAAAATAGTTGATTGTTAAATTATTTTGGTGGAAATTAGAATCCAAAACCCTAATTTTAATCCATTCATTTTAAAATATCAAAAAGTAGTGGCAAGATAGTAACTTGAGATTAAGATAATTTTGATGAACTTGATTTTTACAATTAAACGTAAAATTTCCATACTAAATATTAATGCTTTATGTGAAGTAATAATATTGGTAATGACATAATTATGGTGTATTATAATTCATTATTTCAATGGAAAATTGAATTGTATGTTTTTCATTTAGTAAATTAAATATGGAGATGAAGTTAATGACTAATGGAAGGTTGATAAAGCAAAACCTATTCAGTTGATAAACCTTTCCATGAGACTACAAGTGGGTTATTTTCTTGATATTAAATAATTTAGTTTTGATCTAGAATACTTAAAGTCTTGATAAGGTGAAATCACTTACCAAGGTTTAATTATGAATGCATTAGATTTGTTAAGATGAGATTAATAATAAGTACCTAATCATATGGGTATTAATTATCTTATTGAAGCTACATTTTAATGTATTGATTTCCTTTGAGAGTAATGTTTTGTGAAAGTGATTTACATTAACTATTAAAAAATTAAAATTTCACACTAAACATGTGGAAATTTTTATAAGTAGACATGTGTATTGATAAGGGTTAATTGAGACCATTGATTTTAATTAAAGATACATGTATCCTCATGAATTGTAAATGGATCTCTAGTATCTCCCTTTCCTAATTAATTTTAATATACTCATTTGAAATATTTGATGATGTTTGGGTATGCATGAATTATCTTATTTTTATGAGGATAATGACATAATTTAGGTTTAATCTATCCATTAATAGTAATGCTCTAGTTCATCTTTTACCCCTTAGGTATTTAATCAATCTCATGCAACTGGTTATAGTGGAATCAATAACTATTATCAATAATATAATTTAATTTATATTAGAGAAAATTTTCTACTATTAAGGCCATCATGATACATGATGAAGGTTGTTCTTATAACTAAATAGGTATATTTTGACTATCGAGTAAAGTTGGTTTAACTAGTTCTAATTGAATATCACATTGACATGATGTATCAACCAAGTGGTGATATTGTGAAATGATGGGAATTGCCTTATGTGTAGAATGGTTTATTATTGGAATTTAGGACTCACAACTTTGTAACTCAAAAAAAATTGTAGTTGGGTTTTGGGGTTCATGATAGTGGTACCAAAGCCTTGCTATTACACTAGGTATATGTATGAAACATTGGATAATTTTTTTTAGTGTTTCTAAATATGGTGAGGAAATGATCCAATAAAGTTAATACTAAAAATAGTGCCAATATTAATATTGTTGATAAGAATGTGGATATAAATAATGTTTATAGTCACTTTTCCAGTCATGATGTCAATATGGATATGAGAAACAATGGAATTAGAGGTAATAATGTCAATATCCATGTTTAATATGCTCATATAAACATTAAAAATAATGTAGATGGTAATGCTAGGAAAAATTCTATGTTAAATGATATTATATGTGTTCTTCATAACATCTAGGTATAAATGCAAACCTATGGCCAAAAGTCGGTAAACTTGGAATATGTACAAGAAGGAAATGAGCAAGAAGGGGTACCAATAGAAGATAATCTTATGCAACATGTTATAGTGAACCCCATCATTATAAAACTCAAAAACATCCCTACACATAACTATTCTGGTGGAAAAATTAATGATTCTAATAAAACATGGATGGTGAATTTACAAAAGTACTTCACTTTGAATAACATAGGTTATATTATTAAGGCATATATAAGAGCTAACCAATTAGTAGGTAATGTAGCCTTGTAGTGAATCCATTTTTGTGATCTCAAATGATATTATCCCATGAATATCTCTTATGATACCTTTAAGAGGTAATTTAAGAAAAGGTACCTGAATGAGAATTACAAGAAGTATAAGATTACTAAATTTTAGTGGTTAAAACAAGGAATAATGACTATTATGAAATATGCCAACAAGTTCCTTAGTCTCTTACATTATGTGAACTACAAGCATGACAAAGAAACCAAGGTAAAAATGTTTAATTTGGGATTGTACAAGGTGTTAATGCATGATGTTAACATGATAAAACCTTGAACTTTGGTTGTTTCCATAGAATATGCACATCGTGTAGAGGATAAAGAAAAGTCTCACAAGAAGGCAAGACAAGAATATCAAAATAATAGGTAACCTATAAGTATAAGAATTATATTCCTATAAAAAATAAATAAATTTGATGCTAATAAATGTGTTTATAGGTATGACAATAATTATGGAAAATTATATAACTCTAATTGGGGTTTTAAGCCTCAAAATTTTGTAAGGCAGCATGATGGAAATCAAATGCAAAAACAAACCAAATTTCATTGCCCTACCACTAGATAAAATTATATTTTATTTTCTCCATGAAAAAATCTATAATATTGGGAATGTGGTGATAATAAATACAAAAATCTATTGCCTATAATTGAAGAGTAATCATCCTAGGAATCACTGATTTTATATTGCTATGGATAATAGGAATGTTGATTTCTAGATAACACCTATTGAAACAAAATGTATAATTTTTAATTTTTAATTGGATATCCTCATTTATTATGGAGCTAATGATAATTTCATTTCCTTATCAATTACTAATAAACACAAAATAAAAATATCTACATTGAGAGAAGGATGGGATGTATAATTTAGCTCTATAAGAGGGTGGCTATTATGAAAAGTTTGAAACAAGATGAATTAGATTTAGGGGACTTTAATACTTGAGAAAATATGTTTTTATCACCCTTTGGATCCTATGACCTTAATTTTTCATGGATTTTATGCAAAAACATCAAGTTAAACTTGATTATTTTATAAATAATGTATAATGCATAGATGATTATAAGTTTTTGGAACTCTAATGAATAATAAATACTATGGTATAAAAATTATATCAACATTACTATTAAGAAGAGTTATTAGATAAGGCCAAAAATTATACGTAGTAAAATTAAATGAATTATCTAAGATAAGGATCTCGTATGAAGAGGTTATCTTATGTCAAGGGAGTTTGAGGATGTATTCTATGAATAAATTTTGTGATTTTATTGATGGAGGGGGTTTGAATTTTCTATTGATGTAGTACTTAGACCAACATAGACATGTAAAGATCTATATAGGATGAATGTGGATGATTTAAGGGAAATCAAAATTTAGTTGTAAGAGTTACCAGAAAAAAACACTAATTAGGCCAAGTGTCTCACCTTGGGGAGCTATAGTTATTTTTATTAAGATTAAACCTAGCACCTTGAGGCTTTAAATTAATTGTGAGATTCTTAATAAGGTCACTATCAAGAATAATTAACTCATTCCAAGAATTAATGATATTTTTACTCAAATGAAAGGGGTTTATACGTTTTCTAACATTGATCTTTGATTAGGGTATCACCAAATCCTCATCAAGGATTAATATGTGCATAAAATAACCTTTATAACATGGTATGGCCATTATGAGTTCATTATTACACCATATAATTTAACCAATGCTCCTGTTGCATGAATGAATTTGATGAAAAACATTTTCAAGGATTTTATTGATCACTTTATGATAGTGTTCATGGATGATATTATGGTTTATTATAAGGATAAAAAGGACCATAAGCAACACTTATACTTTGTCTTAAAAATGCTAATACAATATAAGCTATTTGTGAAGCTATCTAAGAGCTCATTTTTACAAATTAAGATTCATTACTTGGGACACATCATCTCAAGGAAAAGTCTCCTAGTGAGCCCTAAAAATATCAAATCCATTGGGGAGTGACCATATTGTAAAAATTTTCATGAAGTGAAAAACATCATGGTTTTATCAAGATATTATAGAAGTTTTATTGAAAACATTTCTAGAATGTTAACCCTATAACTTATTTACAAAAGCA
The DNA here is from genome assembly GCA_037957365.1 of Torreya grandis. Taxonomy (NCBI): domain Eukaryota; kingdom Viridiplantae; phylum Streptophyta; class Pinopsida; order Cupressales; family Taxaceae; genus Torreya; species Torreya grandis. The sequence continues at coordinate 800,355 of JARHVA010002816.1, read as the reverse complement.
AGGGAGAAAAATTGTGTGGTATCCTCAACATGAGGAAGCCTTTTTAAAGTTGAAGGAGATGTTAACTTCAGCTCCAATCCTTTTAATGCTAAATCCTAATAGGAATTTTGAGATCTATAATGATGATTGTAAAGTAGGAATTGGTGCTATTTTAACCCAAGATAACAAGGTTATTATGTACGAGTCATGTAAGCTCAAAGATCAGGATAATAAATATCTAACTCATGATTTTTAATTTGATACTATAGTGTATTCTCTCAATAAATGGAAACATTTCCTACTTGGAAATCATTTTACTGTGAAATCTGATCATTGACGTCTTATGCTTCTATTTTCCCAAAATGAGTAAAATTTTAGGCAATGAAGGTGGCTAGAATTTATTAAAAACTTTAATACTAGCATTACATATGTAAAGAAAAGGAAAATAGAGTGGTTGATGCACTTAGCTAAAGAACATATCTAGCTATAATATTAGTAATGTAGTTAAATTTTATACTACTATTCTATAATAGAAACAAATAGACCCTGAATAGAAAAATATTATTGAACTAACCAATGGACCTATGACAAAGGTTGTAGTAAATTATTCCTTAGAATTATATGGAATTATGAGGCACTGAGGTATAATTTTTATTCCAAATTATAAAAATATTGAATGAATTTCATTCAACAACTCATTTCACTCACCTAATCATCACCTAGATGGCACAAGCTAAAAAGCTAATATTTTTTGCCTTACATAAAGAAGGTAGTCACCATCTTTATGAAAAATGGTCTAGATTGTTATCATGTTAAGGTTAAAAACTACCCTCTAAGAGGCATATTGTATCCTCATAATGTTATATAAATATAATGGATTGTAAACTCCATGGATTTAATGTATATACTTCCTAAATCTTAGGGAAAAATGTTACAATCCTAGTGGTGAATGATAAATTCACCAAATTTACCCATTTCATTATTACAAATCTTACCAATGATGCCTATAAAATTGTCAAGAATTTTATGAAGGATGTTGTTCACCTTTATGGTTTTCTCTAAGTAATTATAACTAATAGGGATAGATTATTTACTTCTTATTTATTTCAAACCTTGATGTCTAATTTTCGAAAAAGTTGAACTTCAATTCAACATACCATCTTGAAACTGAAGGCCAAAATGAAAGGCTAAAGTAGGTAGTGGAAGACATGATGAGAATGTATGTGATGGATCATAAGCATAAATTGGAAGTCTAACTCCATTTATTTAAACTTACATATAATAATACCTACCATTATATTATAAAAATTGCACATTTTAAATCTATATATGGGTGAAGGTGTAGAGATCTCCTTGGTTGGGTTTTTTTTGAAAACTAGGTAATTTTTGGTCAAAAACATATTCGTGAGTATGATGAAAAATGCTTCTTATTAAGGAAATTCTTAAAGCTACCTCTAATAGGAAAAAAAAATATGTTGATCTAAAAGGTCACAAAGATAATTTAAGGTTTAGGATAAAGTCTTCATATAATTTAGACCTCAAAAGAGTTCAATAAAGTTTGGTAAGGCATACAAACTAGCTCCAAAATATGTTGGTCTATTTGACATAGAGGAGAAAATTAGTCCTATTACATACCATCTATATTTTCCTCCATCTCTCTCAAAAATACATGATGTGTTTCATGTGGTATTGTTACATAAGTATGTTTTTTATCCCTCTCATGATCTAGACTAGAATAATCTCTAGGTAGCATAATATGATATGATTCAATTGGACCCCATCAATATCTTGGTCCATCACAATGTCAATCAATAAAATATAAAAATTCAATAAGTTATTGTATAATGGGATAAACTAAGTGAGATTAGTGAAAACTAAGAATATGACAGTCTTTTTAGACAACATTAACCTCACCTTTATGTATATTCCCTACAAACTGTACCTCCTTTAAGGGGGTAAATGTCATATATGACATGGGTAGATTGTAATATTATTAGTTATTTCATTATTTATTATGTTATCATTACTATTTATGACTTGGAACATGGTTGGAATACATATATTTTATCTAATTAATATTTAGTAATTTTATCCTAGATTTATTTCATTATGTGGTTATATTATGTTTGTATGATTTCATGATTATTTTTACATACTAGTACTATTGATGTCACTTCATGATTTTAGGTAAATGGATGATGGATGAGCTAGGTATATTCTTGGAAGGACCACCTAAACATCATGTCCATATACTATAGGTAAATTAAATTTAAAAGTTAATCATGTGATTTTAGTGTGTCCACCAAGTTATATGTTGTCAATTTTGTGGCATCTTATTTGGTGTTATTGTGGAATGAGTTAATTATGTGTTTTTATAATCCGTCATTGGTATGTGGTCAACTTTTAAAATATCAAGTATTAACTCTTATCTAGGTTCGAAATACTTTTTGGAAGGAAATAAAATGAATTTGGAAACTTTTTTTTTACACTAAATTGGACCATTGAAGGGACATTTCTGGGTTTCTAAATTTTAAAAACATATTGATTAAAAAAAGACCCATAAAAGGGGTCATGGTAGATGTTACCATGTATATAGACTTGAATATGATTATTTTTTATAAAATATTCAAATCATGAACTGGTAAAAAGGTTGGTTTTTACATAATTGTCATTTTGGTGCCTTGGTCAACTATTATAAATGTTAGAAAGGAACCTAGGGCTCCATGGCTAGCCATTCCAAGGTCACCATTGCATTAATGGGCATGGTTATTTTTAGAACCATAATTTAAGTATGGGGTAATGGTAATAACAGTGATAAGGTAATATAAGTTGAGAATAAAAATGGAGGTAGGAAAATAGAGAACATAATTGGAAGAAAATTAATGAAAAATAGAGAGTAATAAACTTGTAACATCCTAGAGTAAAAGGAAGTTTCAAACCTCACTACTTTTCTCTCACTTTTTGTTATAAAATGTTATGGTAGTAAAAATGACTCTCATTTCTAGTTTCCATTATAATATTCTCATTTAAGTATGAACATAATGGACTCTAGAATGTGGTTGGATTTTAGACATTTACTTGAACAAATGAGTTATAGGTATTCTATTTGTGTAAAGGGTGAAAAACTAGCATGATATTGTAGGTGTAATCATTTTCATGATTTATTTATGGGTTATTGAATAAATTAATTTTATAAATTGGTTCCAACTATGTGGAGGGATTTAAAGCTCATCTTTCTTTTAGACGGTAAATATATAAGATGATGAAGATTGGCCACAAACTTAATTAATTGTTATGTGGGACTATTTGTGAATTTGGTTATCAGTTGGCTATTTGGTCATTATTTGTTGAGTCCTTGGTTTGGTGTACATGGTATTATTATTGGTATTTTGGTTTCATTTATTGTATGTTTTTTGGATGGTTTTCAGTTATCACCTTGCATCCATGGACCAATATTTATGGTGGAAATTGATCTATACTACCTCATGGATGGGATAATTAGGGTCATTTGACTCTTTAATTTGATAATTATTTTGAATAAGAGATAATTTCAATGATAACAACTAATTATTTATCACATGATAATGATTTATGGAGACACATGAAGTTAAATTTGTATAATTGCCAAGATTCTTCTATTTTTAATTTTATAGATTAGTGTCATCGATAATCACATTGTTATGAACTAGTTAAATTATAATGCTCTATATAAATTAAAGTTCTAGTAATTTAATTTCAATGAAATTAATTTTATGATTTATTATGTATTGTGGATTTTATTTTATATGTTCTCTTGTGCTATAGAATTACTAAAATTACAATATTTTATTATTGGCAATATGATCTTAGTGAGTTCTTATGATTTATTTAGACTATAAACAATTTTTTCTTTGATGAACATATGATTACTATTTTAAGGTTGTGAATCTCTATTTAGTTTAGTCATGTTTAACTGTGTAGTAATTTAAATCCTATTTAAATCAATTTATAATGTTTATATTTGACCTACTTGGCTATAGGTGATAATAAAATTACATTTTTACATAAAAGAACAATTGTTTTTTAATTTTATAATGTTATCATGTATTGAGTGGATCCATTGAGTAATGGCAATATTAATTTGATGTGGAAATATACTCAGTTTATCTTATATTAATTAAGTTAAATTTATTATGGTTTATTAAGTAAATGTTGAGTTGTATGGTTAGGGTAGTGTAGACACTTAGTTTTGGCCACTTCCATGCCTAAACTAGGATTTGGTTCAATTTCTAGCACACAACACAATCTAAGCCTAAAATTTACTTGAATTGGCTAAATTCATCTACGTAATGGATTTAATCACTTTAAAACATGATGATGTTATTTTATTTGGTGTGTTACCCTATATGCACCAATAGCTGAGTTTGGTTTCAACCTTGGTCAAATTATGACTTAGTAATTTGACATTTTTACCTATTGAGCTATTAATTGAATTCATTTAAAATAATTTCCAGAATCCAAAAAGTACTAAGTAAGATTAATTATATTAAAAATCTTAAGTAACTTGCCTAATTAAAAATTCTAAGTTGAATTAGTGAATTTAATTTTTCAAAAAATGAATTTATAGAAAAATATGAATTCAAATTTTAAAGGATCTAATAAAGTGATTTAATAATTCCTAAATATTCCAAAATTATGAGTCACAACCTCACAAATTCTAAATTGAGTTGTCATCCCTGACAAATATTGGATAATGAGGTGTCAATATTTCATGAGTGATTTATCCCAACCCAGGTTTAGATTGACTCAACATATGTTATTTTGGACTCAACCAAAGTTATAATATAACCTAACCACCCTAGAGTTAGAGTTATTCTTATAGCTATAAATACAAGTTCCCACACAATATGCCAACAAGCTCTTATATGTAATGTTATTCTATAGGAATGCCTTCAATAATCCATTTAGAGTAGTGTTATAATTCCCATTTTATGCCAAGCTTCACACCAAGCTAATCCAATAGAAAATAAAATCCATAAGTGATCATTAGATAAGTGCTACCACCATGGAAAAGCATTAGCAAGAGTCTCCAATATCATAAACCAAGCACCAACATTGTCATGCCAATAAGTGGACATCAAATTTGATAAAAGAGGTAAATTAATTGTGTTGTTTTTATCTCTATCTTGTGAACTTATTCATTTTTTATGTTAACCCTAGTTCTTAGGCAAGAGTGTTTAGTTCTAGTGTATTTTTATGCTTGTCTTTTAATCATTTGGACTAATAAAGAACTAATAAACATTTATGTGATATTTAAACTCCTAAAATACATAATGGCACACTTGTGGGACCACACATCCCCTATGGCCAAGAATAATGATGTGAAACCTTTAATTTTTATAAAAAAAGAATTTAATTCTATAAGTTAAGAGTTTTAGCCTTGAAATTAACATCATTCTATTTTTTCTATAGTTGATGTCTTCTTACTATGTAACAAATGCATTGACAGTCTTGTGTTTTATTTATGATCTTATTTATGTAGAAATGGAATCTTCTAAATGGTGGATTTGACCTTTTAAAAGTTGGATTAGCTATCTATATTTGGTGTCTTTGAACCTACTAAATAACATCTTCACTAGGTAAATCACATTTTGTTTCAATGTCTTTTCCTATTTTCTACCTGTATTTAGTGACTTTGCCATATCTAATCAGTAGATTCACCTTGTTTAACAATTAATTCACCAAAATTTGTCTCTATCTTTATCTTTTCTTGTAGGGAAATAATAAATTCATGAAAATGGTGGCTTTAACCTATGAAATGGTAGCTTCACTCTGTATTTTCAAAAAACCTAAGAGTTTAAAATGAAAATTTGTCTATTCATTTGATTTTTAGCCTAGAGACAAGAAAACCCCATAACATTTTTGTAGGAACTAAGGTGGAGAGAGAGGCTTAGACACTTATAGATCTCATGTACACTTTTGTTTGGTGCTTAAAATCAACCTAATCACACTTGTATTTTAGTATTTTTAAGGTTTTTATAAGTAAAAACAAGGCCAAGGGGATGGCATTTCAATCACATTTGATTTGTTGCTATTAAAAGGAATATACACTCTAGTTAGAGATCTTAAGAGAGTTTTCACTTTATGTTTATTTTTTGTTATTATCTATTTTCATAGTTTATTAGATTATATTATTTGTTTGTTAAAAATTATAAACTATTGCATGTATGCTCTCCTCCCATCCCCTATAGGGAACTCAAGTGACCAAAATATAATGATTTATTACCTTTTTTATTTATTCTTATCATAAATAATGTCACATATGTTCTTCCAAAGATCTGAGTGATATGGTGACTTAGAAATGACCTCTAAAGTATTTCCAAATTATTTTATTGTATTTGTCTTGTGGGTAGGATCTCATTTCTACATCACAAGTTCTTTATCGGTGTGTTGACCTAAATTTTCATCTCCCAAAATCATACCAACCCCACTCTAGGGTAGGGTATATAAATTGGGTGCCTAATACTCAAATTGTTAGGGGGTTGAGTGGCTAGCCTCTCTGATCCTAATGAAAACTTGGGTGAGTTCTTGATATACATTGGACTCTACTAAGTAGTATATGACTGGAGTCATTATGCAAAGGAATAAATTGGGCATCATTATGCTACATGTTTATTCTTAAACATTTTCCTTATATTTTTAAGTCTAAAACCATTAGCATGACATTTATTTAAAGGAGTATGGTTAGTTTCCTAAAGCATTACAAAACACTTGTCATTTATGAAACCAGGTTCTAAAACCATTTTTATAACTTTTATTTCAAACATGTGGTTATCCTACCCATTTTGGTCTAGCTTTTTTTCCTTAGAAAATTTGAGTCCTTTTGCATTAAAATTTGAAAATCAATTTTGAAATTAAAAATACTAAACCAATTAGGCTTATGCCAAAGCCTCATCTAATTTAGGCTTAGGTAGTATACCTTTTGTGTTTGGATTGTGTTACTTGGGTTGATTTCCTATTTGATCTAAAAGACCCCTTTCCTAGACGTAGTGGTTGTTGTTCATTTTGTTCCTTGTTTGAGAGTCCTTTGAGCCAAGTTGCTACCACATGCTTTATTTAAAGTTAGTTCTGCCAATTTTGAAAATGCCCTAGATTCATTATTCAAATTATCTCTTGTGAATCAAATATCAAGTGTTAGTGAGTCAATTACCAAGTGTCACCCAAGCCAGTTGACTTAATTTATTTATTTTTATTTCTTGTTTGAGTTATTTATTTCTAAGTCTAGCCTTATTTTTCATGCTAAATGATTATAACTACCTTTGGGTAAATAATTTTTATCCTTTGATTATAGTTAATAATTGTTATACCTTGTCTAGATACTTATGATACTAATTATATCCACCTTTGGACAAATTAATACCTTAACCATAGATGAGTTTTTAGCTTTTGTATTAAATTTTCCATTGATTATAACCACCTTTGGGAAAATTAGTATTATTTATTATGAATAGTTTTATTCTACCTTTTCCTAGTTTAGTTATTTTATCCTTTGTGCCTTTTTACAGAGCCAAAGGTTGTTTTTTTTACACCTTGGGGTTTTTCACCTTTGGACCCTTTTTTCATAAGACATAGCTATAGATATAAACATGCCTTGTTACACATGTAGTGGGACTATGTATAATCTAGACTATGAGGATTTTATGATCAATTATACTTTTGTTCAAGAGTCATATGATGCCATAGATTATGATATGGATCCCTATCTATATTATAATTTTCCATATGTTGAACAAAGGTCAGACCTATTATCATAGTACTTGGTGAATACACCTTCTTATCTAGGCTAATAATGAGAGAAAATTACACAATATATTTCTCAAACAATACCAATTACAAAACAAATCCAACAAAAATATCCCTAATATGCCATGATACCAACATAGACATGATATGTTATTTACTCATTTTATTGTCATTTATTAGAGAAAAAATATGAAATACTTGTTAGAGCCATCAAAGTAGGAGCCAAGTTTCCATGAGGATTCTCACATAAAATTCTACATGGTTTGATTATAAATCCTAGTAATATGACTCAAATCCAATAGTTTGAACATGCATCAACTAGTTATAGTCAAGATTTAGTCCAAATGCTATAGAAAAACCAAAGTATGATTTCAAAATGGAAAGGTCATATAGATGAACAAATTGAATGGGTACAATAAGCATACCAAAACTTCCTCAGTCTAGTTGATAATATTAAAGTAAGGTTTATTTATAACATGTCCCTTATTGAGCTAACTATATCAATAGGGCAATAAATAGATTATTTGGGATACATAAACCAAAACATAGACCCATTGAGTAAAAGAAAATTGGTTGGTGACATGTTTAATGTCCCTATTTCAAACTGAAGAGACTAATGCTCAAATGGAAGACCTCACTCAAAACATTATGGATAGCACAAAAGTGCATTCTAATTTAAACCAAAGTGTGTATAATTTACTATCGATCAATAATAAAAGACTCTTCCAACTAATGCCATGAGTGGATTACAACATCAAGGGATAGGTATTAATTTTTCCCAAAATAAAAAAGTAACATCCACTCCTCAACCAATTACTTCCTTGAGTTTGCAATAGGGGGAAATGAACCAACAATGGACCAACTTACCACTACAAGAAGTGCATAATAATACACCACCTCAAGAGGGGGAAACAAATGTTTAATCGTAACAAGCACAAACCAATATACCTCAATAATAAAAAAACATTGCCTAATACCCAATGTGTTTCTATTAGTCATAAAGTTCTAGTTGGTCAATAATAAAAATTTCATAACCAATAAAAATTACCTAACCATTAATGAGTGTTAATCTAATAAGAAGTGTTCAACTAATAACAAGGTTATTATGTACACTAGGTACCATCTGCTTCACAATAGTTTCCTCTCACCTAATGGGTATCACATGTATAACAAGGATCCAACTACCAACACCTTTAACAATAAGGTTCTATTAAATAATGTGTTACTTATATACAATAAGGTTTGATAAGTAGGCAACAAGTTCCCCCCAAAACCTAATAAAACCAACACATCCCACAAATCCAAATTCCATTACCATAACCATAATTTTTCCTCAAAGGTTATATAGCCAATCCAAACTAGAATGTGTTTCAAATAAGATGTATTTTGTATCCATAATATAATCCCAATACATGAATACATTTACTTGGTCATCCAACTAATTTGACCAACATTACAAAATATGTCTACCCTAGTCAAGGTAATCCACCTTTGACTACATAACCTTAAAAATAATCGGTCACTCTATCTAAATTCTTTGCCCAAGAGTTTCAATAAATTAAGGATGCAATTCAAGCCATATAGATTGGAAAATAAAAAAATAAATTCAAACTAGATGAACTATGATCTTATCAATTAAACGTGGAATATCTTTAAATGATATTTATATTAGGTTATGAGCCAATAAAATTTGACAAATACAATGGCCAAGGTGACCTTGAAGAGCATATGAAATAATTATTTATTGCATACTAGTCAGTGGCATATAGTGACATATATTTACTTCTACTCTTTTCAAGGAAACTAGTAGGACATGCCTTGGAATGGAGTTTTAAATTTCCAAATTATTTTTTACCTAACTTTGATGATCTTTCTGAGAATTTCATACAACATTTTTCATATAATCTCAAACATAAGATTATAGTTGTGGATTTCGGATAATCTAAGAATAATATTGGTAAATGCTTCATAACATACTTTCAATGTTAGAGAAACACTAGCGAGCTAGTTTAATCATAATATTCTAAATAAATAGTTGGGTGTGATATTTACATAGAGCTTACATGATGAGATATCTCACCATCTCAAGATACATTGTGCTCATATGTTTGAATAGGTTATATATAAAGTAATACATATTGAGAAAGACCTTGTCAACAAAGGGATAATCAAGTTATCTTCTTCTAACTAGAGCCATAATCAACATAAAAGCTAACAAAACCATAACTAGAACCAATGCCAAAACCATAATCAGAACCCAATTCAAATACCAGCTTTAATTCCACCTTAAACCAATACCAATGAGATACCAAAACTCTACACCCACAATAAGACTATTTTTGGTAATAGAGTCACTAAATCATATCATGTTTAGATGGTTCAAACACTGGATGTCCATTTACCTCCATCCACTCAACAACCACCACCTCTATACATTCAACCAAGATCTCCACAAAACTAATAACCATAGAATTGAAATCAATTACAAACACCTTCCCCAAGGAGAAGACTTCTCATTGCTAGATAATTTTGTGACCTTGGTGAGCCTATTGAATTTGTGTTTTAAAGATTAGTTTAAGAAAGTATGATCAATTAGACAATATCAAATCCATTTTCTTAAGGGAATATTTTTCTTAATTGGTATAAATAACATGAATTTATGAGTATCATTGCATCAGAGGACATTCCATATGATAGTGTATCCCACTCAGTAATTTATTATAGAATATGTTGGAGAATGGACAGATAGAAAGAGACACCTGTGATCTTAAGACCAATCATAACTTGGGTATATAATGGAATACATTTCCAAAATATAAAAATAAAAATAACCAAAAATGGTACCACCAATATAAACAATATCAACAAATAACTCCATCACAAAATTAATATAAATAGTGCTAGCCACAACAACAATAATAAAATGGTTAGAACCAAGGAAAAACCAACCAAAATAATTAAGGAGGCCATCATGCCATTACATATACCTATAACAATGTTTTAGGACATGTCTCAGGTAGTTATGTTTCTACTATCACCATTATCCCTATACCAACTACCAACATACCTAGACCTTCATCCAATAATTCCTATCAACTGAGTAATACATATTAACCTCCTTATTAGTAATTCTTCTATGAATTATGTTAGCATCCAAGCTCAAAACCACCTTATAATTATCATACTAGGTCCCATTACCTACCAATACAACTACCAAAGCTAAGTAACATATCAATAATGCATAATCATAACTCAACAAGCCATGGTTACTATTAAGGGATGAAATCCAAATACTATAAATGAATCCATTCATCCTTCCATGCCTATCAAAAATAATCCAACTAAAAAAACTAAGGGGAAAATCTATGATATCATTTAATAACTGAAGAAGACACTTTTGCATATATCCATCATAGATTTATTATATATGTCTATCATCCATAAAGACATTATGATTGAGTACTTAAACCAATATCTTGTGCCAAATGACATGTCATCCTTAGGCCCTCCTCATAATAACCTATTTTACATGAGGTTGGTATAATTAACTATAAAGTTAAGCACACATTTTTAATTAATGGTTTGATCCTCAATATTGTGTCTCTAAATTTGGTCAAACATCTTGGATAAAAAACAACTGACTTGTAGCTAGATACCATCATTATCAAGGCATATGATAATGAAGAATGGGAATTTCAAGGTGCTATTATCTTGATAATGGTCATTGGGATTTTGACCCATGACACTCTATGCCATGTTTTGGACCTATAATTATCTTCTAATATATTATTGGGTTGACTTTGGATCCATGAAATTAGGGTTATGCTTTCCATGTTGCATTAGTGTATAAAATTTCCACATTCGATTAATGGAAGTGAATATGCTAGTTGATCTTCAACCATATTAGTATTTTAAATATATTGAGGCTGAGTATAAAAGCTATAAATATCATTTGGAATGAATCTTATACCCAAATTGGATGGAGAATGAGCCTAAAAAGGAAAATCCATTGAATTAGGCCTATAAGCTAATTATATTGACCCAAATAACTTAGCTTATACCTCAGCCATGCCTCCACCAGACATTTCCAATCACATTTATATAACTAAAAAATGTCTTAGAGAATATAGTACTCATAATGCATTCAATACTTCCAAATTTCCATAAAATACAAAAGCCCATTAGACACCTAAGGCCAAAACTACTCATATGAAGTGGTAAAACAATAAAAAGTCTCAGCTAAATAAGCCCATTATTTTTAAACTGGCCTTTACCCTAGAATAGGACCCGTTAATCGAAGCTGATTCATGGATTTACACTGATGAGTTAGTAGACGATTACCAAAGTGTAAATTATCTTATCCCTAATTGGATTATGGATCACCTAGCTTATGGAGGTAGAGGTTTGGGGATACATCGATAAGGCACCATCAAATCAATCTTAATGATAATGTATAATGGAACCCATGGTATTGGATTTATACCACTTGGGGGTGACCCCACATACCTTATTCACATTTTAACACTAGTTATTAGTGAAGACAATGTTGATAGTGATGTAGGGTCTGATTATAACATCTATGATGACCTACCACCATAAATTCGTTTAACTTCCATGCCATTTTCACCATTAACCTTATTTATCAACCTTCATCATTAACATTGTATCATCTACATTTGATATACTAGGACCAAAAAGAGTCAACAATTCTATTATAAGAGTTTACAAATGATGAGCTCATATGTGAATTTATGGGATTGAAGAATCATATTACTCTTGGAGATCACAAGAAATTATTTTTTATTAGATTGGATCTTGCCACCTACTTTAGGGAGTGGGTGAACTTCCCTAGCCAAAAACAAAATAAATCAAGCATTGAGGTCTAAAAGTGAAAACCTATTTGAGGAACTTTCTAACTAGGGTAAAATTAAAGAGAAAGGCAAGTCTCTTGGTAAAAATTAGATTCTAGTGCTATTAGATAGGGATGATCACCCCTCTTACTATGAAACATAGGAGACCTATAGCTTAAAGCCTATTGATGGATCAAAGATCAGTACTAAAGAGTGATAATATTTTACACATATTACTCAAGAGTACCATAAGGCATTTATTTGATGACCTTTTCTAGCTTTAGGATAATTTGATCCATCCTACTTGGGAGAATTAGACAAGCTATTCTAATTAGAGGGCTTTACCATTGGCAATCAGTTTAACTCCTTTCTAACTATTTTAGATGATGGTTCTACACTTCTTATGGAGGATACCTCAAAGGTTATAATTAGGACTCTAGAGGACCCAAAGTGGATCAAAATAGTCACATCCCTCACTAAGGAGTAATATTAAGTTTTTATATCCCTTTTGAGGGAGTTTGTTGACATATTTAATGGGCATATTTAGGCATGTAAAGTTCAGATGTTGCCCTAGTTATACAACATATTTTTGCACATCTTAATGCCAAATACATTAAATATAGATTTTTAAGATGCATCCTAATATTTATTTGCTAGTCAAGAAAGAGATATACAAAATCTTAGAAATAAAATGTGTCAGGACAATCTACTATTTTGAATGCATTTCAAACATGGTGCTAGTGAGAAAGAACCCAAAAGGTTTCAAATTATACATTGGTTTTAGAGATATCAACAAATCCTACCCAAAATATGACTTTACTTAGCTTAATAATAACATTATAGTCATTCAATGGCCATATAAGAAATGATTTCTATTATGAATGTATTTTTAGTATATAATCAAGTCAAAATTGCACTGAAAGACCAAAACAAGACAATGTTCACCACTCTGTAGGGAAAATTTTGTTATTATATGATGTCATTTAGAATTAATAATATTTTGGCTACTTACCAAAGGGCCATGAAAATAATTTTACATGATATGATGAACGAAATCATTGAGGATTATGTTGATGACATCCTAGATAAATCAAACACTCATGTCAACCATCCAATCATACTATGAAGAATCATTGAGAGACTTCATGAGTATAATGTCAAAATTAATCTAAATAAGTGTGCATTTGGTGTAACATATAGAAAATTATTAGGATTCATTATCTCTTTTAGGGGAATTGAAGTTTATCTAGCCAAATTTCATGTAATTACTAAATTACTGAAACAATCTATCTTGAAGTAGCTCTGTAGTTTATAAGGAAAGATCTAATCAATATGATGCTTTATCTCACAATTGGGTGATAAATGCCATCTATTTACACACTTAATAGAGAAGGTTATTTAATTTTCATGGAATGAAGAGTTATAAAAAATATTTAATCATATTAAAGTATATCTTTCCAACCCACCTATTTTATTGCCACCCATGTTGAATAAGGCATTACTACTTTACTTGTCAATGACTAAGAATGACCTAGAATCACTTTTAATACAACGCGATGAACAAGGTAAATAACATGTCATGTATTATATGATCCATAAACTATTCATGTATGATCATAATTAGATTCTTATTGAAAAATACTATTTAACAATGGTTTTCACAACCCAAAAGTTATGACATTACATGCTAGAAAACAAGACCATTGTTATCACCAAAGTGGATCCACTCAAGTATCTACTTTCCAAATCAACTTTATAGGTCTACATGGAAAAATGGATCATGTTATTAAGTGAGTTTGAAATTGAATATCTTAAACATAAGGCCATTAAGGGGAAAGTACTCATAGATAAACTTGCATAAGATCCTCTTCAAAATGTTCAACCCCTTACATTTAAATTTCTAGATGAGGCCACTATGTATACTAAAGAAGCAAAAACACCTCTTGAGGTAGAATAGTGTAATATTTACTTCGATGGATCACTAATAGCTCATGGTTCAAGTGCTATAATATTATTTATTATGCCATAAGGGGATCCTATCCCCAAGTCATTTCACATTAGATTTACCTGTACTAATAACATAGATGAGTATGAAGAACTCATTATAGGGATTCATCAAGCAGTATAATGGAACATTCAATATCTATCAATGCATTTTGATTCTTAGCTAATCATTAATCAGGTTATAGACCAATACTAGACCAAGGATGATAAGTTTGTACCATTTAAGGATATGGTTTATACTCTCAAGTAGTATATTTCTAACATATAATTTGAAAGAATACCTTAAGCCAATACCTAAACAACTGATGTCATGGCCACTATCAGCTCCATGATCTAGATCATAGATAGAGAAAAGAATAATCAATTTGTTTTTGAACATATCTTAGTGTTGGAACATGAAAAATTAATCATCAAGATGGTTTATGACATTATTGGTCCCATGTCTCCCTGGTATTCATAGATATATGCCTATCTTTAAGACCAAACTATACTTCTTGACCTATCACATAAGAAACAAAAATCCTTCACCCACTAAGCCTATTGTTATACCCTACTTAGAATAACCTTATATCATATAATCTATGATGGAAATCTTCTTTTTTATTTACCTTCAGTAGAATCTGGACTAGCTTTGAGAAAAGGTCATGGAGTATGTGGATCCCATACTAGTGGGAAAATATTAGCCAAAAATTTATTGTGTATTGGTTATTACTAGACAACTATGGAAATCAACATAGCTACATATGTGAAGAGGTGTGTAAAGTGTCAGAATCATGCTAATCTAATTCTCACTTTATCCAAGACACACAAACCATTAAAAAAACATGGTCATTATCAATGTGGGGACTTGACCTCATAGGTAATATCAATCCCACATCCTCTGATGGCCATAAACACACCCTGATTTCTATTGAGTATTTCACTAAGTGGGTGGAAGCCATTCCTCTCACTTACATAACCAATAAGTAGATATCCAAGTTCATATTCAACAATTTAATCTATCGTTATGGTATCCCCTCTAAATTTATATCTGATAATGGAAGATAATTTTTAAAAAATATCTGAAAGCATTTTGTACCCAATAATACAACAAACAACATTTTTGTATCACCTACTACCTATAAGGAAACAACCAAGATGAGCCTTCTAATAAAACCATTGCAATATTGTAAAGAAGATTATTAATGATGTTGGTCATAATTATCACTTGTATCTATTTAACACCCTATGGGCACACCTTACCACATTCCATACTCTAACATGAGCCACACCCTATTAACTTGTTTATGGCATTCAGGACATTCTTCTTGTTGAGGTAGAATTGCCTTTTTTGAAAATTTCATTATATCACATCATCGATGATGAGGAATATAGAGTAGATCATGTTCAATAGCTAGACTTAATGGGAAATGGTTAGCCACCTCGAATAATCTTTTGGGATATTAGAACAAGATAAAAGGCCAATACAATAGGTGTGTTAAGTATCATAAATTCTATCACAGTGACCTAGTGTTAAAGGAGAATCAAAATAATGCCAATGCCAAGACAAAAAAGGAAAATTTATACCAAATTGGCTAGGGCCCTATGTATTTATTTGTAACTATGATTTTGGAGCATATAGACCTACTACGTGAGAGGGAGATGAACTTAACTAACTGACAAACATAATAAACCTCCAACATTTTTACTCTTGAGGGACTCAAATTAATATCTACAAAGATTTTTTATGTTATGCCACATTATAACCATTATTTGTGTTATACCTTGTACCATTTTAATATGTCATTAACCCTTCACCAACCATTTATTTTTACCTAACCCATCCTATCATGTTTGGCCTTGGTTCTTATTAATTTTTACTTTAGTCAGATTTAGTGATTGATGATAGACTTTAATTCTAGTAGTTGTTTCAAAATTAAATGTTTAAATGAGAGTCTATGAAAGTACTATGGCAATGGACCCAACATTTACATCCTTTATTTGTTGTTACATTCAATACTCATGTCACTAATTATAATTACCCATTGGAAAATTAGTACCACTAACCCCTTGCCATTATTTACTAATTATAACCTCCTATGGGAAAATTAGAAGAATAAACTTTACCATGCATTACCACATCACCATACCATCATTATTTCCATTTACCTTGCCATATGCCTATACCGAAACTTGATGTTACTTTATTGGATGCCCTTTATGTAAGTGAAGCTATAGTGACTTAAGGTCCATTTGGACTTTGTAGGAAACAATTGATTCACATTGAGGTCAGCTCAATCACCCCTTTGCCATACTTTATCAAATTTGTGATCATTTTGTGATCATTTGCCATTGTGCATCAACCAAGTGCCCAACTCATGAAATTGTTTGAAATACCTTTAATTTATAAAGGTTAATTTTTGGAATTTATAACTCATAACCCTAGGAGAAAAATTATTCTAGTTTTGGTGTTTGTGACACATTTACAAAATACAAATATCTCATCCCTCTTAGTATACATATGCACACATGATAAAACATGCATAAATTCATCATAGTAAAATTGGGAAAGTTTGTATTAAGTGGACAAGTCCAACCTATGATATTGTCCATGGAGCATGGACATGTCCAAACATGGGCATAAACTTTTTCATTAATATAAGCTACCAAAATATAGTTTTCTTGTATTTCTCATTATAAGACATTTGCTATAGTTAACCCAAAATCATAAAATTCTAAGAATTTCATATTTGGTTTTACTTATTATTTTTAGCATATGCACTTGTAAATAAATTTGAATTTTCACTTCTTATTTATGATTAAATTTAATACATTACAATATGAATAATCTATCAATTTTTACATCTACTAACATTATTAACTAAAAAATATGGTAAAAAATATTGGTGAAGCCGTTTATTTTTTTAGCATTGTTTTTTTTAATTTTTCTCTTAAGGTTTTAGTTGAATTTTGGTTACCATGCACTAAATATAATTCTTATTGTCCTTTCTAGGATTTGATTAAGCATTGATCTAGGATTTCTCTTTGATCTATTCATATTTAATTCTTTATTTCTATATATAAATAATTTCTTCCATTGGTTTTTAATTTGTTTTATATTTCTTTCTAAAACTTTGTTTTGGTATTTTTAAAACTCATAAGAGTTATTTTTATTGGAAAATCAATCATTAGTTTTACAACTAAGCCATGATATGAGGGGTAATGATCCAATACTCAAACCATTAAAAAAACTATATAAAGACTTTAGTTTCCACATACCTCACTATATATTGAAAACACAAGGTTTTTTATTTTTTATCCATATGAAGCCTTTTGACCATTTATTTTTTTATAACACCAATAAATTGTTAACCCTAATAATTTACTCTCAATATACCTCATGGATGGGATAGTGTAGCTATGGAATAATGGAATCATTTCTAGTTAGTGCCCCTTTGGTATTTTTTCATTATTTATGACTAAGATCAATATATCTAAGAGCCTACAAATTAAATACACCTTAAGTAATTTACAAATTCAAAATTTCACAAACAAATAATGTAAATAATGAATGAATTTTACTTTTATATTTTGATCTAGATAATGATATTCATTATCACATTTTATGTTACTTTTCAAGGTTTTATTTTGACTCAATATATATTTTCATTAACCAAATTTAGATATCATAAAAGGCTAAAATGAATTATTTCCAATCTCAAGCCTTCCTTAATTCATAGTGCTGAAATATCCAATCAAAGCTACCACCTATCACCAACAAGCATCAAATGGAATTCATGAATCATTTTGTTTCCCATACTCTCTCTATGAGTTTTATGGACTTATCATGAAAAGAGTAATAAGATGAAATTAATGACAAATAATTCACTAAATACATTAATTCCAATCCAAATAAAATTGATGCATTACTATACATTACAAGAGAAACAAATAAATGAGCTCAAAATTCTCTATCAAATTAATAATGTGATCCTTCCACCATGATCTCAATCAAGCCAATATTTTCACTTTAGGTGTTTAAGTTTATATTATTGATTATATGACTACATTTACACCTATAATTACATATGTGATATCTTACCTAAGTATAGGTACATTACAATGTTTATAAAAAATTAATATGTCTATTTATACATAAACATCACACACACCTACTTTGATTACTAGACATGTTCCATCACAAACCTTTCCTAATGCACATTCAATTATATCCCCCCTACCAAGGTGTTGCAATTAGAGAAAGATGTCTCTAGATAAAGCTACACAATGGATTCCCATACATTACTTCATAATCAATTGGAACTTGAGATAATATTTACCTATTACTAGTAGGATTTATAGCTCCTATGGTTCCAATCTATGAAGATAAATCTAATACTTATCATCATTTTAGATCATTTCATCCAACATGATTGGTTTATGCATAAAATGAAAAATTATTAACTAATATATTTCCATAGTTCCTAAAATATTATGCTTTGTGATGGTTCTTGTTTGTTATAATAGGTATAGGGAAATGGACTTAATGACAAATTAGAAATTATATAAAACAAAGAAAGAACATGTAATGTCAAAAGAAAGGTGAAAGGGAAAAATTAAGTCAAAGAGAAAAGTGAGGAACCATAGAGATAAGTGGGAATAGGAAAATAACTTATAGTCCATTATAGGGACAAGGAAAATCAAGACATCATTTGAATAATATTTATCTTTCATGGATCATAGAGTTTTAGTACCTTCTTATTTTACTATTATTTCATGTTATTATTGTTTTAATCTATCTTATCCATACTAAAATACTCATAAAATGTTGTTAATTGTTCATTCTTAGGCCTACATAAACATCCATCACTAAGATAATGCCATGGACGGTAGAATAAAATGGCTTAGGAAATATATGGCTTTAGGGGCTAAACCTGATGGTCAAGAGAAATAGATTTGCATGAAGTTTCATTAAAAAACACCCTTACATTCATAGGTGTATTTCAAGGATCTATGGAAAACCATTTATGAATTAACTAGGAGTAGTTTTAGAGATGTTGTTTTCCATGAGTGTTGACATATTCTTTATGCAGCCTAATAAAATGTTTGTTTAAGGGTGGGTATGAATATGAGGTATAAAGGCTCTGCTGAAATACATTTTGTAGCTATCCATATGCCACTATCATCCATTAGAGTGTTGCATGTCCATTTAAATACATTATGTATTCTAATGAAGAGTATCAAATTTGGATTGTAGCTATTAGAGGTATTCCCCCTAATCAAGTTGTTGAGAAGATGAGGGGAAAGAATGTAGGATATGGAAATATAGAGGAGGCTATGGGAAAGTATAATATTAATTATGGACTATGATAATATATGGTTTAACCAACTTGTCCATAATACAAGGAGACACACTAATAATAAAAAAAGTGGTGAAGATATTTCTACATCACATTGTTGGCCCTCTCCATCCATTTGTGTAGGACAAATAAAGAAATATAACATGGAAGTTCACATAGGGAGGTGATTTTCACTTCAAAAACTTAAGGAAACTATAATTCCAAATAATTTAACCCCAATAATAGGTATTTCAATTTATCATCATCATAAAAATTGTCCATTAGAAAGCATAACAAGCATGACCATGCCCATCTTTTCTATTTTTGGTGTTGTATTATTATTTCTACTGTCTGTAAGGTTAAACATGTTAAAAAAAAAAAAGGTGACAAGAATTATATTTTTAAATGTTATTATTATTTATGAGATGTTAAGGTAAAATATCCAAGAGTATGGTAGGTGGTTGTGAAGGTTAGACATAGTCTCCTACCACCTTATTTACATGATAATGCATTAGCTAGTGGTGATTGATGAGTGGATTAGTTAAATTATAGGTCTAGTGGTATTTATTAGGTGATTATGGATGAAAATATATGGAATTTATTAACATATAAAATTACAAAGATAGAGATAAGGTTGGTGGCAAATTTTCTTTGTTTGATGGGGATGTCACAAACATTAATTTGGAGCTTTATAAGGATAGATTATTATTCAAGATTATAATTTTCATTTGAAAAAATTATATATAAATTTGAAACAAATAAAAATTTCTTATGTTTTTTTAAAATTAAAATGTATTTGAGGTTTTATTCAATATTTAAAATAGTAGTAAAGAATAGGTCCAATAATTATGGTTGAGACTAGTGAGACAATAGCAAAGAAGAGGTCCAGTAATTATGGCTAAAATTAGTTAGAGTTTAGTTGTATCAAAGTGGATAATTTGGTAAAGAGGCTATAAATACTAGTAATAGTTAATTAATTTATCTCAAATGTAGTGTAATTAATAAAAATTATAAAAACTTGATTAAATAGGGCCTATTTATGTCTCAGGATGAGACATCTATTTTAGTCCAAGTGAGTGTTAGCATAAGTATAGGGAAAGGGATTTAATGATAAATTGGAAATTATGTAAAGGAGAGGAAAATATTTTAAATTCAAAATAAAGGTGAAAATTCAAAAATAAGTCAATTATACAAGAGAGGAATTATAGAGATAAGTGAGAAGAGGAAAAGCCTTTATATGCCATTGTAAGGAGAACGCAAAGTAGGACATTATTTTAATAATATATATTTATCATGGCTTCATGGATTTTTAGTTCCTTATTATTCTCTTATTATTATTTCCCATCATTTTTTTAAATCTATCTTATCTTGATCTAAACTAATCCAACATTGTTTTATCATATTTTAGTAGAATATGGAATTAGTTTGCTAAATGTGAAAAACTACTATGAAAAATAAGATTGGTATAGATATTAAATAAATGAAAAAAAATGATTTGGAAATTAAAAAATTTATAAATATACTAAATATGAAAAATACAAAAGGATAACATAAACTTAGCTATAAAAATGATATCCAAACTATTTCTATAATTGAAATTGAAAAGGTGACTATGTTGACTATGTGCAGACCTATAACATGAGTTGGTAGGGCTTCCTTTTGGTAGCATAATTATGATTTGTAAATCCTAGAGTGTATATACATGAAAAGTGTGGTATTTATATTAATTTTTTTAACATATAATATTTTTTTTATGTATTCAACTTATGTACATATCCAAAAATACTACTAAATACAAAAAGACTCCTCCATGCTTGAACTAAAAATATATATAATGTGAATTATTAAAGCTTTATAAGGTATATATAGTGATAAATTATAAATAAAAAGGGATCTAAAATATAGATATTAATATAAATATCTAATTATGGGTTTTCTTAAAATGTGGTTGTTGAAAACTCCATGGTGCCTATTCTAGATAACATGGAGTATTCACTTCAGGTGTTATGGGGATTTGTGTGATAATTAAGTGAATGATGAATAAATGAGAAGATAAACTTGAAACTAAATCTAGAAGATGGAGGAAACAAAGAATCCTAATAAAAATTGAATTTTGGGACTAGAATGAGGTTGTACTAACATATAAAATGGAATAAATAAAACAATCCTAAGGTAGCTACAAATAAGAGTAGCATATAGATTTTAGGAGATAAATTAGGAATGGGAGCTCAAAAAGGAGGTAAAAATAATGGAGATTATAATATGAGGCAATGAGAGGGCCTGAAAGAGGACAATATATAAATGACAGTGTATAATAGACAAAGATTATAAAATTGATTCAAAAGAGATGTTATAAAGTGGAGAGTGAAGAGGATCACTCAGAACAGTTATAAGGTAGTTTTAGATCGCATTTAAAAGGGATAATATTTTTGGAGAAGAGAATGAACAATATTTTGAAGACGTTGTGGTAAGTCATAGGATTAAAGTATTTTCATGAATCAAGATTCATAGACAAGGATCATTCATTTCAAAGTTACACATCCCCTATGCCTAATTTATAAACGTAAAGTACAAAATAAAGTGTAAAATCTGGTAAATGTAGTACATGTCTTGATTATTTTAAAGATAAATCTAGAAAATATAATGAAGACACTAAAAATGTGTTAGATGATAATAAATTTATTTAGGATGGATTTTATGTTGTAATTAATCTTAATATGTTGTCAAAGTCTAATCCATAATAGCCAATGGTTTTTAGGTACTAGTACAGGAAGCATGGATCTCATTGTAAGCACTATTTTCACTTTGGCATCATATGATGGGTCTATTGACCTTTATTAGTACATGTTAACCAATGAGATGAAATGGTAGATTAAAGGTGTAACTAGGAATTATTTAAATAAGAGTGAGATCATATGTGACTTAACAAAAAGAGCTCTAGATTTCATGTAAAAAAGAGATGCTTCCAAATTTAACTTTAAAGATGTTAAAAACTAGTTGATAGGATAATTTAAAATGAATAAATGTGTGAGTTAAATAATACAAGATATGAAATAAATTCATCAAAAAAATGGATAATCAGTATGAGACTATGATCGTAAGTTATCTAATATAATTAATAGGGTGTATTTTCTATTTCAAAATACAAATAAGTCCTCATGGTTTGTATAAGGTATACAACCTTATATTATGTTTTCCATTACTCAAACCTAGTTCCCTTACAATGTGGATTATAGATGATATACACTCTAAGTGGAGTAGATAAAAGTATATGGGCAAATTTTAAAGTCTCTATGAAATATTTCACAATGATAGAAATTTTTCACAATATGGATGAGCTACATGAAAGTAACAAGCCTAACCTAGAATTATGGTGTATGGAGTGTGGAAAAGAGGGGAACCATATGAATGACTACCCATAATTTAAAAAAGAAATGTGTGAGATCTATCAAGTAGTAAGACATGCAACTGTGAAATGTCTTCTCTTACAATAATATACCCAATAATATGAGAGTGTACACTATAATTTTTTAAATTCACAAAATAATGATGGTAAAATTTTTAGAGATCTCCAATAATGGAAGGAAGACATAACCAATAATGTCTTCACAGTAGCTATGAAATATATCCCTACTAAAATATTAGGGATTCCAAGATTAGATGTATAAATGATAACTACAACTCATTATTAACCTTAGGGATTATGAATATAAATACCATAATCTCTGCATTAGTAGATAAGATAGAATCTACCCTCTCCTCACTATCAATAGTCATGGAACACTACTTCACTCCTAAATTAGCTAACATGATGGTCTTCATCCTCTCTCCAAGGGCCATATGAGGGGTATGATGGTCAAAAAAATTAGGCATGGGGCTCACTATAATGAAAAAGAGGATATGATGGTCAACAACAACAAGGTTTGGGTTTTTTACAGACACATCAAGGATATAGAGGTGGTTACTAAGGAATATACCAAATAAGTAATCACAAACAAGATGAGTGACATGGTTAAAAACCAATTATCTTTTATTTATGTGGATAATATAATCACTTCACATATATTTGTCCAACCAATCCATATAGATAAATATCCTATGCATATTTTAAAGTTTTAGGACAACATCATACATAATACTATCCTATGTTATAAAAGAAAACAAAATAAAAATAGGTGTGAAATATAAACATGGTGAATTTGTACCCAATGAACCCTAGTAATATAAGTAATCACTCAACATCAAGATGCATAAAAATACCACCCTTAGATATGTCATAATATAAATAAATTAGAGAGGTGAAACATTTAAAAAATTCATGATCCTACAAGAGAAAAAGGTTTGATTTATTAAGAAACACATATATTATATAATATACAACATCAGAGTAAATTTGAGAGTGATGATACAGTCATTGATGCACATATGTATGGTAATTAGGCATGTTATGAGGTAGGATTGAGTATTTAATACTTTAACAGATCTACTTATGTTGGTAATCACTCTATGAAATGAGGTAATCTCACATAACATCAAAAATATCCTACATAATTTATTAGATTCTGCACAAAGAGGGTAGTAACATACTGATAAGGTTATATGGTATTAAGACCAAGAAACCATAGTATGTTTACTCATGAATTGATATCAAATTGATAGGATATGAGGTTACAAATAATATATTTTAATTTGGAAGTGTAGTAAGTATGATCCCTTGGTCAACATGGGAAGCCATTGGATGACATGCTTTTAGTTACATCCCAATTATGTTGAGCATCATAAACTATGGAAGGGTGAAACCTATTGGGATACTATAAGATGTAAAAATAAGTTTTTTTGATTGAATTATGTGAGGCTATTTTAAAGTCATAGATATGAATATTGATGAAAAACACTACCTTGAGTTGATTAGTAAAAAGTGGGAATACGATGGGTAGATCACAATCAACATAGTGAAACTAAATTAAAAGTGCACCAAGGGGAAAATATTATTATCATACCTATGAATAAAGGTAAAATTAATCCTTACATCATACTTAAAAAAATTGATTCACCCTATGATCATGGGGATAAAAATTGGCTTAAAGTTGAAATAGCTCCTTAGCATAATTCATTACGAGCTGTAGAGTTCAAAATTTTCCATCCAGAGATAGAACCATTTATATCGTTAAAATAAATAGATAAAAATAAATATATACTTGTGATAATAAGTTAACAAGTTCCATTGTTCCATATATGGGATTAGAAGTCTCCATATGTGTGATCACTAAAAATATCTAATGTAGATTTGATATATCAAGTGGGTGAGAGAGACATAGATTACACAAGGTGTTATACCATGGGAATTTGCATCTTTAACCAGTGGTGATTAATATACCCATATGTAAAATTGGGTAAGATAAAACCATGAGGTGATACCAATGAGAATGGTTTTATCTATAGATAAATAATAACCTCAATACTTTGTAAGTAAGGACTTGGGCCAACCTATTTCTAGATTAGAGCAACATGTTCCAAATTTAGATCAATGATTAAATACAATAAATTATGCTCTAAATGGAAATATTGTGACATGGTGGTGGTACATAGGCTAAAAAATCTACACTATAAGTATGTTTGTGAAATACCGAGTGATTGATTTCAAATATCACCTAAGATCATGAATGAATGGTAATTTTTCCTAGAAAGAACTGTCCTAAAATGCATATTCATAAATGTGTAGATATATGGTCTTTGGGTGTATAATTGAGATACTATTTACATGTATTCAACTATAATTTATCACTTATTATAACAACATGGTATATGCACTAGGAACAAAGGTAAAAAATAAAAAATTTCCACAAGTTCAACACAATTTTATTCAATCCTTTGCCTTTGAGGATGAGAATCCCATATTGTAAAAAAATCTTCAAAAATTTATTTTTTTATGTCATGTATGATAATATGATATAAAAAATATGATTAACTCTTCTTTATAGGAATAAACAACTAGATATTTGAATATAACAATCACAAATTACAAGGCTACTAAGTAAAAAGACTAGTTTTTAGTGCAACCCTAAAATAGAATCGTGGACAATGGATAATGTGCAAAATTTAGTAGCAATGATGAGGACATGGAATTTAAGGGTTATTTTAAAATTGAGTGAGAATTATAATAAACAAAAGACAAAATCATAGAGAAAATTGAGTATTTAAAGATACTAAATTTAAAAATTTAAGAATAAAAAGGGTAGAGGACACTCTAAGACACTATTCCAAGTGGGTCCAATAATATATATTAATAAAAATTAAATAAATTGGTATGGAACATTAGTATTGAGGATACATTAAATCTTATGACTTTTCATGACTATTAGACACATCAAGAGCTATTAGAAGGCTTGCTATTATTATGAGATTATTAATATGTATTCACTATAAAGTTTTTAAAAATCAAGGGTGTATATTATTCATTAAGAGGGATGCACATATAACTCAAGGAGTGCACACACCCTATTAATAAGTGTCCATATAGTCTAAATCCCAATATGAATCTTAAATTTTTGTCTTAAATTAATCACATGCATTAGTTAAGTATCATCTATCTGGTATAGAATGTAGAATGGGCAAGTCTAATGGTGGTACAACCTAAAAAGTAAAAAAACATTAGAAAATGTGTGGATTAAAAGGCATTGAATGATTCTTACATAAATTAACCATTTCCAATTAAATTTATAGATGAATTTATCAAGTTAGTTGTAAGGCATCAAGTATATTCCTTCATAAATGGCATTATTGGCTATAACTAGATACCTGTCACAAGTGATGATTAGGCTAAAAACACATTTACAATGAAATGAAGCTCTAATTTAACCTTTTATGTTTTTATTTATGTAAATCCTAATTTAAATTAAAGGTTTAAGTTATATAAATTAGTGACATAATATGCAATAAATAACCATTGATTTGTTATAGATTTTGACTTACTTTGATTTTCTAAAAAAAGTAATAAATATATGAAAATAGAGAATTATCTAGAAAATAACTATCATCAAAGATATAGGTTCTACAGACTAGGTTTTATATAGGTTTGAGTGTCATAAAATAATTATCATCGAAGACCTAGGTTCTACAAAATGGGTTTTATATAAGTCCGATTCTTAACTAGACAGTAGTATCCCACTTGAATAGTAGTACCATGTTGTTCTAGTATCCTGAAAATGGTGCTAGTGTTTTATTTGCATGACTATTCATATTTTTTTGGAGCACTTACACCTATGTTTTTGGGTTCTATTTTTTCATTCATGAAGTCTATAACCTTGTATTATGTATTTAGTATCTAATTTAGTGTGTAAACCCAATCCTCCTTGCAAGTATGGAATGATATAAAATATGTGTTCATTAGTAGGATAGGTTGGACATCCTCAACACCCTGCTATGAAAAGAGTTACCTACATAGTAATAATTTAAAGAGGGATCAATTCCAATATAGTTATTTCACCTAGTACTTACTAAAAGTACAAGTGAATGCCAAATGATAGTGGTCTTGAATTCATTGAATTTGCTTGAGATTGAAAATATTTTAAATCTAGGCTTAGGGAAGATATAGATGGTAGTATGTAGAATTAGGTAAGAATACAAATAAATTACCTTAATTTTTCTCAACTTCTTTCTTATTTGAATAGGATTTTTGCTTCTATTTTCCATGTAGTGGATAGAGGTCAAATAGTCTTATATTTATAGTGATCCATGGTTTATGCAGATAATAAAATATACTTAAGCCAAAATTAGTAGGGGTACACATTTGAACATATATCCATTCTTGAGAGTTAGGGCAAGGGACACTAATGCTAAGTTGTGTACACTAATACCATGTGACTCTAGTTTTCTTAATGTGGCACTATTGTCTAGCTACCAAACTAATGAGCACAATGGGTTGGGATCTAGGAAAGAAATTTTGGGACTATGATTGAGATGATAGAAGATGTCTATGGTTTACACGATGGCTGGAAAAGTTAGATAAAGGTTCTAAGATAAGTCAAGTCTAATTTAATAATAAACTATCTCAGGAAACACTCTTAACATATTAATACCACTTTTAGGTGATTACATTTCCCCCCATTTATAATATAAATGTATTAAATAAAAATGACTAGTATAATGGAAAAAGAATTGTACCTGGACTTACCTAGGAAGTGAATCCCATGTAGTTGAGTCTGAGTATGTGAGGCTAGGTTTGCATATGTGAAACATGATCCAAAATAATGACCAATAATGAACAATGAAAAAAATGGTCCTTAATGAAGAGATTATCAAAAGTAAAAGACTATGCTAAATAAAGTAACTAAGTAAATATGAGTAAAGAGATAGGAAAGAGGAAAGGAATAAATACACCTCATTGGGTACACAAACTAATGATTGAAAATGGTGATAACATATGTGTTTGGGTATAGATAGTGATAAAATCATTTAATAACTTGGAATAAGATTATATTATGATCAATCATCACATATGGGTGGCTCAAGAACTCAATCCAATCTCATCTCCATCATTACTCACCCCTACTTAGTAGATCATGACCTACAAATAACATACATAATACTGTAAGTGTGTCTAACCCTCTCATGTGGGTGGCTCAAGAACTTAATTAGTATATGTCTCCATCATTTCCCACCCTTATGAAGTAGATGCATCTAAAATAAAACTAGACAAAATGTTGAAAGTATTTAATTGGGTATATCTAAGTGTATATGTCAACTTTGTAGCCATTTAGGTACATTAGGAAACTCTAGGCCACTCAAAAATAACAACCACTATAGATGGGGTAAGGTATGAAAATTATGACAACCTATAATATGATATCAAGTGTATATAATATATATAACGGCATGGAGTTTTCCATTCCATCTGATCAACATGTGTGTAACTAAGCATATGTAAACTCTGTGCTATGCACATGCCCCCAATCTGATATCTAAGTATATTGATAATGGGATGAGTTATAACTATATATGTGTATCTGAACTAAATGTGGGAGGGATCATGCCACACATTGTGCCCCCAAATTTGATAAACTTGTATGAATCTAAGGTAAAATGAGTATCTGAGCAAAATTTGAATATAATTTCCAAACATGTGGATATATCTATGCAAATATGTATTATACTTGGTGTACTATTTTGGATAATCTATACTACCCTAAGACTTGGGCAACTAGATAGTAATTATCTATGGTGCTAGTATCCCAATGTAGGAACTAATGTTTATCTAGTCTAAAATCTAGGTGACTAAAATACTTTTAGAGTCCCTATTTTTTCATGTGTCTGACCTATGTTTGACTTCTAAAACTGAGACTATGTGCTAAAAATAATATGTGAATAATAATGTAGGAGCCTGATCTTTGTGACAAACCCTTGTGAATTTCCTCTCTTTTGAGGGTAGTTGTTAACCTATGAAAGAACTATCTTTAAAATAAAATAGCTTTACAAAATATGTTATCCAGATCATATATGATAACTATGTGATATACCAATATAATGTAGAAACATAACATCAAAAAGTAAAATATTCAGAGCATAATTATTTAGTTTAATGTTTATGTTGTAATTTATCATTGCATAAGGGTGTCAAGATAGATGTAGTAAATGTGTATAATAATAAATCTATGTATCTACCTAGGGGATGGGACATGATGTCCATCATGGTACCCAAGTAGGAAGGGTACATGAATGAGGTCCCTAATGACATCAACTAGTATGTGTAAGAAGTAATGACAAGTGTCATGGTCATGAATCATACAATAAACATACATAAAAAACCCATGAGGTAAAAAAAACTTGGTCACAGGGCCACAATATAAGGTACATGGTCACATGTCACTAAATATGAACATTAATACATACAAGGACATTTTTAAATTTACACATGTGAAAGCAAAAAAAAAATTGGCATAGAGCCACATAGAAGGACATGTTCAAATGTTCACATATATAATTATGAAAACACACACAAGGGACATGGGCACATGTCCAAGGCATATAAAACATAGAAGTGTCATAGAGCCAAATAAGAAAGGCATATTCAAATGCCCTTGAAATAGAAGAAGCATATGAAACATAATCAAGTATAAACTAGAAAATCTTGAAATTAAATCATGTATAACTATGTAGTATAAATCTATGTAAATGATAGGACGTAAATATACTGATTATAACTAATGATAGTTAACAAAAAATCTAAGCAATGAGTAGCCATGATCAATATAAAGATATATCAATAAATAAAGTAGAATGTATAGAATGTAAGGATAGAACCTAGTAGTAGTAACTATGTATGCGCTTCCCCTAAGTGGGTGGATGCATAAAATGAATAAAATTGGATCGATGTGTATTCCCCCAATGGGTAGATGATACCAAGTCTAGATTGTTGTAGTGGAATAGAGTCTTATATGTAATCTACAAGCACTCGACAAGAACAAGTGAAGCATATATGTGTGATAAAACAAACTATACTAAGATAACAAACGTATGTAATATCTATCAAGTGTGAAAAATGTAAACATAACAATGCATAAAATATGTAAATTTTGTGTTTTTTGAGAAATATTTGAATATTTTTTGTATTTTGACATGTTATATTATTTTCTAGTTTTTATATATAATCTATGTACAAGCAAATGAAAATAAACTATGTACAAAGAGTGAAATAAAATAAAGTGTGTACAAAAAGTAAATACTATAAATGTAAATGAAATAGAATACAAGTAAAGTGTAATGTATCTATAGACCTACGAGCACATCCATGGGATGTGGATAATCAAATAGTGGATTTGGTGGAAGATCATCAAGTATCAGATACTAAATCTATCCAAACTCAAATAACACATCATCATCATAATCATCATACCAATTTATATGTATCATTGGATCCCTATCCTTAGAATGGTTCTAGATTATGTGCATATAAATGACATGCTTCTCAACTATGTAATATGCCTCTCATGTGGTCCCAAGGTAAACCAAATTAAACCATGGAGTATCTATGTGAAACTTTTGGTTCTCATCTATGTCATCATGTAAGATATGAACCATGTGCCCATCATGAGTGAATGTCAAACATTTGTTTGAATGATCAACTATAGAATCTATCAATTATAACCATGTGATACCAAGTATAACTTGTATATGAGTGTCCCTGTTTAAAATGAAGAATAATTTATTGGACACCTTGGGGCCACATGTAACTGGTAGTGTAATGTATTTGATGGAATCTTGACCATGTATATCATACTATAGATCACTCTCTTGATAATTAATTTGGTGTAAAAATTCTAAAGTGAAAGTATTAGTATTGGAATCCTCACACACACACACACACACACACACACACACACACACACACACACACACACACACACACACACACACACACACACACACATTACAAAAATTGTATAGTTAATGGATCATGTCATGAATATGTCTCAGTAATGACTCTATTATAGTTCTATTATCTATGAAGGATATTATATCACTGGTGGTAGTGGCGCTTGTGGAGGTGGAGGCTATATGATATAGATAGTGACCTTAGCCTTAAATTGATTTAGTTTATGTTTTAGTGTTGAGCATGTGTTTGTATCATGTCTTATGAGTCTATAAAAGTAGAAAAAATGTTTCCCTTCTTGTGGTGACAATCTACTAACTAATTTGTGTTGGACTATGAGTAATATCATCAATGTTCTATCAAGTAATAGCTATAAGATCTGATGTGGTATATCTTTTGAAATCCTTGTGATCATAAGAATCAAATAAGGGAGGTTAGTATAGTGTTAGTTCAAGTTTAAAAAACTCAAATAAAAACACACTAACACTTACACTCCAAGCATAGAACTTAAGGGGAGCTTAGTAATAAAAGAGAATTGAAAGCACAACTGAAACATATACGAAAATAAATCCTTTACCTTCATTGGGAGATCCATTTTTTTTTTTGAGTGGATTACATGGATTGTGCATTAAAGATTCTTTGTAAAATTAATCTTGTTAAATCCTTCTCTCCTTGGCACCATTGGCTTTGATGTGGCTTATGATTACTTGGATCAATATTTTGGCATTATAAAGCTATTGATATGATTCTCATGAAACAAACATTGTATAATAACTCTATAATATATAAACTTAGAAATTAAGAGACATGGCATTGTATTTGTTTATTAAGAATTTAAATCTCACCCAAGGTGATTTAAGGTTGATTTAAGGCTTGGAATGGGTTGAAACCTAGCCTAGGTGAGTCAAAATTAACCCTAGTAGAGTTAATAGTTGTCAAGTAATTATGATTTTCAATTACTAGGCATGGCTCTCCAGATTAGATATTTTCAAAAAGATTGAAAACTCATAAAGGCAATGATGAAAGGCTAAGATATTTGAATTATTGAATTTCCTTTTTTAGATTTTAATTATTTTTAAATGGATAATTCAACTAGGATTTTAGTTTGGTTTAGATTTTTAATTTATTTAGATTAGTATTTTAAATCTTTCAAGATTTGATATTTTTTCATGTGTCCCACTTAATAGGTGCATAGGTAAAATTGACTATTGTGATGCCACAAGATGATTAGGGAAGATTATGTGAGAGGCTATTATTGTATACAATATGATACCCTAATTAGGGATGTCTCAACATGACTTTGAACTTTGATGAATATTTCCCAAGTAAATTTGGTACATTTTGTGATTCCTAGGCTTAATTTACAATGGTTGTTAGGAATCAACTTGAAGTCCAATCAAAGGCTAGTTATGGTCAATTTTAGGTGTCTATAGTTTTCCCTTGTTTGGGAAGGTGTTACAAGATATAGGGATAATAACATATTCTCAAAAAATGAAAAGGTATTATATACCTATGATTTTAATAGTAATGGATGAAATATATTTTCCCCCTTGAGGGAGTGGTTGACAAATGGGTTAATGATCGATCCCTTAAAAGGAGGGAACAAGGGGACCAAAAAGATAAAATAGGGTAGAAAAGAATTATTTTACCATAGGTGGTTATATTTAGTGGCATATGCAGCTACCCCAATTGGGTAGACAAATAGGATGATTTGCCCAGAGGAGGTTATAATCATTGGCATAGGTCAGATAAAAAAGGTAATGATTTTCCCAAAGGTAGTTATAATCATAAAAAAGGCTTAGGGTAATAAGAGAATGATTTGACCAAAGTTAGTTATAATCATGAAAGGAAAAATAATGATTTACCCATAGGTGGTTATGATCATTGGTAGGATAAATATAGGCCCTAATTAGGAGGATAGAGATAGTGGTTTGCCCTAGTTAGTTATAAGGAAAATGATTTTCCCAAAGGTAGTTATAATAATTAACCTCCAAATAGATTAAAATGTAATGATTTTCCCACAAGAGGTTACAACCATTAGATTAGTGGGTCGGCTGATACATAATGATTTTTCCAAGGTGATTAGAATCATTGAAAATACAAGTGGGATGATATATAATGATTTAACTAGATGTGGTTATAATCATTGGTATTCGAATGATGGCAAATTGGAGAATGGGGATTACATACTGAATATGTAGTTATGGAGTAAGAGTAAGTTGGTATAGAGGAGAAAGGTAAATTTTTGCCACATACTAGTATGGAGATTCATGTCCTAACTAGCAAGGGTTAAAATTATTTCATTATTTAATTAATTTGTATGTGGAATAATTTATGGAGATTGGGATAATTTTAGGTGCCAAGGAGATACATCATGATTGCATTATTGTGTAGAATTATTGAGCTTAATTTTACTATAGCACTTGATGATAGGAATAATAATAGAACACCATGATGACAAGGTTAATGTATGAATATGTATGGATGTAAGAATAATGCACAATAAATGACATAATGAATACACATATACTGAATCAAGGCATAACAATAAAGCACAAAAATAGACAAAAAATAAAACAAATAAATAAAACATCAATAAAATAAGGAAGAAAATAAAATAAAAATAAGAAAATAAAATAGAAATAAACAATAGTTGAGTATAATGTTAGTACAGACAACACGATATAAACAAGATGATGATCATTACCCCTAGACTATAGGAGACAATAAAACAAACAAAAAAAATAGGGGAATAAAAGAAAAGGAAGGGGGTGGACAAGCTAAATATAGATGCACTAGGAAAGTGGATGCTACCTACATAGTTTTATGGATGTAATATCCAACAAAAAATTTAGGCCAAATTCCATTCTCCAAAGATATGGGATAAAATAAAATGATGATAAGAAAACATGATTTATGTGTATAAAAATATGGGAATGGACTCATAAAATGGTGAGATCATGGGATGTTAGGCTAGTAAGGATGGGGAAACTAGATAACAAGTGGTTTCTTATGAAATATCTAGGGATCCAAAAATCCTTAAGGCAAATAAGTGATCAATGTTTAGGATTTTATAGATCTATTTCAGATGTTTTCAGAGCTTTTAGAGCATCTCAACTTTAGGGAGGATTATGAGACATTAAATGATCTAAGATCGTAAAAAGGAGAGAGCATTCAAACTAAAAATTCTCATAAAATGGAGAGAGCATGGAAAAGGGTAACTAAAATGACCTCAACATGAATCGAGCATTGCCTAAATAGTCCCAAGATGGGACCTCAAGCCATTATAGTTCTACCTTATAGTGGAGGAATCTTACTAAGTAGGTATAAAAATCTCAATAAAAATAGGCAAAGGAGAAAAACGTCATAGTATAGCATAGGCATGGCAAGGTGGTACTTTAAGGAATGATGAAAAATGTTGTCCCTAATTTTCCCATACGTATTTATAATTAAGAAATAATAGAATAGGTTATTGATAGTAATTTGTCCATAGGTAGTTATAATTAGTGGCATGATGGTGAGACATTGATTTTCCTAAAGGTAGTTCTAATGAAGCATACTTGGTATAAAATAAAATAAGAAATGAAGGATGAAGCTTCCAAACCACTATCATACTTCTCCAAAATATAACCTCTATTTTTAATACTAAATCAACTATTGAAACTTAATCAGAATCTTCTTGATCAAAGTAGCCATGAAACTAATTTTAATGGAACCAAGGTCAAAAGGGTTGGGTAAGGAGGATTAAAAAAACTTGGT
Organism: Torreya grandis; assembly: GCA_037957365.1. NCBI lineage: Eukaryota > Viridiplantae > Streptophyta > Pinopsida > Cupressales > Taxaceae > Torreya > Torreya grandis. Next base: position 765,295 of record JARHVA010002816.1, on the reverse strand, counting down.
CTATAGAAAAGGTATAGTATAATGGTATGCTACATAGAATAATGTCAATATTATAGTACAATGTAAATGTTCCTCATAGACAATACTTCAAATCTCTTAAAATAAATAATTCTTGAGGTGTATAATGTTCATTAGATAATCAAGTTCATCCCCATATAGTATAGTGAGATTGTCTACTCGAGCACCATAGTTTGAAACAATGATGAATGCGACTATATAGTTGGGTTTGAACTTACCTTTGTGTTTCTTCTTGGCTATGATATCTTGTTGGTTTTGTTTGAGAACAAGATCACCA